>CM060840.1:38242500-38842500 GCA_030762175.1 Metallyticus violacea | reverse complement strand
TAATTTGCGAAACACAGACAATGGTGGGCAAGATTTGTACTTAAGACACGTAGAACAATGTATTTATACTCTCAAGTTTATTCATTTCAAACCTTATTAAATAATGTGTTTAGAAGCAAAAGTTATTTGGCATTAGGCAAGAGAAGTTACATGTAACAGTATATGCGTATTAATAGGTACATAAAAAAAAGATTATATGTTCTGTAACTGTTAATGTAACATTTAAGCATATTTCATATAATAAAAGATATTATTGACTCTTCTGATGAAATAATATTTCATGAAAGAAATACTCAATACTCATTTTTTGTTTGGGAAGGTTCCAGGTACAAATCCTGCAGAAGACTAACCTGACTGAAGCTTTCCATATTTTCTCAGTCAATTTGCAGAAAGAGCGAATGCAGGCTAGTATTATTATTTGCCTTCAATTTATTCGCTCATCTCTCTGTGTGAGTCTTTCTGTGTTTGTGACGTTTTCGGAACAGCCCGACATTGGACTGACAACCTAGTCAGGGATGTTTGTGTGTGTTTGCGCTCTATGTTTATCCAGAGTCAATTAGCTCCCCGAAGACAACTGATACGAGCATTGGATTTAAGTTCCTGGGTGTGTAAGTCATAATATCAGAGGGGGATAAAAGTGAAAAGAAAGGAAGGGGGAAAAAAAATAAGTAATTGCAGTATTCTCAGTAGATAAACTACTTTTAGATACAGAATGGAAGCAAGGAGGCCATTCAAGGCTTTCCAGAAGAGAAGCAAAATGCAAGACGAGAAAAATCGAACAGAAAATGGGTGGGCGTCTCGTCTTGCAAGAACCACATTTCCTATGCCAATATAAATCTGAAATGGGTGGAGTCGATTAAGTATCTTCTCCAAAACAAAAAAAGTGGTTCTAGCTCTAAAACGCTTTGTTTCCCATTTTGTGGCGTGCATGCATGCGTGCGTGTGCGTATGTGTTGATTTTTCTGCATATTTTTGTCTTTTGAAGCACTCTCTTTCCTTCTACTGGAGTTTGCTTCCAAGATTTTGTGTTCCGATTCCCAAATAAATAAATTTAAATTTCAGAGGAAAATATAGGTATTTGTCGTTGCTTTAGTGAAAAGCTTCATCTGAAAATTTATTTGTTTTATCCCTTGATTCTCCTGTTAAACTGACTTGTCAACAAAATGTACTGTTAAGCCTCGTTGTAAATTATAAGGTGAGCAAATAATTTGAGAAAATTTAGTAAAATATACAACGATGATCATTAGCTATATAAATCAAAATTTCACACCTCAGAAAACAAAACTGGTTTTACATTACAATCCAGGTTTTACAATTACATTTAATAAGAGATTAAACACTGATAATGTAATATTCTATACCCAATTACTAGTATTCGCTTAATCGGATCATTCCAAGAAAACTTTGGGAAATACATACCCCTACTGCAGGTGGTTTCACCTTAACGACGGTGGTCTTGATGATGAATATTCTGAAGATACTTTGAATAAAACATGGTGTAAATTTCTGGCATATTTTAGTGCCCAAGTTACCCGTTCTTAATGCTGAAGTACTGCTCAAGGCAAACCACTGCGCTCAGCCGTTTCCCAATTTCCACCCCTTGTAAGGGTATATGTAAATATTGAAGTCTCTGCCTTCCCTTGTCAGATCACGGGGGATGTTTTAATATTTAGAGCGGCCGACGTGGGAGGCAGGTAAAATGGGCGCCTGTGAATGAAACTCGTTACTTGAGCCAGACAGGTGATCGTCGGCATGTTCTTCAGGTTAGCGAGGAAACTCTCCGGATTTCTCAGGAGAATTTTCAAGGAGATGAACCACTGATAGCGCTATGCTCTTCTTCCTCTGCTGCATGTAACAGCATCTTTACTTGTAACATACATAAGCACTAGTATTTGTGACACCATTTAGTGACCGATTAATAATTTCTAAGTTGATGACATTTCAAACCCCCTTTAAACCTACACGAGAAATATACAGAATTCCGGTTTCAGATAAAATAACCAAAGCGCTCATTTTTAAATAAATGAGGTAGAAAAAATGAAAGTCATCGCTTGAACCGTTTTGTAACCGCACACCACCAATGCGTGCTTGAAAAGTATGAAAAAAAAAATGCTCCCCTTCTACCAACCAGTATCGCCCCATCTTTTTCGCTTCGACAACCGACCGATCTCTTTCATTAAAAAAATCCATGTCATTTGCAGAGCAACTGTTAAATATCCTTCTTGTTATTTAAAATGTAGAGCTACGTATGATATTCCGCAGAATTAAACAACTCGCATACAATGCTGTAATATCTTCATAATTATATTGTGCAATTTCTAAAATTATACTCATTAAAACATTATTTCCATAGAAAACAACGTCGAAGTGACAATTCAATGCGACAATTTATATTTCAAATGGAATGACAAAATGAAGAAAGAGTTTTTAATGGAATTTTAGGTTATGAACACTGAAATGCTGAACCTGGTGGTCTAGTAGTAACCATACTTACCTCACAGACCCTAGATCTTGGGTTCAATTCCGGCCAGAAACGATAGAATTTTTCTGGTTTAAAAATTTCAATATGAATATGGAAGTAAAGTTGTTGGTTCCGTGTCGTAAATTTACAGCACTTAAAAGAACTTCAAGCCTGAAAGAAGAGGCCTCTGACAAAATGTATAAGTCATTTTACGTCCTGAATTGAATAGGACGCCGAAGACCTGAGATGTTAAAAATGTCGTAAATAAAAAAAAAAAAAAATAATAAATAAAATAAAAAAAACAAAAAAGCCTATCAGCGACTTTCTAGTTCAAAGAACTACATCTCCCCTTTAGGCAGCTTTCCAATTATCCGAAGGCTGGATGGACACCGTTTCAGGCCCACCTAATTTAGAAACATTCCTAAGTAGGTACCGGGGAATCGAACCCGGGTCCTCCCGGTCAGAGTCAGCGTTATATATTTATAGTCCATGGAATAATTGGTAGTCGAACCTTGTTTATTTTGAAAGATGACCATTTTTGTAACTGAAAATAGAAATGTAACACATTAGTCGTTTTGTGTTTCTTTTACCCCTATATTCAGTAGAATAGAAAATAACATAAAAGGAGGCAGAACGAAATATATGTTAGTTTTCTCGATTTTAAAATAGTACAACAAGAGCTATCCTTAGATAAAGAAATATGTCAAAGGACCCCAACTAAATCAGTCGGGGCAATAAAATCTTTTGCTGAATTTTCCTAAAAGTGGAAAGTGAGACGTGCAAATCCTTGATCCTAAGAATGTAATCCGAGAATTGGTTTAACATTTGCTGCTAGAGTTTCTCTTAGTTCTTCAGGCAAGAGATTCTGAGCAACATCTCAGGGAATTTAGCCAAGCGAGCCCCAAAACGCAACCAAATTTAAAAACACTTACGTGAAACCCAAGCCAATCCCAGAGCATGCAAAAACGCGTAACGAATCTGATGGAACCGTGATGAAAGTGACGTTTTATATGAGGATTTCAGCAGTCAATGAGACCTGGGGGTGTGGGAATGTTACAATTGTTACTTAAATGATACAGTTTATATTATAATTAATATTTTAATTAAAATTATCATTCTATTTGTTGCGTAAATATAAATATATTTTATCGGTTACTTAATTTGGAATTCCTATATACATATTTTATAGCAATAAATAAAACAAAAATTATATAAAATATATTAATAGCATTAAAACATTGAAGTGTCTATATATTAGCTTCCTAAATAGTCATGTGGCACTAGATTTGCCTTTTCGAACTCTATGCGTCTAGGACCACTGTAAAATTGCTTGTGTAATTTCCCTATACAGGTAACTTATCTGTTTTAAAATGCTTTCAAAATCGTTATCCACAGTTGATTTTTAAAGGTATCATAGAACTGAGCATGTTCTAACGAACTGACAAGCATTATACACCTCACCTGTTCACCTCATAATGCTGCGATAATTCCACTACGCCATTGTTCAGATTCAAGGCTGGAAACGCTTGTTTTGTGACAAAATGGAAACGGCGAGTTTGCGGTATGAAGTTGCGGCGCCAGTTGAGCACGATATATCATTATGTCACGTTCCATTAGAAACTGTGAGCAGGGCAAGAGACGTGATGAGCCTTATCTTCTGTCGGCTGACGAATCGACAAGAACAACGTGACACTGTGTTGCCTTGAAGCGCCTCTGTGACTGAGATAACCCGAAATTTCCACCTAGCGTGTTCATCATGTATATGGAGAGCTTTAAAGTTCCACAAAATCTGCTAAAATGGTAGCCTCTCCTCTTTGGCAAAGTTGCTTTCTCGCTATCTCATCTCAGTGTGTTACCTTTGCTTGTCGTTTCTTTTTGGGTAGCAACGTCTACACTTAAAGCACTTTTAGTATTCCAGTAGAGTTTTCAAAACACTTATACTCAAGTCTGTGTAAAAATAAGAAAGGTATACTTTTTTTAAAAACAAATGCATTTCTCAACATAAACTCCTATCAAATGTATCTACTTATTTGTTTACGCCATCCATAACACGCGATTTCCTCGGCCTACAAAACGAGCATTTTATTTTGGCGATAGTCTCTTCATTTAATGGCAATATCTTTTTTGCTAGCTGTTTCCTCGTTTTAGGAAAAAGGGAATAGTTCGAGACAGTCAAATCAGGAGAGAGGGGAAATGAGAAAGAAATTCATGTTTTATAAGCAATAATTTGAGGTCGCAATCGTAAACTTATGCGTTGGCGCGTTATCGTGAAGGGATAGGCATTTTTCTTCGTCAAATGAAGTGGATTCTTCTTGCTCGCGTGGTTTAGTTGTTCGATCAATAAAGCGTAATATTTATCGGTTATGTTTTCGCCCTTTTACAAAATGTTAATTAAAATTACGGCATTGAAATCCCAAATTGTAGGCCACCGTCACCTTTCCTGCTGAGGGAATTGTTTTTGTCTTCTTGGATCATATTAAATGCATTGTTTACTTATATATTCACGTATAAGATTAGCTTATGTTGGCAAGGCACTATATATAATTAATATGTAAAGTATATGTATAAAACTTCACAAAAGTGATGCAGAATTTAAATAAAGTATATGCATTTTTTTAATTTAGGAAACTTGCAGGAACCCAAGTTCTAACAAGTGTTTTATAAAGGTAATTTTGTTTGTGGCCCTCATTACGAACATTATAAAATAAAAATGATATTTTTAACAACAAATATACATTTCATTATATCAATTGAAATATGCATTATAATAGCCTAGAACGTGTCTGAGGGTAAAGGTGACTAAGTTTTGGCACGCCATGTTAGCCAGTAAAATCAATCTAATTATATTATTATGATTTTTAATATTTTTTTCCCCAACCTTAATTTCTCTTTGCTTTTCTACAACCTTGGCATCCGGAAAACTTCAATTTGTCTGTTCATTTTGTATGTTGATGTGACACATTTCTATGAGTTTCCGGTCCTAGAGTCCTAAACTCTCAGTATAAGAAATCTCTTTGTACCACGTGTTCAGTCCATCTCTATTTAAGACTTCTTGCACTGATCTTTCCGTCATTTTCCTTACTTCGTCGTTCCATATTCAGTCTATCTAGTTAATTGCTATAATTTTCTCATGTTCCTTTGACTTATTGCTGACGTGAAAAGGGTGGTTTTTGTGTAAAGATTAAATTATACTTAATTATATATCTGAAATTCTTTCCATTTCAATCTGACAGTTATTAGGGCATAACAGATACTCCCTTTGTACCTTTTCAGTTGCTGTTTGTGTTGTTGAGCACATTTTTTTTTAAAAAAAATGTATCTTATTGTTATAGTAACACCCGCTTCTGTAGAAAGCAAATTAAGCTGTAAGATAAGCAATTTAAAGTGCACTGCTTTCATTTTAAAAGACTTTCAAAGCTTAAGTCCAACTTTTGTCAGAAAAATCTACTTAATATATAAACAGTTGGTGCAATGCAATGATTTTGATAACTATGTATCATTCTTCAAAAACCTAACTGAGTGAAAGTTAGGGCTGCACCTTACGCGAGACATTTTGGATAGTTGTGTTTCCATCTTCATAGTTGAGGAAAGTGACAGTTGACTTGAAACTAAAGCAAGCATCGGAACACGTAATGAGCTGAGGTGATTAGTTCTGTCAATATCCTTTAATATCTGGGCAAATAAATTCATAAACTAATGTGTATCAGTAAGATTTCAATCTAGATGTGAATGTGTTTTCTGTATGAAATTTGCAGGCATCTTTCTTCTACAGGGCTATTAATGTATATAACGGCCGTAGCTCGGGAGTCTGGCTTCCGAGCAAAGGTCGAGTATCTGCCGATAAAAATACTCTCTACAACTTTGAAAGCACAAATGGACTATCTTGTAGTATATGTTAAAAGTGTATTACTTCTGCTCCATATCGCGAAAATACATAGTCACTCGTTCGTATGAAATTCCGGTTATTTCATTTTCAGTCACAAATTTATTGCAACAATTCACTCTTTGAAACTGAGCATTTTCTCGCAAAGCATGGACTTCTGTGTACCCATATATTTTTAGCTTTAGTAGCTTTGTTTCTTGCAAAAGACGGAGAAACTTTTGTCTGTTGCACAAGTTTAGCCACTGATTTTTGCCATAAACTTGTCTTCTTGCCATAGAAGGACTCCACGAGTTCGAAATATAACGATCTCAAGTGTGACTTTTTCTTAGTGTTTTATCCTTTTCTACTAATATAATTACTGTTAATTTGTTACATTGTTAATAGTGTTACTTCATTTTTACTTTTCTTTTATATTGTGTATATATATATATATATATATATATATATATATGAATTATCAAGCTTTTGCAAGCTGTGAATTAACATAGGTATTTGTTTTCTGAAATTCTTTTTAAAACCCAGTGATATAATTATATCGTTGAATGAGTTTATCTATTTTCCCCTTCTTTAAATGACTTATTTCACAGTCTAAACATTTTAAACATTTCTACAATATGATTCCTAGTAACTATTTTTGCTTTTCTCATATATTTTCCTTCAAAAGCCACTGTTTTAGTTTTATCTATGGATATTTACATATTGTATTTTTCTGCAACATCTGATAATACCTTGGAAGTTATCTGGAGGTCTTTTTCTGTACCAGAATTAAAACCTGGACATCTGCCTATATTATGGTTCCTAGTTGTTTATTGTTACCGTTTTTTATTCCTTTTGGGTTTTTAGGAAACTCAAATTTTTAAGGAACATAATAAACTACTCCCTTCGAGGGCAAGAAAAAAGAGTGCCAGTGGCAGCATCTGGTTGGGGGGCCTCTTATAACCAACTAAAGGTAGTAGTGCATGTTCACTACAAGCTCGTGTAGGCGTTCTCACTAGATTCGACTGAGAAAACAGAATTTTAATGCTGCATTATTCTCATTTCACATCATTTCTGCTTTTGTTAGACAAAATGTAAACAGCATTTACATATTATGCTCTTGCAATCTATGCTAGATATTGCATAGGGAAGCTCGCACTTTTCAAATATCGTAAACAAAAATATAAACCAATATACGGTTGAGAAAAAACAGTTTGTCATTCTTGAAACAGCACTACACACGTTCTTCCTCCAAGTTGGTAATTGACATATTGCTGTAAATTAATTTTAAGTTCTAAAGGCTGCTCTTTTCCCTGTGTATAGTACACTGCCATTAAAATTGCAACGCATTTTGCGTATTCATAATAGCCATGGGGAAATGTCTGTCTTCTCATTCGATTGTTTGACAGGATCTTGGGAACCTTCACGTTTGTGTGTTCGTCCAACCAGAGCACCAACATCTCGGAAGGATATTCCGCACTGTTAGTATGCCACAATTCTGCGATCAAATTCATACACGTGCTGGTATTTCTGTCCAGTCATACTCGTTCTTTCTGAGAAAATGTGGGGTCTTATGGGTGTTGTATTTTAACGCCTAGCAGTGTATTATTTCTGAAGTCTTTGTGATAAACATACAACATTCTTCTCCAAAAATAGTTTACTATATACCAAAAAACAAACATTTTTACGTTTCTTTTTGAAATCCACTAATCGAAACCCGAGAATTTAACTCTACAGCGCACCAAAAGCGGAGAAATATTTAATTACAATGAATGGAACTTGCGAAAATATACATCTAAAAACAAGAAAATGTCATAGTTACAATGGACTATAAATTGTGAATCTTCTATTTTTCTATTTTTGCAAACAATGATTCAATTGTAAAGCTTTTAATGCTTCAATGGATTTATTAAGTATTATTATTATTGTTATTATTATTATTATTATTATTATTATTACCGTTTTGTATTAGATAAAGTTATTCTTTATTATTTTTTGATGTTACTGTATTAATATTTTAAACTTTTTTTATATATATGTAGGTACTAAAAATCTCAGTGTTATGCCGTACTTGTTTTCTTACACGTAGTAGATAGCAAATATTATAACAAGAGTATACTACAGTTTGCAGTGCATTCTCAGATTTTTTGAAAAGAATACGAACCGCCTACAACAGGATTTCAGTTTTGTTTTTGTTTTGTTTTGTTTTTTCAAAATAATCGTCTACGAGGTTTAAACAAGAGCGTGTCAATAGTTTTCAAGGTTGGCACAAGAATCCCAGCTGTAGTATTTTTACAGCCTTAGGATTTCGTTTTTTCCTCCTTGAGCACTAACAGATATATTTCCTGGGCGGTATTTCTGGATACAGACTTCTAGAGACGTTGTTTGGCTGATGCTGTTAAACTTGGCACTTGTTGGGGAGACGTGAGGAAGGATGCCCTGTGCATACTCATCCTCGTTTCCTTCTCACTCTTTCACGTAATCAATTACTAGTGTTACCCTTGTCAGCAGAAACTACAGCTCCGGTTAAGAATAATACGATGAACAAACAGCCAAATGTCACGCAAGAAACCGCAACTGTTTACAAAAGACATACCAGTTCTTTTCAGTTTTTGTCTTCAGGGCTACGCTTTAACAGACTTTGTTGCAATAGAATCGGCAATCTGGAGCAAGCTGTCTGTCGCTGGATGCCTATCAGGCAATTAAGATGGGGAATGAAAAATAGAACAAATTAGCTTAAAATACACAATAGCAGTTCTGATGAAGATAAACACAAGTACATTCTATACAGGTTTTTGCTAGCCCAAGTAATCTAACATAGGGAGAGCAGTACAAATATTGATAACTTGGACGGCCTTTTCTTAGGTCGGAAATTAACACTTTTGTCTCTTAATGTATAACACGTAAGTTTCAGTTCCTCCAGGCTGTGGATCTTTCTTTAAATTACAGCTTTCAGTTTAGCTTTAGATTTAAATCATTTTCGAATACTGTTGTATGTGTTGAATCCAGTGACTTCGCAATTAATGAACATGTTGAACACTCATTGAAAAGAACTCTATACACCCTGTCAGCAAATGTCACACAGTGGTAGGTACTTATATGGCTCACTCAATAATTTATAACTTATAAAAATTACTATATAAAATGTTCAGATTCAAAAAGTAGAAAGTGCTCCTAAATTAGTATTAAATAATTTAGCATTATCTTTTATTGACCCAATAACAAAAGAGAAAATAGTCTAATCATATATGAAATATGTTTATAATTTTAATTGAACACTAAAATAGGCAAAAAATAAAAATATCCCAAATGTGCCACAAACATTAAGAAGAAAAACTAAAAAGGGGAGAAAATGAAACGTTTATTAAGCTAAGATGGTTACAGATAGCCATATAAAAATTAATAAAGTAGTGGACAAAAACGTAAAGAAAACATGAACAAGTCAATGCTAACTTAAAGCAAAAATAACTTCCAAAGGCTCTGAAATACGCAGAGTTAATTCCGACTCGAGTCCTAGGCTTAGCGAAGCACTTCGCTGTCATAAAACAGCCTTTTTCTGCCCTGAAGATAGCTGCTAAGTGGTAAGTCAGTCGCAATTTGCTGCGGTTGCAACTCAATTTGAAGCTAAGAGATCAATATAATTTAAGTGTTTATATCATTAGAGGCTATTTTGAATTAATTATTTACGAAAGAGTATAAGAGTCTAAGGGTTAACGTTTGCGCTTCTCACACAGAGAGATGGGTTCAATTCCCGGTTGGGTTAGTTTTTTTAACTGACGTTTTTCCAGGAAATTTTCCTCAGTTCTTTAGATGAATGACTGGGAAACTTAGGGCACAGATCTCCCTGAACTCATTCGGCCAAGTTATCATCTTATCATTCTTCATCTGACACAATAGATATTCAAGTGGTGCCATGATCATAAAAAAAAAGTAATCACTTGCATTTTTAGCGGAATGTTATTCTTTGTGTTGATTTAGAAATGAAGACGTTAAAACAATAAATTTATTTAATTTCTGATTTTCCATTTTTTATTTATCTCCATCAGTCAGCGATATTTTCCTTCTGTGCGCACAATTTGAAAGACTGTAAGCAACATTTCTATTATTATTCACGCGGAATAAAATATTAAAAATAGCCAGATGAAAGATGCATAAAGAACAATTCGTAGTACAGTGAAAGAAATCCCATCTCTATGAGAGCAAAACATAACTACACCTTTTTGAGATTTTCTGAAACTCTTAACTGACTTAAATATGTTTGAGAAAGGCATCCATCAATTTGCTACATTTCATTCTTGTAATCCAAATTTAGTCTCTTATATAAAAGTGCAAAATAGACAAGATTGTTGTTGTAAGCCAAAACAGATATGTGAAATGATTTCATCATCAGCATATCCTGGAAAGCATCATGATGCAACTTGAATATTGTCTATAATTTAAGAACTGGTGTCTTACAAACAAGTTATCTTGCAATCACATAATGGAATTCCAATACAATCACAAAGGGAAAAGGGATTGATCAGTGCTTCATCTTTATTGGTGAATTTGAAATAACTTTATATTTGTTTCACAAGGATCAACAATAATGTTACCCACAACAATGAATATTCATATAAAAAGATTGAAATCAAGATGAAGAATATAAAGAAATATATTTCTGGAACCAATCTAAAGTCTGGCCCCATTTTCACAGCAGTAAAGATGGCAGAGCAAATGATTAAACGTAAGGTTATAAATTAAATTAAATTTCATTTCAATATTTTAACCTGAAAACATTATTGATAGAATTTAGTTTTTAATACTTAGAGTCTTTCACAAATTACCCATTCAATTACAGTATGTCAATGAAGTAAAATTTTAAAAAATGGAAGAATTACATAAACAGAAATATTGCATATGAAGGCAAATTCGTTAAAGGTATCAGAAATATGCGACTGCAAGGGAGCATCACTTTGAACGACCTCTTTAGCACCTATGAATACTACTTATGAAAAAAAACTAACACAACAACATGTTGTTTTGTTGATGTTGTTGATTAAAGTCATTAGAGTTGAAATGTCAGGGGAATTTTATTAACGGAACCGACAAGTACAACTTCGGATGCAATCCAAAAATAACTCTCTGTACAAAATTAAAAGAAAAAGTTACTTCCCGAATATTTATCAATAATAACAATAATCTACATGATATTACGTTTTAGACATAATATTTTATATAGGAAATTTTAAAGTTATAAAAACATATTTAAAAGTTTGGAAACCATATTTCAATTTTTTCAAATTTTCAAATAATTAAAAATTTAATATGCGTTAACAATTAGGTAGCATTTTTCATCTCTCTGAGCCTTAAACTGAATAATTAGAGCATAACTTTATTTATTTTTCGTAAAAATTTTTATAGTAGCAGCCTTCTTTCTTTCAAATCATTTACGTAATTCAAACGAATAACGGAGCACTTGTCCCAATCATAAATATTTTAATAGTAACTTGTGGTAGGTATGACGGAATCTAAATAGTCCTAACGGATGAAAACAATAAAAGAAAAATAATGTCAAGAGTCCACATCAGATTAATAGGAATACTTTTTATACAACGCCTCCTGATGATAAATCACTGCGTTTCTTGCTACTGTCTTTTAAATGTGACAATTTACTCACCGCAAACGTTCTGTATGCAGATTAGAAAGGCGTTCTTGGCTGTTAACATGACATTTAATGGGAGACGAGATGACACGTCCAAAACAATCTGCATACGTTATAAATAACTTCGATTGTCTGCTTCAACCGGTCGTCGTGTGCTTCCTCGGAAGATGGGCATAAGTAAAACATAATCCAATAAAACACAAGAGTAATTTTAAATGTTAATTGGGTTCTTGATGTCGTTATTAGGCTTCATAAGATACCAAGGCAATTAATCGTTCGAAAAAAGGTTTACTCTCTCTCTCTCTCTCTTTGATATTTATTTTATGTTTAACAAAAATAATTTAATCCGTACATAAGTTTTTCCTTATGTACCATCTATTTTGTGTGAAAAAATGTAATACTAATAGTTATACATTTACCAAAATGTCTTAATACTTATTCTTTAATCATTCCATTAAAAACAATAATTTTTTCCACACATTACATTTTTACAAATCATGTCATTTTAAATATTTCTGATATCGGAGTGATACATTATGAAAACAGACGCTTTCTTTAAAACATTGCTGTTAGTTTTTTTTTATTTTCTGTGGTGAATCCCTGGCAGCTATGGCATGTCTAAAAAGAGCAGGTTTGCACTCTTTAATAACAACAACAACAAAAAATCCGATGAAACATAGTAAGGAATGTTCTATAAAATATTCATAAAACAAAACACTGTCAAAGGCCACAAAGCAACTAATGGAGAAATTAAATAAATTTCGTATCCAAAGGTCAATTTACGAAGCTTCTTCTGCTCATTTTCTGTCATGGATTGTCTTAATGGCACCATTCCGCAAAGTTACAGCATGCTAAAGAACCTATGTGCAAAATTTATCGGCCATTTCACGCTCTTAATTGAAAGAGACGCTGATACTTGAAATGTTAAGAAGTGTCCACAAATAAATCTAAATAAATGAAAAAATAACAACGCTGATATAAGTTTAAATTACTTACTCACCTTCCAAATGGCCTGATTGTTGTTTTCTTCAGGTCTTCCTCACTCCTGAAATGGAAATAATAGACAAGTTACTGTCAAAATCTGCTAGAATTACTACCATGAATCATTCGTATTAGCGAAGTCTTTTGGTATCAGCTGAGATAATAAATACTATAGTTTTATGACCAATAGCTTCTCATACAAACTTGAAGACAGAAAATTTTTTCTTGTGGATTGTATGATGCACAAATGAAACTGCTACGGAGGAGAAAATATTTTAACATGTCTAAATAATCTAAGGCACATTCCTACAGCAAAGTTATGAACTGACAGAAGTTGCCGCTTAACCTTCATTTCAACCATTAGTGACGAAACTCATTAAGGTTCCTTTGAATGTACAAACGATGCTTTTTGTTCAATTAAATGCCAATTTCCCGATAGTTTATTAGCACTACTACACGCTGTTGATTGTTTTGTTCATCAGGTGGCAAACCATTTGTGAATCCTGCAGCAGTAACACTGCATTAAAGCCTCAGTAACGAAACGCATTTATCGTGCTCTTTGAACAGTTATATACTTCTAGCTCTAAAAGAAAGATGAAGTATAAGCCGCTGTTTATAAGAGAGTAAGCTAAATCATGTTGATAAATTAAAACTTAACTTGCATGCAAGGAATTGCTCGGTAATATACTCTGTATTAAAAGAGGGTATGATGAAAATAAAATAGATATCTTTGTAAATAAGCAAAAGATAACCCTGCATCAAACGGATGCAAGGAATTTTGTCTGAAATAAGAACTACAATTTTAGTAAGGCAGAGAAGAATTGAGGATAATAACTAAAGATGGAACAATTTGTAGATTTTAAACAAAAAATAATATTTATATAGCTATATGAAGGTAAATATAAATATATATTATAAATATAAATATAAATTAATAATAATAATAATAACATTACTTCCAAACATTAACAGCAGCTGGATAATCTTCCAATTTTCTCAACTAGCTTTACCTTATCTCAATACATCTCAAAGTTACGGAAATCTTTCTTAAAGTTATTAGAAAAAAGATATAAAATTCCATAACCATTGCCATTGGCTTTTTATGTTTTATCGAATTCGTGTTACAAATTCCAGAGAGCAGATAAGATATTTATAACATTCCTACATAAGGAAAACTTCAGTTTATATTAAAAAAAATACGTAAATCATGAAGGCCATGTATTCAATGCTTCATTAATACTATTCTGTATGAATACCCTGCAGTAAAAATACGTTAAGTTCTCGATAAATTTAATATAGAGGATGTGCTAAATAATCACACCATTCACAAGATTTGGGAAAGGAATATGTAGGTTTCATCTAGTGTAATGCTAAGTATTACTTGGACTTTAAGTGAGCGGTTAGTTTGTCCTGACCTCTTTTTTTCATGTATGGATTTTTTTAACGTGTCCTAAATGTACGTCCCAGAAAACTTAACTACCTGGTACTGAGAACCCGTGAATCTTGCGTCCAGAAGAGAACGTTAAACCTAAACCACAGAGACCGACCAAGTCACGATGAAAATTTTAAAACAAATTGCTTTGATGAATTAACTTTTATGATGAAAAAAAAAAACTGTTTTGACGCATTCAAACGTAGAAGTTCTTCTCTTTGTCAGGGCATACATTTTTTCTGAGAAATTTTTCTTTCCCTTTTTAGTCCTTTTCCTAAACTCATAATAAAACCTACACTTCTGATTGAAAAAAACGTTCACTAAGCAAATGATATTAAATTTTATGGGCGAGTCTAATAAAAACTTAACTTTCAGTGGAAATGAGGATATTCACAGATTGTCAGTGACGGCAAATTCACAATATACAAAAAAGGGAACTTGAGTTGGAACAAGGTATATTTCGAAGACATGATCTGTGAATTGATTATCAATTTTTATCATCAGGGTTGGATCGGTATAAAGTCTTCAACGAAACATTTTTGAGGTAAAAATGGTAGTTCATAAAATATTTAAGATATTTGTTGCTCTTGAATTAGAATTAAATGTAGTCGACTTCCTTAAGGATTGAATTTTCTGCAGTAATTTTGTCCGAGATGAAAACAGCGGCATCTTACGTCAATATAAGCCAAATGGCTTGGATTGTAGCAGTAAGTATGGCTGGCAAAATGGAGTTGTGGTCGCAGCTTACGGTCATCCTAAATGCAACAACGATAAACCTAAACCAATATGCCCTGATTAAGCACTCAACTTATCTACCGGATAAGGGTTGGCAACTGATCTGGACTCAATTTACCTATACTCCTATTCCCGGGAGGCTTCGAGGTATATCTTTATGGATTTGAATCCTAAGACACGTTATGGATATTGGAATAATTTTGACCCAGACTTCTAGATAATCTATTAGAAGGTTTATTTCACATACGTATGAATGTGCGGAACAAATGTCAGTAATGAGATGTTACAAGTTTCAAATTCCTGCCAACAGATGCGCTTTATATGCAAACCCATCCATATTTGAAAGAATTTAATGGCTGCTTTTGTGGAAATATGCCAAATTAATATACATTAATAATATTTCTCCCGAAAGAAGGCGTATAGCCTGCTGGAAATTTAAAACTGGAACAATCTGGCGATAAGTATAGAGTATTTATTGCTGTCTAAGAGTTTACCGGATATTTCATTAAAAGTTGTATGTTCACCGGATGCTTATTCTGTTAAAAAAAAAAAAAAAAACCTCCCAATTTTAGCATTTGCGGTTAATCATACAGCCAAAATTGAATTGCTTCATCACCATTTATGTTCAGTTCTTTTAATGAAGCCTTAGGTAGTCGCCAAAAACGTGTAGAAGGCAGTGCTCCCATGGGTTCCAAACCAACTAAAGCCTTCTTTCCTTCCTTCTTTCTTTAAAGGTAGATCCCCAATGAGACAAACTTTTGAGAAATATATTATTGGGATTTAGCCGATTCCGAAACGATTTTCTACCTCAGAACAAGTGTGTAGGAGATTGCATTGCATTAGGTTATTAATATTAATGTTAAACATAAGACTAAAACACATAAATGGTGTATTACAACCAGTGAATAAGTGAAACAAAATCGCAACACCGAATAAAGAATATTTTAATGCAGATGTATTTATTAAGTTTGTGAATATTTTCACTCATGTCAACTTAGTGAGGCCTCAAAAGAACCTTCTATCAACCACATCAGTCATCCTATCAACGAACTAAGCCTAAGTGCGTTGAAATTCTAGTTAACACAACGCTGGGCGACTTCGATTTTTGCCCGTCATTTTATCCTCATTCCCATCTTTTTTTAACTACCACGGGTGGCCGAGGTCGTGAGCAGAAGGTCTGGGGTTCGAATTCCGCCAGGGCCATCTCCCTGACGGACGTTTTTTTTTCTGAGTCCTCATAAATGGCAAATGCCGGGGAGGTACCCTAAACTTAGGCCTGGAACGTTTTCTTCCTAAAATAAAAAAATTCTATCCCAATTTATCATTTTATCTCATGTATCATCAGCATCCCCGCCTGTGGTGCCTCAGTAGTAAAAACGGGCATTAAACACTATTAAAAAATCCTCATCTTTGTTTATGTAACTTGCAAATCAACAAACCAATTACACATACATACTTGGGAAAGTTTTTCAAGGATTCGGCCTCATGGGTCAATAAGAAACTCATTCTTTTAACATTTGTTAACACCATCTGTAAAGGATGTTCTTGCATTCTATATCACATAAAAGGCATGAACGTCATTTGGAAGGTTAAAAAGAGTCAATTTCCGCTCTGGCTCTGATTAAGAAGTTAGAATTGATGGGGCACAGCATTATTGAACGTAATTTATCAGTTAACTCCACAGTGATAACTAATATATTTCTCTGAATGTTCTGCTTAACCCGTAAATATTTTGCAACCAGCGTGTGTAGAGGTGATCGGTTATGGACAGTAAACTAATCAGTTCTTCAGATTCAGATTCTCTCCCTTACTTTTAATATCGAGTCTTTGCTGTACTTCATAAAAACTAGACTACAATGATTTTTTACACTTTCAGCTTGAGATGTTTCATTTTTCCGCAGTGCTATTCTGCCTTTGAAATAGTATAAATTTCATATTAGTTACGATTTAAGATATTATCCATGACCAAATCCTTTAAAATCTTACTCAACAATAAGCGCACTAGTCTAGGCAGTTTCTAAATCATGGAAAACCGTGCATTGCATTTTAGTAGATATTCTTTATTATTTCTCCACTAATCACTTCGTTCTCTGAAAAGCATCCTAATTTAATTTCTTAATATGATACATAAAACAATTTCAACAATTTAAATATCCCATTTGTTGCTCTTGTAACATTAGCTAGCTGCAGATATAAAGCTATGACAAATTGAAGAGCAGATGTTTAGGCATTTCTGTGCAAAGTGTAAGAGAAAAGTTAAGGACCGATTCTATATAATTAATGGAACAAGTCACTCTGGTCTTCGATATACTAAATTTTGTTCACTGTACTGTATTGATATACCAAGCGTTTATACATTCTGTTTATACAAATAATACCGAACAGAATTTCAGTGTGCAAAATGATCACAAATCGAAATATCGGGCCATCCAACCATCTGGTGACCACATGGCGGCGGCGAGATGCGTTAGTAGCCGATCGGCCGTTGCTCAAGACCAGTCAGGTTGCACAAGTCGCGGCGATTGTTGCATTGACCTCTAGTCTCACGCTACTAAGTGAGTGCCAAGAGGCAATACTATCTCATCGTAGTTTAAGATCTATTAAGAGTACTAAATGAGAAATGTTATTCTATTCCACAATGAATTATTAGTATTTATTTATGATTCGTATTTTCGTACCGAGTTATCTCATGCTATCAGAGATTATTGGAAGAGAAATTCCAGGTGAATAGGTTCTAAGTGGTAATATATTTAAAATTTTCGCGAAACGGAAAGTGTGCAAGACAAGAAGGTAGATATCACTTGAAAAATTCTCTCAAAATTTCTGTCGTTCTCCTTAGCAAAGTTTTTTTTTTTTTTTTTTTTTTTTTTTTCCCCGATTCTGTAGAAATTATTGAGAAGTTATTTAGCATAAAAGCTAAACTCTTGTAATTTCTTGAAGATAATTAAGAAGGGTAAAGGGCAATTTCATAGGCCAATGCCAAAAATGTGTGCCAAAAATGAAAGCAGGCAGTTCCAGCGTCACCTTGCTTGACATGTGTACATACTTTAAACACATTAGACTTTTTACACTGCCACTCTTAGGGTTTCTATTATCGACTTTAGTCCTTAAGTTTAGGTCGGCTGGTTGTAAGCTTATGACTTATCGGCACCTCATTGATGATCAGATAATTGGATGACCAGGTATTTTGACATAAATTTTCCTTATAAGTTTGTAATTTTATTTTTATATGAACAATTTAGTTTAGTTTCACGGATGAATTTTTTTAAATACGTCATAACGCAACCTTAGTACATGCCTCACACTCTTAAGAAATGCAAATTAGCATTCAACATAGTTTCAAGGTCAATGCTAGGAGCAGGAGGAGAAAGTGTCACCTACTGTTATAGAAGAGGCGCTTTTTCTACAATCAATGTTTAGTGATAAAGTAACAGGTTTTTTTTTTTTTTTTTTTAAGTTGTAATATGCATTTGTTCTCTTTTTGAGTATTGTTATTATTTCCCAGGTCTTCTCCCCTCTTTCTCTTCATTAAACAGTAAACTTTCAGATACAAGTATTTCGAAGTGGGTTTGAATTACGTCATAATAATATCAATAAAAATCATTTATACAATTAATTAGGGAACTCAAAAATAATTTCAAAATCTTATAATAATATGACAACATATTAGCCTGAGAAACTAATCGCTACAAGTGGAAATTGCGTTAATTTGATTACAAATGTGACTTAAGGAGTGTTTGCTCTAAGCTGTAGTCGGCAGGGAGTGACTATGCGCTGGTACCTGTCGTCACCTCCAACCTTGGCACGGCGGGCCCGCCATTGTCATTCTTCGTCATTAATCATCGGGAGAATGATGCTCCAACGATCCGACATGGTCCAGGGCGGGAACCGTTCAAACAGCGTGGACAAGGGCACACATACCATCCCAAATAATCTCTTCATCGCTTCTTATGGAAAATTAAGTCTGTTATTTTCGTTTTATGGAACACCCACCAACAGAAAGTACTTAGGACGTTATTTGGATAGAGTAGCGTAGTATCTGTTTTAAACATGTATCATGGGGATTTTCATTACTTGAAGGTGTGTCTCAAAAACCACAGAGAAAGCCGACTGACAATTTTACCTATAATTTAACCTGTTACCTTTGCCATACCTGTTGTTTCTCATTATGGGGTTTTTCAAAAGTCAATGATTTTTTTTAATTACAGTTTGGCATTTCTGGTTTGAATGGAAAAGCCAATGCACATTGGAAATATTAACAAGGTTAAAGTGATAGAAAGAGACAATCAATGTAAGTACAAACTTACGAAGAACTGAGTGATAAGGAAAAGCTATAAAACTTGAATGAGTATCATCAACAGATGAAACAAAGAAAAATTATGCAGTTAAATTATTAGCAAAACCACAGTAAAAATGGTATCTCTTATAATTTTACCAGTTGGCTTTTAGACTGTCAAAAAGAACAAATGAATATCTTGTAACATAGGCACTTTCATTTCAAACCTTTCTAGTTTGAATAACTTAAAATTTACCTCAAATGAAACATTTGATATGAAAAACGTTTTAAGTCTATATAAGTAACATTTTCAGAAGAAACAAAAAACTTTGCTACTGACAAAATAATATTTTTTTAGGAAAATCACTTTAATGTGAAAATAACGCCATTAATTGGCATTAAGTGACAGTATAAATATGTTTACTATATAGCTGAAATACATTTTATTTTGAGTAGAGTTGGGATATTTTTCAAATAAGTATAGAGAAATCCTAAACAATACAATTCATTTGACATGTATGGGGAAAATTGTTTCATATATCCTATTTCTGTTATTTCACATTTAACATAAATATTATATACACTTCTGAATGAAATAACAACGATAAACAAAATATATTTTTAGTTTAACTGACGTAATACTAATTTCATGTCATTGCTAAATGAGCTGTACATAAATTTTCTTTAAGGTTTTATGTGTTCTGCAACTGTAGAGTACGGTGATATTTATAACATTATAACATCTGAATGCTTTCGATTAGAAATTTTCCATTCACCAAGAATCATTCTGTACAAGAAAATCATAAATCTCCTTCCATTCTGAATAAACAGACTAAACTAAACAGTTTAAGAAAAGTCAAGAGCAGTCGAATTCTACTATATAAACCGCTGGGGCTTCAGCTAGTGAGGAGATTATGCTCATCGAGACACTACCTGTTCACTGTTTGAACAAAGTTACTCTTATTATCAAGAGTTGAATGAAATACATTATGGTAGCTTATTTACTTATACGTTATGAATCGCAATATTACAATTTTCACCCCAATAATATTTTATAAATTGGTTACTCGGTTAATGTGCTAATGCCCTTTTAGGCTAGATATAACGAGAAACAGCAATGTAGAAGGCTCATTTCATTTAAAATGGAATCAAAATACAGAAATGATTTTTGAAAGGAGGAGGAGTAATGCATAATCATTTGTGTTTCAGGAAAGTAACAAGAATTTTCCTTTTCAATGCGAAAAACACATATATCTTAACTGTGCTAGTATGAAGCAAGATAAATGACTCAATTTTTAATTCAGTATGTATTAAAAGTTGCAAGACATTCATTTTCTCCTGAATATCCATTACTCCTATAGAGATTCAACCAGCTTTAGGTTAGCTTTAGGTTATGCTGAAGTTAAGTCTTAGGAAATATGCACAGTAAGGTTATTTGAGTTACGGGCCGGCAGAAAGGACAGCGTACTGGGTGAAGTCAGTCGTTTAAGGCATGTGCACAAGCATCTTGTATTTGGTTTGAGGATGTTTTGCAAGCAATAGTTGTACGTTCGTGTGTTATTCGGCGCTTTCACTGTGTATAAATTTACTTTGTTAGTTATGCCACTACAAATAAACGCAGTGTTGAAGAAATAGTTTTATATACGATACATGTGTGAAAAAACTGACTCTCTTGCAGAGAAATGGTAAAAGGATTAGCAAGAAAATACTCTTGTATCCATGTTCCAGATAGAGGAACTGTTCGCTAACGTTACGAGAAATGGGATTTCTGAAGCACAAGAAACATGCTCCTAATTGCTGTACTTTTACGGAAGAAAAACAGATGCCGGCAATGTATATTGCTGTAGATGAGCTTCATTTCCAACATATTTTATAACATAGATTAGTGCTTATTATTATCAGTTTTAAATATTTTATAATTTTATGCATCCAATAAAAATTTAAATATTAAAATATAAGTAACAACTTTGCACGTGGGGACTTTTTCTGCCTTTGCATTTGCGCAAAAAACACCCGCGTTCAGGCGGCGCATAACTCATATAAATTGGTCTCGCCTATGTAGGATATGACATGCATGTAGCTACACTGTAGCTTTTACAGTACACAATTTCTACGTTTTTTGATACTGTGTTAAGAAAGTGCCATTTATTAACGTTTACGTCAGCATGTTTGTTAGTTTAAATATTCAAGTTTTGAATGTTGAAAATTCAAAATGTATTTTGTTTAATGTTTTCATTTATTCTACGTAAAATTTAATTACTTTATGTGTAGTGCTGCATTTCATATTGCACGAAGTTTATCTCAACACATGGTTTTGAATTTAAATTTTTTTAATTAATAATTGTTATAGTAAAAGAGGCAACACTAATGATGATTTTCTTGTAAATGTTGCTAAGCGCTTATTTTCTTTTAGAAATACATACAAACGCTTGCGCGCATTTCCATGTTATCTTTTAGGCCTTTAATTTTCCATAGCCCGTTATGTAGCAACAAGTAGCAAGTGATAAGACCCCACTCCAACAACAAACTCACAGTTTTATTGCTAGCTCAAAAGATGACAAAACAATCTAAAGAAGTAGATTTGTATGCAACAAGATAAATGGTTAATGCCGCTAAATTCTCTTGACCAACTCTGCCCATTGTAGCATTAAAGTTGACCAAAAATGTAAGGCTTATCAAAGAGAAAAAATATATAATTATTATTACTTCTGGTTGATCCTCAATGTCGCTTACTCGGAATGAACTGTTTCCGCTGACGCCAGCTGCAGTTCGTATAAAAATGCCAACTGTCGCCTGGCGTCCAAGAGTCACGTTTCGCCCACCCGCACATGGTAAGTCGTCAATCAAAATAGCTAACGTTGTTTGGCGAAGGACAAGCGAGAGGCAGAAAATGACGTTAACCGAAAATCGGTGCTCCACACCCTCTAACCTCCGGTCACGTCCAGCATCTTACAACGTGCCCACACCAATGTTTGCTTTAGCATTCACGAGATGTGTGGCTCTGGGTGGTATCACGAGTGCATGCTTGGATCCTGATCGGGAAATGCCATTCCTAGCTTCCCATGAGCATATTTTAATATCCTTAAGGGAAAATACCAACGCATCTCATGAATTTTTTCTTAAGGTGACGTTACGCAATCTTGTACTTTGTACTTTCGTTACAAGAACGAAAAAGAATGCTTAAGAAGTCTATCTGTGCGTCATGAACATCCGAAATACAATATAACCTTAAAATATTCATTCACGACCTCGTAATATTTCTTTCAACTGGTTCATTTAGCGAACTGAAACATGGAGCACCAGTTCTCACCTCTTTTTCTGCATTCACATTCATTCAAACACTTTTATAAAGTTCTAAATGCCATATTATGATTCATCAGTCATCCAATATTCATTTCGCTAGGTTAGTATTGTAGTATAATTTATTTATCACCTGATCATTTAGCTCTTCTGGAATAGAATGTTTTATTCTAACTGGCAGAGTTAAGGCTATAAACCCTTCTCTTCCACTCAACCAATCCTAATGGTTGACACAAGACATATAGACAAATATTCAGATTATGGCTTCTACATGGTTGAGTTTATGCCAGCCATCTTAATTTAATACTAAACAACTAATATATAATCGAGCGGGGTGGCTCATGCAGTAACGCTTGAGGGTCACATTCGGGAAGTCTCGAGTTCAACTTTACATTCCACGAAATTCCTGCTCTCCTATTCCATATCATTTCATTCCGTTTGTTCTGTTACAAGGTCGAAAGTGCCAGGGCGGGTGGTTTGGCGCAGTGTGATAGTGGCTTGCGCTTTGAAAAGATTTCTGTTCCGGCTTCTCAAAGAGAAACGGGTCTTCTGAGGGGCTTGAACAACTCAGGGGGGAGGAGTCTGCGTTGGGTTGATTTATCTGGAAACGTGATAGGTGTTAGCGTAGTCATCGCTTGTAGATCTGGATTCCCGATGTCTCCCTCACCTTGTCCCTTGCTACTGGAGGCGCGACCCTTAGGGCGTAGGCACAAAGGCTCAAGTACCGAAAGTATTCTTCTCCGTCTCAGGCCATCCATCATCCATCCACAATATGAAATTACTGATTTAACTCACTCGTAAACGAAGCATAAAATCTAGTGAGATTATATTTGTTACATCGTAAAATTAATGATTATTTTTGTGTTACCCACACCCTAGATTCTATAATTTAAATGTAAAGAAAATATCAGTTCATGCCTTCCTAAAGTAAACAAAATGTACGGTTGTTAATTTTAATTAAATAATATATAAACAAAACAATTTATGTTAGCATAAACAAAAAAGAAATAATAAAAATCATCACAAGAATCAAGAACAGATAGAAGAACTACTATAGTAAAATAGTAGATGGAAATAACATTAAATATTTATCAAAATGGAAATGAAAATCGCCCTATATAGCAAGAGTTGTTGAAGTTTGGAATTAAACCATAAAATGTCCAACTGTCCTTAACTTCCCATCGGCATATATTTTAATTCCTAGTAACGAAGATGGTATACGATAATGAATGCATAGTATATGTCATAAGGAACAGGTAATCGTAGTGAGATCAGATGTCTAAACGATGAGATGCAGATAAATTTTGAAAATGCCAAACTAAATAAGTTGGGGAAGTGATATACAGAACTAAAAAAAGAAAATTAAAAGAATACAAAACTCGGTAACCGTTAAGTCTTAACAGGACAGATTACCATAAGATGTAAGTCAAATTTGTCATTTGAAGATTTTCTGCGCTTAGTTATACTCCTATCCCCAGATTTCTAAAACATAACTTTCTTCCTCCCTTACACCGTCACAGTTTCTCATGTTGCGCTGTTCTGAATAAGCCAAAGAAATTATTTAGAAAATCTTTCTTGTAATAAATACTGCTTAATTGTTATTGTTAATTACTTTTAATTAGAAAGAAATAGCTAAAAGGCATCAACCTAAACATGCAAATAGATTCGAGCTAGCTATTTATAAGTCAGCTAAAAATTAGCCTCCTATCCCGGTTTCTACAGCAAAGCTTGTTTAATTGTCTTTTTTTAAACATTGTCTACACATCATGCAAAATTCCGCATTGTAGTTTATCTCTGAAAAACATCTTCTCTTTGCTCCTAAATTACAATTCACATTAATTATAGATATTTTTATGAGCAAAGGGCAAAGACTAGTATTTGCAATTTCAGAAGTAGCAAAAACAGAATATTTTCAAAAATTGGTCATAACTACCAATGAGATAAAACCTACCGAAACAAGATACCAACAATACACAATGTTGCTGGCTAGTAAAGAGGGCTGGTACATTAGCTTTCCAATGGCACATTGATGTTATTTTCTGAAGTATCAGCTCAGTTTTTATTAACTGTACTTGTGTGTAACTGAATCTCAGTTTGTTTACAGTTTACACTTTAATAATAGTCCATAATTATCCTTCAGTTGATGTAAATAGTCCTAATGCAGAAAATGTAGTCTACGGAAGCTGTTATCAACCACTGTGTTGAGAGTAAATAACAACAGTAAAAGCCAATCAATTATGCAGATATCAATTATGAAATGACACACATTAGATGGAATAGTTTTCCTGTTGCTCATTATTGAAGAGTTTTGTGCTATTAAAGGCTCACATTACTTACAGTATGGCATGGTTTTAATTGAGTTCTTTGTATTAACTTTTTGTAGTAATTATACTGGACTTGGTTATAAACTTTGTCCATTAACGCTAATAAGAGTGCGGCAACCCGTGACGTCTTTACTCAGCTTCCTAGGTACTAATATAATTCTATATTATAAACAAAAGTCCTTCCTCTTCTTAACAGGCACTGCATGATAAAAAGAGATTCTAATTGACACGATTAAATTCGGCCGCAGTATTATTTGTTTTTTATTTGCCAATGTTTTCTGTAACATTCCGAAATTCCCACTAACTGTGATAATTTTTGGAGTTATTGGTTTGGAGATCATTCACGGTTTGCGCCAGTTTCATCCAATGTTTCCTCTGTTAAAACTGTAATTTCCAATTCAAAATTGTGCACATATCTGGAAGGAGGGAAAGTTATAAATACATTTTGCACCCATACGACAAGCTAATGCATAGATAAATGAAACACTTACATACAAAACTTCATGCTATGGGGTCAACAGTCTTTGCAAATGAAAATATACTGCCGTGATACCGGTATGGAATAGCTTCAGAAAGCGACATTCAAGCATGACAAAGGGAGAAAGTGTTGTAATACGAGAGTCGTCGGCCATGGCACGCCTGGTAGACGATAGATAATACACCCTTTGATTGCAGAAGGTTTGCACCTAAAGCTCTATATTTTAAATGAAAATGTTTGTTCAGGTTGAGTAACGACACTCAAACAGATAGTTTGCTTCTATTAGCTATTCGCAGATTTCTGCATCTGGGAGTAAATAAAAATTACTGTGTGCTAATATTTGTTTTCCCCTATACTATTAGGCTTCATGCCAAGAAAGAAACAGTCAAGCTTCATGTGTCATCTGTGAGTAGGGTTATTGACTGCACCAATATTATTAAGTAACTTAATTTTTTTTTTCCAAAAAATTATAAAATTGTAGAATATTTTTAAGACCAAATCTCGCCTGAAAAGAACCACCAATTCGAAAGTTTCACAAAACAGAACAGTTTGAAATAAATGGCTATAGGGTCAATGGGTAGATAAATCACACTACAACCGATTTAAGAATTGGGTCGTTGACGTATCAAATATTGGGACTCAGATCTTAAACACAAAACAGGCCAACATGTTTGATAAAGTACAAGAAAGCACCTATGCTGTGACTGAAATATCAGCCGGACAACTGCTAAGTATACAATTTTATTTGCATACTTCCAGATTCTAAAAATAAAACTTTGTGAATTCATTGAAATACAATTAATGAAAATCTCCACATCAGACAACACTATAAGCAGGTGTATTTAGAATGTCTAAATAGTTGAGTTTGAACTTATCCACGAGCCTCCATAATGTTAATATTTTTCTATAACAATATTACAGATACTTGCCTCGTAGACCGTAGTTCGCGGGTTCATTTCCGATCAGGGATGATGGATTTTTAGGCGTAAAAAACTTAAGTATGGCTTTATAAGGCGTGGGCCTAGTGTAGTGGTAAAAGAACTTCAAACCTAAAAGAAGAGGCCTCTAAGCAAACTTTATCGGCCGTTTCAGGCTCAGAATTGAATGGGACGCTGATTACCTGAATGTTAATGTCCGTAAATAAGCCAACTAATAAATAAATATAAAGGATTACAGATAGATCACAACCGATAGCATTTGGGACATATATGTTGTAATTTCTAACAACTCAGTCGGTTTATAGAGTAGATATCTCTATATTTCTAGCTGGGAGTGTACATATATAACGACCAGGCAAGAGTTTCTTGTAACGTTTAACGTAAATTGTCTTCGGCTCATGGAAGCACAACGAAAAAATATAGCACGCACTTCCAGAAGCTATTCAGAATAGCTCCATCTTCTCTTACATGATCTTGGACTTTTTATTTTATTTTTTAACTAGAATTAGACGCCTTCCTGTTTCAACTTGACAAATTGATGCTACATCTGCCACTGGCGGCGGTAGGCAGACTGATGTCGATTTTCCATCAGGAGTGCCAAGAATGTCCCGGACATCATATATCACTGTCTCTTTTCTCTCGTTACTATTTTATATCAATGGTATAAAAACGTGGATTGGTAGGGCTTAAGAGACCCTTATACAATAGCGTTCTTCTTCCTTGTTCCGAAGTTAGATATCTTGTTCTTACACGTTTTCTGCTATATTCAAATGCTGTTATAGACGATTTAAAGATCGACGTGCTCTTGGTGCATTTCTTTAACGAGTTGCTATATGGAATGATAGAAACGAGTTTTCACGTATTTTGTAAAGCTTGGGTTACTGATGTCTTTGATAAAAAGTTTCATAAGTAATGTCTCTTAATGTCTGCAATTTTCAAAGCAGTGAATAAGTCTTTTCTTATATTCTTTCATTTATCAATTTTACCTTTCATTATTTAATACTATAAACTAAAAAATTCAGGAATTTATCAAAATTCGAATAATTGACCTTATTTTTCCCACTTTTTCTACCATTGTAAGTCAGTAATGAAAACGTTGGCAATTTTTCACTTTTAGACGGTGCTGTATTGGGTTGTTAAGGACGGAGGAGGATATTTTGGTAATGCAGCTTTGCTCAAGAGCTAGTGTTTGATTTATGGTCTCTGAAGACACGCCGAGGAAGTGGTGGAGACATCGGGTACCAAAATCCAGGAAGGTGAGGCAAAGACGTAGACGGGAATACCAACTTTGTTTCCGGTTAGAACAACCCGATGCGTTGGTACCCTCCCTCCAAGGAGCTCGAGCCCCTCGGAAAGGCTGCTTCCATACCAGATGCCAAGACAGAAACCTTTCCTAAGCGCAAGTTACCGTCACACCGCGCTAGCCCTCCTCGCTTATAACAGAAACAATGGAATAAAATGATATGAAGTTAGAGAGCATGGAAAGGAAAAGTTCATCCGAGAATTCACCTAAGTTACCAGGAAAAAACAAAAAAAAAAAAAAAAAAAGCACGCAAAACCCACGAAAACCTGCCCTAAGGGATGTGAACCCTAATTTTACTTCTCAAACTTTACCAAACTAACCAGAGTCTTTATTTCCCTTAAAGACCACGCAATGTTTGAAAACTCATACTAAATTACAGTTTTCCTTCATAATGGAGGCGCAAGTGAGGCGTTTCATTATACAGAGAAAACTATTGGGGTAAACTATCCTCCATAACACTAGTGCTGATAGTTCATCGGTCATTTATTGAACTTAACGAATGTTTGTTGTCATGATAATTATTTTGAGAACGAAGGGCGAGTTTAAAAGCAAAATTAAATAACCATAGTAAGTTTTTACGTGTCGTATTTGGAAATATAATTAAATAAAATCGATAATTGCTTTTAATTTTACTGTTAAAAACTAAATATTCCAAGCTATAACTTCCAAGCTATAAATAATCGAATATTTGAGGATAAGTTAATACCTTTGCGGAAGAGGAGGTACAGCTGAATGCCTCTTTGAAATAACTGAACACTTGAGGATATAGTAACATTTTTTGTAAACTCTTTTATCATTTGAGGTTATTATAAACATTTATTATAAACTCTTTTATCAATATTTATATATAATTAAGCGTGTTTAATTTTATTGTAATCTATTTTTATTTGTTTTATTCATAATTTTATAGTAACCGCCCACGAAAAACAGGAATCTACATGAGTTTCGTTTTACTCTCTTGGTAATCAGATCGCTGAAGCAAAAATAGGAATAAAACAAAGGAAAGAAAGAAAATAAAGGATTGGTTTTTAAGTACCATGTAATTACTGTCACAACACGAGATGGTATGAGATTACCCATAAATTCATGAACGTAGTGAGTGAATTTACCTGGAAAGCTCAAACCTAGTCATATCTATTAGAACTATTTCACGAATAAAATAAGAATTTAAATATAATTACTGTTAACTTGACTTACAAAATTGTAATAATTGTGTTTGTACTTAACCTTCACAAGGAATATTGCGACATAAGAATGCCGATGGTCAGTAATGCCAATGGAGCAGAACAAAATATGGGTTTAGGACTATTTCATGAATAGAATAAGAATAAAAGCGATATATATTTGAAATTCGCGCACAGAATACTAACACTTGTATAAAAATTTGTACTTTTAAATATCTATCTATTCTATTCAGAAACCGTAAGATTGAAATGGACAAAAGTCGACTTTTACAACGCTATCGTTCGATTTTCTAATAACTGAAAAAAGAGATATGTATAAGTGTTTCTATTTTACTTTGTATCCTGTGGTTTGGAATTAATAAGATCAATTTGCACATTTGAAGCATCACCAATATGCTTTGAAGAACCCTGCATTTTGCATTATGATTGTCTATTGTTCATGCTTTTGTTGCTATCAATAGCTCCTCATCGCCTCTAGCAAAAGTGGTCAGTGATGCGCGTTCAGGAATTATATAGTGGAGGTACAAAGTTGGCTACACTGTTCGCCGGACAAATGTACGTCTCGTGATAAAACGGATTGGATTTTTTTCGATAATTTCACTCTGTAATCAGACTGTAATTGGTCAAATTTCAACATTTTGTTTCGTTTCACTTGTCGATTTTAAGATGACGTCACATGAGTGAAACATGTAATTGGATACTCACTGGACAATCTAATATCAAATAGCTCATTCAATAGCTGAAAGATGTTTGCTCATACGCATTAAATTTAATTAAACACTAAAAAAACGAATCCTATGCCAGTGCTTCCACAGTCAAACTGGCTACATGCTCAGGAACTACGGTGTTTCATGTCATCACTTCCGAGGCTTTTTTTGTTTAAGCGGGGGGGGGGGGGGAGGCCTTGCATACGGCATCCAAGTGATTCATGTATCTCCAGATCTATTTCGAATCGCGCTTTTGGAGAGAACATAAATAGCCATCAGCATTTTTGCTTAGAAACAGCAGATATGCCATATGAAAACAAACATGAAATCTTGTTTGGAAATAAGACACCCTCATTTCTAAAAGATTAAATATCCAAACAGTGCCTACAAATTCTATAGCTTGTTGGCCAATGAAAATTAAGTATTTTCAGTGTGATCTAATTTTCTTCCCAAGAATCTGTTTGCCAACAAGAAATGAATTGCTAACAACAATAATGAAGGTAATGAAAGACGCAAGTTGCTCAGAAGTGAAACGCAAAGAGAACATTAAGGTATATTCTCGCTCTTATGTGCTCTTTAGCAAGAAATGAGTATGCTCCTGGAATTTAGTTATTCTTTTCAACCACATACCCTTGGCCTATTCACATGCTTGTTTTGGTAATCTGGGGTCGAATGAGAACAACTAGATGTGGTTCTTTGTATTGCACATCATATTCAAAGAAAAAAAAAACAGAGTGTTTTCCTGAAGCCATTCTGTACTATATTTGGGGAGTTAAGCCACTACAGCTTGAAAATTCATTTCTCCTTAATTATAAAAGCAAAGAACATCCATGATATCGTTGGTTTGGTGCTGTATTTCTGGGATATAGTTTGGAACACTTGGTGAGCTATTCGACTCTCGTCACAATTTCCATCTTACTCAAGCAATAACATAGCATATAGCCTACAGCGAAACTTTTATTATAGCGGCTATTAAATCTCTACGTGGGCTTAAATTGGTTGCAAGCTTATCCCCGAATTTGAAAAAAGGTTGAACTAAGAAATACAAAAGCATAATTTATGTTTATATAAATCTATAAAACACTAAATATAATTAACAGCTACTATTTCTTCAATGTGCATTTGTACTTTATTTTGAATATTTATGGATGGCCAAGGTCGTTAAGGCGCGGATCCGTGAGCGGGAGGTATGGGTTCTAATCCCGCCAGGATCGTCCTCCCTGACAGGCCTTTTCCAGGTTTTCATCAGTCCTCATATATAGCAAATGTCGGGGACAAACTATAAAATTAGGCCTGGAACGTTTTCTTCTTTAAAATATCCTTTCCCAATTTATCATTTCAACTCATGTATCATTAGTGTCCACCGCCTGCGATGCTTCAGTAGTAAAAACGGGCATTAAACACAATTAAAAAAACGAGTAACTTTAACTGATAAGATAGTTTGAAAGACAAAATGGTACATGCAACGATTCCCTATATATTAACCAACCATTATTTTAATACTTTTAAAACGGCAACAAGTAAAATATTGTTAATGCAGAGTTGCTGATCGATATGCCCCAGGCACCGTGCATAATGTGGGTCGCTCAGGCAGACAAGCATTCGTGAGGTCCCGGACATCCTCAACTTTTTTCCCGCGGTTTTCGTATTCTGAGATGGATATTTCGTTTTCATACAATTTTCACTCTTCTATTTTATCTTAGTTCAATCAGATGATTTTGTTTCAGGGCAAAAATTGTCAGGCGAGCTGGACTCTGGTGCTGTGTGCGGTGTGACGATGGCTTGCGCTTTGGACAGGTTTCCGACTTGGCATCTGGAGTGGAAGCGGACCTTCTATTAGACTCGAGTTCCTCGAAGGAGTGTCGAGGTGCTCAATTGGGAAACATTGTTAGATACCTCGTGTATATCCTGGCCGCCGTGTGTTCCCCTATCGCATCCCTTCCTCCCGGAGGTACCCCATTGAGCCTTTAGTATTACTAAATTACCGAATATTTCTCCTTCATCCCTAACAATACAATTCAATCATGTGTGAACATTTGTAAACCTTGCACAGATGCATATATTTCTTGTGTGTTATAATAAACACGTAAGAAAACTAATACAACAAATAGTGGTAACAGTTAAGAATGGGCATATAAAAATAGAGCAGTTTTGCCAAGCTATCCGTTCACTTCTCATTCTGAAATCAGACCCTCAGTTCTTTCACAAGATACCTGTACACATGTTTATATAGGCAACTTTAACCTGTTTCATAGCTATGCACAGTAAAGCTAAGATATACGGTGCGGTTTATAACCCATACAAGTTGACCTGACCAGGAACGAACCAATAACCTCCGGATTGGTAGTTACGAACGCTACCACGGAGGGGATTCGATTTATAATTCAAATAATCCAACACTTGCATGAGCAGAATTTAAATACGTTTCCGTTACAGATACTTTTGTTCTTATTACATTTGTATCAGAATGCCAAAAAGTATATATTATTCCTACTTTTATAGCATCCTTATGGTTTGTACATATGCTATTTATATGTTTCCAATTTTACATACTGAGTATCGCATAAATAAAAACGGTAAAAAAGATTGTTTAAACATAAATTAATCACAGTAGAGGGCTGCTAAAAACCTCAACCAAGTTTTTAGATGTAGTAGCAAATCTGTTCTAATCATTGTTTTACTCGTGGCAGAAATGAACTAAATTCAAAGTTCAATGTTTTATTGGATTTTTTTTATTTAACATAAAATTGAATATGTATGTATAATATAACACTAGTAAGTAAATTTAAAAAATTGCATTTAAAGACAGCTTCGTAATATTCCTTTCTGGTTCCAATACTTTGTTTTTAAGATAATAGATATAGAAACGAATCCCTTTACATTCGATAAAGGAAAGACAACAGAAAAAATATTGAAATCGAAAGTTCCAGTAAATTTTTTAAATTTAAAAGGTATAATATCCACAAGTAAATAAATTAAAATAATCCTCATATATTTTAGTTTAAATAATCTTCAAATACATTAAGTGAGATACTGATAATCTGTTTAGTTTTTATTGTAGCTTAAATCAAACCAGTGTCAGTTTCAGATAAAGTGCATTTAGATCTAGGAAAAAGAATATAAAACTTTACTATGGGATTGACAATTACTGAACAGTCACTGCACTTTTACCAAAGATCATTACTTTTAATGTTTAGCGTTGAGCCAATCTACTGCAGCAGTTCCCATACCTCGTCTCATCACTGTCACTACTCGGTCGCGTACTTTGTCGCACGACTGCCTTCTTGACAGATGGCACAATTTTATGGTCATACCACGGTGAGCCTGACGACTAGAGGTAAACGCAGATAGATGCCATTAAAAAACTTAACGGCGGGCAACTAAAACAAAAAAACTATACAAGAGCGGAGGTAGTGGTTCTTCCCGAGTTACTCGAATCCAACATTCCTCAATTCAACTTCTTCATGGCTCGACTATAGTTCTTAGAAACAAGCAGCTAGATAGAGGGCAGTTTTAGACGTTAATTACGGTATAGAAGCTTTAGCTTATGCTTTTTACCTCCATCGCTTATGGTCTTACAAAATTTATTTTTCCTTCTACATGCATAAATTAACATTTGTTTTAGGTATCTTAATTGACATGATATATGAACTGTTAGTGTACAAGTCTGTTTTCCTTACTCACAAAATTAATCTAAAAATTCCATTTTCACAGCTTTGAATACATTTTCCTTTAGATTTATTGCATTATTTTATTGTTAAAATGCTAACAAACATGCATATTTTTACAATATTTCATGATCATTCTTTCCTGATCATAAGACTGCCCATAAAAATAATTTATTGTTTTTATTTATGAGTTTTGTTGGCTGTGAATTTGATTTTCTAGATTTTCTAGTATGGTCAGCCTACGTCTTAATTTTCTTTCTTTAATTAGCTATATTCATCTATTAGTTCCCAAAAGTTATAAATGGATATAAAAAGAGCCTTGACTGTTCCACATAAAATTTATTAACACTGCCTTATTTATTTGTCAGAAAAGTTCATGAAAAGATAATCACTATTTGCAGGCCAAAATGATTGAATCTAATAATAATAATAATAATAAATTTAAAAAAGAAAGTTAGCACATTCGCTTTATATTCTATTCATTGGAGAATTTCCAGTTTGAGACGATGGGAAAAAAATTACAGTAAAAGAAATCGGTTGAAAACATAAACAAAGACAAGTTGAAAGCATATTTGAACATACAACTAAAATCTGAAGGCAATTTCGATGGATAAGTCTTTTCTTCTGCAGCTCTAGTTCAGGCCGCTTATTTCATTTCTTTATTTCATATACATTATTATGAGCGTTATTCACCAGCTAATTCTTCATTTCCCTTCTGAAATAAAATACTACTATCCTGTAGTTCTTTTCAGTAATTTCATTTCAACTAACGTTCATCAAGACTTTGAAGAGTCCAAATTTTACTGCCAAAGCTAAGTATTATTTTTGCCAAAGGTTCTTTGTAGATTTTTAAAACTTTTGTTGATAGAGATGTCAACAATTACAAATTACTATAAATAAATTGCTGTGTACAACATGACGAATGACATGGAGTCAGCACATGTATGCTCGGAGCTCAAAGTGCCCTTTATTTTCAAACACAGTAACATAAACACATTTGGAGTCAGTAAAGCCCTGGGATGATAATGCGATTAATTCAGACTGAACAAATTCCTTCAAATGCTCCAGGTCCCGAATTTTTTTTTTCAAAACTATGTCTTTTATTATTCCCGGCATTGAAAATTTCAATGGAGCTAGATTTGATGAAAGAGAAGATTCCACGTCTACCAATCCGTGTATGAAATATATAATTTAAAAAGTTGTTCAATATGCTCATATCAGCATTTTGTTGCCATATTACATTTTCTCCATTTGGTTGTGGATCCATTATTCGGGTTGTTTTCCAGTTCAATGGCCACTTTATGCAGGATGATGAGGTAAGCTAATGTTAGATAATTTTTAGAATTAACAAAAAAAAAAAAAGTAAAATAAGCTCAGCCACAAAATCTTCTGCTTACACAGTCACACTCCAGCAGTATTCAGTTCAGTTTATAATATCATATGTGGATTCTCAAAACGTCAGTCGATACAGTTGTCTGTCTATTCACAGATTATTATTATAAATGTTATTATTATAATTATTATTATTATCATCATTGTTGTTGTTTTACTTCTATCAGGATCAGTTTCATTGAGATCTAGAAGAAAAGTGGGCATATACCGTGAAAAGCGAATAATACTAAACTCACTTTGCTAGTTTCAAGCGACTTATGGACTCATCATGTATGTTTAAACACATCAATTACCAAATAATAAGCGCAGTTTAAAAATAAAACGTAATAAAAATTCTGCAATTCTATACAGTACCTTTTGCGGATGATCAAGCTATGGTCGCAAGTAATGAAGATACTCCTAGCATCATTTCAGCTTAATAAAACAATAACTACATATATTTTAAAGGAAAAAGTCAAAAGCGATTCGATAAAATAATTAATAATAATGTGATAGAATAAGTACAACTTTTAAATTTTTGAAAAGTGAAATACCGTAAGTATATAAGTGCGAAAATATTTGTGGAACCAAAAAACTTACATAAAATACAAAACAAGGAAAGATATAATTCTAAAATTTTATAAAACCAAGGCGGTACACTTTTTATGTATAGACCGGTGAATTGGGTCATGAATATAAGCGATAAGAAAAAGATTGAAATGGGCCAGGGGCATTATCAATTCTGAATAATAGTATATTATTACAGTCTATGGAAAAAATATTTATTATAGTTCAGAAGAAATGAAATTCTTGACATTCTTTGTACCCTAAAAGACAAAATAAAAATTTAAATATAAGAGAAAAATAACGTTTAACATAAATAATAAATCAAAACAAAATAAAAAACAATATGTTTTCCGAATGCGTAAGAAATGAATGAATAGTGTTTAACGCCCGTTTTTACTACAGAGGCACCACAGGCGGTGGACATTGATGAGACATGAGATGAAATGATATATTGGGGAAGGATTTATAAGGAAGGAATCGTTCCAGGCCTCCCCGGCATTTGCCATTTATGACTGGGCAAAACCTGGAATAAACCTCAATCAGGGAGGATGGTCCTGGCGGTACTCGAACTCAGACCTCCCGCTCACGAGTCCGCGCCTTAACAACCTCGGCCACCCGTGGCGATACCGTAATGAAGGTTAGCTATCACACCAAAAGACATACTTTGGGAAGACCGCAAACTACGCTGGGAAGATTAATTCTGATACGAATCAGGTCAATATGGCCTCTCTTGTTTCAGATGATTATGGTGATTGATGGAAAAAATTGATTTATGGTTTTAAATATTTGTTAAATTATGAATTCTAATCACGCCGTAAATAATTTACTATAAACAAGCGCACATGCAAAACTGCTTCCAAATTCTTCATCCAGCTTTGTTGGATGACCAAACAAGAGAAAATAAATAGGCAGTAAGATGCCTATTACTTATGATTTTATTTCATTACTATGGGAAATTAAACAATTTTATTTGAGACAAAGTAAATATTTAAACGTAACCTTGAGGGCAAGACCAAGAGGTCAAGACGTTAATATTTAGAATACAAGTATGAACTCTTAGAAAATAGAACAAGGCTCTATTTGGACGGTGGATCTTTAGATTCAATGGCATTGATTTTATTACCTATTTAACATTTTCATATATCTGCTACTTTTATTGCAACGTAATGTTAAATTTAAACCATTCATTCTCTATAATAAAATATATATCTTACTTTTATCATTTAAGCTGTTTCCAATTTTACTGGCGGACAATAAATACATTTTTTACAATATTATATGTAATAAATATGAAATTTATTTTATTTTCATCTGCGTTTTATACTTCATTCATTGCTTCATTTAATAATAATAATAATAATAATAATAATAATAAATCTCAACAACAGCGCAGCTGTTCACAATACATTTGCGACCGACACTTTAGCTATCAAAGTATTCTAGGCTTAATGACAAAATAATTACCGTCTGATATATTCAAGAATCTGACCAAGAAATTTATTTCAAACTTACACTTCTTTTATATACAGCCATAATAACCATTTGAGGTACCTTTCCAAAAATAATACAAGTTTCTATCTATCTTTATAACGGAATGCGATCGCCTGGGTAGAACTCTTGCACAACATCATTCATGTCGTCATCATCGTTGTCAAAATTCTGCCCTCCCAGGAGCTTTTTCAGATCTAGGAGGAGGCGAAAGTCATTTCGTGCCAAGTCTGAGCTGCACGAGTGTTGGTCCATTTGTTCCCATCCAAATGAGATATGAGAATTTAAGTCTGCGTAGCAGAATGCGCGAACTTCATGCCCCATCATACATGTCCACTGAACAACTGAATCCATTTTCCAACGGGGTCCCACTCTAAAATCAGAGCTAGGATTTATATGTAGTAAAATATTTAAATATGTATCCACATATAGATTAAAATTGCCAATATTACAGTAAAATATGACATAAAATTTATAAAAAATTGTGCAAAATAATGCATACATACCTTAATTTTATCAAAATGTCATGATATTAAAATGTCCAGTTAATGGCGATATTGCTTAAGAAGAGAATTTAATTTTCTTGGTATTGGTTTTAGATCAATTACGATGTTTTTGCACTATTACAAGTTAAACAAACTTAATATTTCTATGACACTTGTATATTGTGGTAGTCTTAACAGCTCCACATAGGATATGTTTTATATTTTCAATAAGAAACTGCTCTATGCTCTCTTAAATTGTTTTATACTCATGAAAACTATCCTCTAATCACAAGACGTAATGGGGACCACTTTAAACCTAGCAGCATCTTAAAATGACAATGTTATTATAGCCTGAATTCTTGGCTAACATTTTGTACAACCTCACTTTTGTTACTTATGCAACTTTTCCACTGCAACAGTTGAAACACTGTCACTTTCCTGAGAACGTTAAGGCTTTGGAAAAGAGGGAGATGTTGCTTTTAGAGAGCGTTTAGCGCAGCTGTGGTGCTCAAGAAGTTTGCTCGGATGTATGCTGCATCATTTTTACTTTATCACAAAAAATAGACTTTTTGGATTCAATTGGAAAAGCACTGCCAGGGTCTAAAACACTCAACATATTCTCGATGGCTTCAATGTAAACTCTATAATATTCCAATGCCATAAATCACTATATATAGTCGATTTTTTATGTTCCATGTTTCATTGAAAAACAAGAATCGTTTTTTAAATAATGAATATAGTAAAATTTAAATTTAATAAGAATCACTTTGGAACCATAAAACATGTAGAATATTTAAAAAATAATGTTGGATAATGTACAAAAACGCGATTTTTATCATATATGTTAAAATCTGCACTATAATTGGAAATATGAAAAATATAGAGAATAAACGTTTTAAATCATTCCCAATGTCCTTATTCACCAACATATACTAAAAATTAATTGTAGTTAATGAAAAAAAAAAACAAAAAACAAATATGAATTTACGTATAAGTATTAGCCTTGCTCATAATAGATGTGATGATTGATTTAATCAATTAGCACATTTCTAACGTTCAAAAATCCAATTCACGTTTTATTTTATAGTTGCACAGTGCGCAAACTTATCTCCAGATGAAAAAATAATATAAAATTAACGTTGTGGCCACATATTCCCCAACCTTCTATTATTGTTTGTAATATAATAGATTTCATGACAATTTTCATTACCAATTTGTGTTTATTTGTTTCCTTTGAAGTCACAGATTAATTTGACAAAAGCAAGGATGACATAACAATTTTATTATCAATTCGTGTTTATTTGTTTCTTTTAAAGTTACAGTTTAATTTGATAAGATCATAAAAAAATAACATACTGTTAAACATTTCAAGTTATGTTAAATGTGACTTATTAATGTATCTGAACAATTGCTGTGAAAATGAATAACTGTAATTTATATGTTTATACCTTATTTATACTTTCAGAACAAAATAGTAAAAATTAAAAGTGATAGTGTTACAAAAAACCAATTCATATTTTATTTATAGTTTGTTAAAATGGATGTAGATTCAAATTCCCCTGGTTTTGCTGAGAAATGCAGGACGGAAAAACACGCAAAGCACGTTAGGTGAAAAATGTACACTCTTTGTATAGGAACATTTCTTGGGGCAGATATCTAAAATAGGGTGACACCAATAACTTTGATGATAGCTCCTATTTGTCAACAGTCCTTAATTTTTCTTGTGTTACATTCTTTAAATATTTTAAACTATTGTGTCTCTTCGGACCACTATTCTATTAGTAAATAAAAGCCCAATGACTTAACATTTATGTACAGTAGTGAACCTAAATTATCAATGGCAAAATGTAAATAATAGTTTTGACTGTAAACATTTTCAAACTCTATAAATTAATATCGTGACCATCAGATATTGGTTCTAAAGGTTCACGGACTTTTGGAATAGTTTCTTCCTCGATGTGTGTAATTGAAATACAAAGAATTATTTTTCTCCTGCTTCCATCGCTAAATGCAAGTCGCGCGGGACCAAGATCACGCCAGTCGCCGGCTCCGTCAATGAACAAGTTACCTTAATATTTCTATTAAAATAAATTTTATCGATAAGGTATGCACATGGGAAAGAGGGGGTGATTTTTGCGGGCTTGTCGATGCTTATCAGTATGAAAATGTTAGGGGCCCAGTATATGTCTGTGCATCGCCTCTTCGAATTTCTGACCGCATCTGTATCGTTCCTTCCTGCTAAAGAGCATATGTGCAATATGTCATAAGCGGGGCTGCGGTGCGAACTCCTCCGTAGGGCAGAAGAAGAAGAATGGGCTTATTTATGTCTCCGTTTTTTTCTCTCTCTCTCTCTGTTCTAATGGTAACTTTTCAAACAAGACACTAGAGTAATTTACTTCATTAACACATTGTAATTAATAACAATGGCGCATCAAAATACTATAATAACACTTAATAACGCAGAAACTTGAGTGATGCTGAATCTCAGCCGCAAACAAAAGAAACAATGCTTGTAAAACTGAGACTTCACTGTCCAGATGCCGCCATTAGCCCGGCAACTGTCTGCCATGGCTGGTGACTGGCATGACTAGCACACACTGTGCTCAACTGCGGGCGCAAGTCCCATTTAATTTCTATAATATACTTGGAAGTGCTTTCTTTTACTTCAAAAGATATACACAACATGTATATAAAGTAGAGAAGCCATTTTTTCTGTTTGTTTTTTAAATTTTTTTAGGTAAAGCTAGGAAGCGTTCCAAACTTAAATTTAGGGTACCTCCCAAACAATTGCCATATGAGGACTGAGAAAAACCTGGAAAACTCATTCAGAGAGGACGATCCTGGAGGGAATCGACTCCAGATTTCCCGCTCAAATAACGACCTCAGCCATTCGTGTTTGTGTGTATACATACACTTTATCAGTAAGAGCGGCTGCCTGTGTGCCTGTGTCGAAAGTGCAGCTGCCGCAACCGGAAAAAAGAAAGTTGCTGCACGTAAAGCTAGTATTTTTATTTTACTGTTTATATTTTTAATGAATGCATAAAAGGATGCTATATTTAAAACTGGTAATAATAAACATTGGCCTGTGTAATAAAGAAATGTAGAAAATAAGGCAATACATTGCTGGTATCTGAGTAGAAAAGTTCTGTATTTCATCAAACTTCCGTAAGAACATGGTGATTCGGAACACGTTTCTTGTCGTTCAGATATCCTCTCTCTTATAACAAATCGCAAGTGAATAACCTGCAATAATATTATTGAAATCGAATTTGAACAGCTGTCGACATCATTAGTCCAGAGATATTACAATCAATGTTTCGAGCAACAACAGAACGCTGCGGAATATGGGTTAACATGCTGGGTAGCCATGTTGAAATGTATTAATTTCCATTGAGCACTCCTCCGTTGTAAATACAATATGGTCGGCATCACAATTTCTTCTCATTCGCGAAACTCTATAGACACACTGAAGAACACCTGCGCTGTGTGGAGGTTTGAAAAAGCGTCATATGAAACTATGGTATTATGAAAACATCATGCATAACGTTATATGAATAGCAACATATACAGGAATAAAGCGTTAAGTTTCATTACTATATACATTTTCAGTCAAAACTCAAAATGTATTATCTCAAAATATGGGCGTGTGACTGTGCGTACACGAAACAGTATCTACATAGGACAAACAATCCCATTTATAAAAGATAGCTAAATACATTTGATTTACCTTTAGATAAATTGTTAAATAATGATAATTATCTTTAGATCTTTTGCCTTATAGCTAAATGTTAAAATATATTCTAAGAATGGGGACAATTGGAATTTCTAGACAACTCCGTTTGCGACATTGTCTGTATTAATACAAATTCCATTACTTATGCAACAGACATACCTTATGTTTTAGGCCAAAAAATGTAGTTTTCTAAAGTCAAACGACTTCCTGCTTTAGTTCGTTTAGAACTATAATTAAACAGAAAGAATGGTAAATGAATTGATAAGATAGGATGGACTGGACGGATGTAGGGTCTCATAAAGATGAGGAAAGTTTATATACGAGGGTAGGTCCACAAGTTTTGGGCCTAACCATTTTCTAAGTATGAAAAAAACAAAAATTATATTTCACCAGTTACCCTTTATTACAATACACTTCCCACATTTTTAATTAACTTTCAACCCCTCCCCCCTCTCAATAGTCAGAAATGGGCATAAACTGCTTCCATCACTTCTTCGTCACAATTAAAATTTCTTCCTCGAAGGTCCTTCTTGAGTTTTGAGAGGAGAAAATAGTCACTGGGAGCTAGATCTGAGCTGTAGGGTTGATCTCCTTGAAGCCACGTTTCTTAACAGCTTCCTTTGCAAGAAGAACTGTGTGCATAGGAGCGATGTCGTGAAGGCGCGCACCACCACTCAGTTTTCCTCGCCTTTTCTCTTTGATGGAAGCAAGTAGTCTATGCAGTAGGCCAGCACAGTACTCCCCATTTACTGTGCTGTTACTCTCCTTGAAGTCAATGAAGAGTATTCCTCCATAGTCCCAAATGATTATGGCCATAATCTTCTTGTTGACTGAGTGACTTTGGCCTTTGGAGGCGGTGGTTCGCTAGGTTTACGCCACGTTTACGCCACTCCATTGATTCTCTTTTGGACAAGGGATTATAGCAGAGGACCACAGTTTCATCTCCTGTAACAATGGTTTGCAGAATTTCTTTCTCGTTGCCACGGCAGAGCTCCAAATATGCCTGACAGCAGTTGACTCGCTGCTTTTGGACTGAGGAAAGAAGTTTAGGCACTCATCTTGCACTAACCTTATTCATGTTTAAATGCTCATGAATAATAAGAACTGTTGTTTTAGAAAGCCCAACCTTGCTGCTATTTCTGTAACTTTGAGTCGTTGATCTTCCATAATTTCTCCTTTCACAAGAGGGAAGTTTTCAGGAGTGAGCACCTTCAAGGGCCGATCTGTACGATCTTCATCTTCAATGCTTTCTTGACTCATTCGAAAAAGTTTGGCCCATTCTTTTACAGTAGAATATGAGGGGGATGCTTCCCCATGTACACCGTCCAATCGCTAATTTAATTTCATTTGGAATAAGTGCTTCTTTTATGAAGAACTTAATAACAGCTCGACACTTCATTTTGAACATGTCACAATCTTGTACACATAGCCTTATTTATGCAAATGTATCTGCACACGGCGGAGCGGAAGTTACAGCTGCAATTATTTACTTAACAGATAAGGTATGGCACCAGATAAGGATTTTGTGAAGGTGATAACCCCTATCGGCAAGACCGGAAACTTATGGACCTACGCTCGTATGTTGGTAATTATTATCATCAAGGTGATGCATATCGTTTTAATAAGAAAATTCATTTATTAGATCCCAGCCTGTGAATTAGAATCCAGCCAACATGAACGCTTTTTTACCTCAAGAACGGGTTTACCCTGAGAACTGTCATTACATGTTCAGTCAGCATTCTTTCGAGAGAGCTGTTTATTGAAAGCCGTGGCAATATTTTTAAGATGGTGTCAGGAAACTCTAACTAATGTAATTAGCTCTCTCGCTTATATATACTTCTGGTTTCCTCTCTTAAAATGTCATTACACTTTCTATCGGCGGGAACTTTCGTTAGGAAAGGTGTGTGTTTTTGGAAGTTGGTGTTACAATGGAATGTCGGCATTGCTTGACCAGCTAAAGCATTTTCCTGCTACTGTCGCGCGTTCCTGAGGTGGTTCTCTCTTTTCTCAACCAAAAATCTCGCGCTATGAAAAAAAATTGGAATACCAACAGCTGGATTCCTGTCCGCAGCGTACACGTACATACACAATGGACGCTAAAAAGAAAACAACGCTGCAAAGCAAATGCTAGCTGAAAAAGTAAATAAAAAAAAAAGCTGGAAAATATTTTATACACGTACAAATTACGACACCAGGGAGGACAGTTATTCGCCTTATTAAGGGCAGCTGATCGGGCTTTAGCGTCAGCCATTTATATCGTACCTTGCATCTTCCGTGTTTAAGATTCCGCAGGGAAGCCGCCCATAAGGTTTTTCAGACAAGGTATGCTTTCGTATCTCTAAAACAGAAACGGTTAAAATAACTGTCTCACAGAGAACACTGGGATAAAAATGTTGCACTAATGTTCATGAAAATCTTGATTTCTAGCTTGATCTTACAGTAGTTTTAGCCTGCTTTGCTGAGAGTTAATTTGTTTTCTTCAGAATTTGTGACGTGAGCGCATTCCAAACAAAAATTAAAACTTCGATCGAGCCTACACTTATGCTCTCAATGATGAATTTAATTTAACTTCCTAATAAAGGAGCAGCTACCCATAGAAACCAACATCCGAGAAGAGGTTGCATGTTGAAATCTGGATCTTTAAGAAAAAAAAAAAGATACTTATTTGTACACAAAAAAGTGCCTTAACAATTGCAAACATTTATTACAATTTAACTACATAGTGCATAATAAATAAGGCAAAGAAAAAAATTAAATTCTGTAATTAGGATGAACAATAATCTGATTAAGCTGGAAACTGTAAAAAAAAAAAAAAAAAAAAAAAAAAAAAAAAAAAAAAAACACACACACACACACACACACACACACATTTCAGATAACTAATAAAATATCAAGATCAAAGCATTCCCCTTAGTCGAATCAGGCATCATCTGGATCAAAAAACACCTCCCTTATGAAGAAAAATCATTTTTCCAAAAAAGATGAATTAACTAAGTATTACATATCAGAAATAGTTTGTTCACATTCCCTTATGCAGGACATTAGTTCGAAAGGAAGAATCAGGGGTCACCACCGGGATTCAAACAACAGATATCCAGCCTTTAGTGTTCATGATCTAACCAAATGGACTATCCTGTCGTCCTCCAAATACGGAACCACGAACCTATCTCATCTCTTGAGTGATCTGATTATATATCTGTGACGTTACAATTAACCAGAAAACTTTGTTTAACAATCTTTAAGAATGATCTGCCGATAAAAAAGGCGATTTCTCATATAAACTAGAACAGATGTATTAAAAATATATTTAGCAAAAGTAACAAAATATACACGTACACAACACTAATATAGTAATAATAATTTCCTCGGCTTCAAAGATGAATGCATTTTCTCTATAATGAAAAAAATATACGAGTTGAAGAATGCATGTCAGTACAGCCTCAACTAAACTAACAGGTCTGAAGAAACACTTTATTTGTTCTTTAGGGTAATTGGAGATTGAAATATCTACTTTCTAGTCTTGCGACATCATGGATAGAGAGAGTAGTATTGCAGAATGGCACGTGATCAGCACAACACCCGGCCGGTCGCATATCACGCGGCTTCAGAGATCAAAAGGAAGCCGCTTCTCTATCATGCAGCCTGGGTAGAGCCCTTTCCAGATCGACTTAAAATAAAAAACTAATATTCAGGTACCAAGGATCGAACCCGTAAATTTCTGGCCTGCAGTCAGCAACGCTAACGATTAGACCAAGGAGGCGGTCACCTGTAATCTACTTAAATATAACATTAATTTTTAGCTTCATATAATCAAATAATCAGACTCAATGAGATATACCCCATTTTAACTATATTTAAATTTTTTTCTGTACACAATACTTCTTCTGCCCTCACATGTTCACATATTCTTTATTTCTCTATAAACTTTTAAATATTTATATAACTTAGTAGTTCTGATTTTGATTCTAAATTACTAAATATTGCGATTACTCTAAATTTCTCTGCAATCCCAAAAGATTCTATTTGTATTGTAGCCACATGGCACATTGCAGTACATTGCTCATTTTTCGCTTCGGTTTTGCAAAAAGTATATTGCAGACAACATTGCTTATTAATAGAGTAACTTTTCTTATACACATTCATGCAGCTTCATGTGCAGTATGTCAAATTAAGCTGTTAATGATACAGTGGTAAATAAGTCTAAATTTTGAATAAGGAAGTTTTGGTCAGAAAAGATTTTGGGTGCTTTTTACAAAGCGTCCTGCCAGATCGCTCTTGTGCATTAGAGTGACTGCAATACAACGGGGGCTTGCTTTGATTACAAGGCATAATATTCACTAACAGTTTTATTTTTTCTGTAGAAGCACTCAAGTTGTTAATGTATGAAACGGAAAAATGGCTAGGATCCCATTCTGCCTCGGTCATTATTTTATATGAACGCCACACTTCCGACCAAAGCGGTTTTTTTTTTAATTTTTTAATTTTAATTTATGAATTTTTTTTCCAACAAACACAACATTACAATAAATTACACATTTCAATTTTTTACAATAATTCAACACAATTATTAACTTTGTTAAATTGCTTGTTAATATCTGGTGCCAATGCACACAACTCCAGGTTAAGTGCATTGGTGACCATCATACTGTACAATATCCTTCAATTAATGTACTTCTAAGGTTACATTTCTTTCTACATTTCCTTCCATTGTCCTTTTAGTCATTCTTATCCACATCTCTCTAACTTTACCTCTCATTTTTATATCCTTCTCTCCTTTTACATTTAAAATCTTCCTCATTAAATTTCCCCATCTAAATTTTTCCATGTTTAAATCCAAACCTTTTCTCTCCATAATTTTGTTTGATTACAATATAACAAACAATGAAACTCGCTATTTTTTCGCCCACACATTAAATCATTTCCTATTCCGTTATCATATCGTAATCCTTTTAAATTCATAACCACAGTTCTAGCCCAAGCCGAACCTTTTCAACCGCCTTATCAGATTGTTTTATATACTTTTCCCTACCAATATTATTTTTATTCTCCTATAAAATCTCAGAGAGCAATTTTCACCCAAACTACTAAATATTTCTTGTCGTTAAATCTTTGATTTATTTCATTCCAAAACTCTCTGTTTTGGTTTTCCGTATTTATTTATTTATACATTTCCCAAACCTATCTGTTGTAAAATTCCCTGCACTTTGAAAAACCACGATTCTTTGCACTTACATTTCTCCTATACACTAAAACATTCTTTAATAATATCAATTTTTTCTAATGTGGTGAATCTGAATAAATATTAATACTTTTTGTGATTACTTTTTTTCTAAGCGGAATATCTATTAATTCTAGCTTGCTACACTATTTGGAGATGCTGTTGGTATGTTAACTACAGCATGTAGAGAACGCGTATACTCGTAAATATCATATTTTCCCGCCTTTCGAGACAATGTCCTGGCTAAGACTAAATGAACACCAACTTGCGTTCTATTAATTTTCTTTTCTGGATTTTGCAAACTACATCGTGTTTTAAAAACTTTTCTGCACATCATCAATTAGATGTCTCATCACAATGATATCCTCTTTATGCCCGGCTAAAAGACATCTTCCTATTCTTTACCGTAGATCATCTCCCTTACTAATAAATGGTACATGCTTCCGAAGGAGGTTGAGGGTTGTAGGGCATTTTCATTGTTTGACACTAAACTTCAACAATTCTTGCTTAATTGGTCGATTTCAATTTCCATTTTGATGAGTATTTAATGACATTTACATTTGCTATTTTATCAAGTCATCATACATTTGTATATTTGTCGTGAGTGAACAATTGCATCATTTAACAGTATGAATAACATAAAACATTTTATAAACGAGATTATACGCTTCGCCAGGAAATCTAAGTTCTTGCTTTGTTGTCCTCGGCAGATGAAGGAGACAGCATTGGACAAATGCTAGAATAAAGGGTAAGATCGCAAGATAAATATGTATAAATTGATTTTTGAGTGATTTGAGTATATTTTTTGTGACATTACAATCAAACCAGGACTAACAAACTAAAGTATTTAACAATCATTAAGAATATGTGTGCCGATAAAAAGGGCGACCTAGTCATACAATAAAAAAATTGACGAGTTGAAGAAAACATGACAGTACAGCACAGACTAAACTAAGGGGCTTGTTTGCTCCTTAGAACATATGAAAACTGTAATTAGTTGTTGAAATACCTGAAGACATACTTACTAATTTTCTAGTTCACTGAGCAGTATATGTAAACACTGTAGTTATGGGTTTTTTATTTGCAAACTCTAGCATTTAAAATTAACTTTGTAATTAATTTTGTGTTCTTTTAAGTCTATAAATTCAGAATTTAAATTATCAGCATCATACCCATTTAATAAGTTACTTCTCTGGGGTTTGGAATTTATTAAATGAGGTCGCAAGCACCTGTAAGCAACTGAAATAGTGGCTGTGATGTGTAGAAGAATTGTAATTTCACTAAATCTTCCTTATTAGGAAGGGAATAGCTAAAAAAAGTTTACGCTCTTCAGAAAAACTATTTCTATTAATTAATTTAATAGAAAAGTATTAATAATCGTTTATCGTAAGAAAAAGTGTCATCAATGCAAAAATGTAAGACATTCTGGAGAGAGTGGCAGGACTGTAGCAAAGATCAATTTGTCCTGTAGGTAAGCAGGAGGCAACGAAAGCCAAATGAGAAGGTAAAGTTATAACAAGCTTTAATGAATACAGAGATCAACCTGAGAGATACAACATTTGATCCCCTGAAGTACAGTGGCTACTGATATGCTGATGAGTCATGGCTAGGAGGCAAGTTAAGATGTTTGAGGCTTTCGCCTGACTGCATCCAAACAGTCCAAACCTAGCCCCGAGCAGCAACGGTCGTTAAACCTTCCAACCAACCGCTAAGAGGTGAAAACATGTTAATTCACTTTTTAGCCGCACAGAGTTAGTCGGATGAAACAGCGTCCTACGTTCGCAGACTACGGCTCTCGTGTTTAGCGAATGGTCTTCTTTTTGCAGCAGAGAGGTTATATCCCATCAGAGGCCTTCCAGCCATCTTGCTCATACCGAGGTCTAGAGTACAAAAATAAAATATACGCCTTCGAGGCGTTTTCAGACTTTATGAGCTAATTAAGTTACTCCGAGGAATTTTCTGTGAAGTTTCATGTCATCTAAAACAAAAAAGCGTGAAGCAAGGTCATCCGCAGAAACAGTTGCGGTTCTGACAAGGCGTTTCCTTACGAGCCACCCGAGCTGTGACAATGTTTGTTCCCAGCGTTTCTACTGAACTGACTGCAGGAATTTGGCGGCCTACCGTTAAAGACTCGTTACACATGGTTAGAATTTCATTTATATTTATTTTCACCTTATGCTGAACGAACAAATGTTTATTTACACGTTGTGTCATCCTAATCGTATAAGAGGATTCTTTAGCTACTATAGCGAATACCTAAGTTTCAAAGATTGTTAAGAACCGCGCTAAAATATCACTACTGAACTTCATTTTAGAAGTCATTACTGTTTGTTTAACAGCTGGTTAAAAACTCTTCAGACTCAAACTCAAATCTCGCTTCACCTATCAGCGATTTTTATGTCATTTACTCAAATCAGTGTCAGCTAATATTAAACGCTAACAATTTCTGGTTTGCATATATGTATAGAGAGAGAGAAAGTGAGCGAGTGAGAGACAACTACGGAAATCCAACGGGCTATATAGATCCAGATTATATATAACGTGGGGAAAACTAAAATTTAAAACTACAGAGCATAAATCAACGAATGAAGAAAAATACGTGCTCGGTATCCTGTCATAGTCCTTGAAAACTTGGAGATTTTTCAAGGTTAATGATATCATTATATTTATATATTTAAATTTCAACTGCTACCTACAGGAGGGAATAAAACCATAGTTCAATTAGCAAATTATTGAGACAGGCATTAGGAAAAAGGAGATAAAAGATCAGCTAGCTCAAAACTTCTCGTGTACCTGCGTGTTTAGAAAACATTTGGGAAAAGGGCAAGAAGATAAGTGTTTGTTAAAAGAAACTGCCACAAAAAAAATAATAATAATTAACTGGAATATTCCGTAATTGAATACGATACAAAAGCGAGAACCAATGTAAATATTGTACTTTTTATAAGGCAACAGAAGCGACGCGTCATGTTTCCACAACATTGCACATTTCCTTGTAATACAAAAGATATTTCCCTCACCTCAATTATAAAATAAAATATCGAAATCCAATTAAATTTAAAATAGAGTAGGCTAAATTATTGGAAGTCGTGAATGAGACTCCGCAATATCAGAATTTTCAAATTAATAACAAATGAAATAACAGCATCATATCGCTACAAGATCATAACATTTATGAAATTCTTGTATGCAAACCCCATAAATGTATGCTTCAGTTATGCAATCATTGAAAAAAAAAAATTAAAACAAGAATAACGCGAGAATTTAAGGGTATGTATGAAGCAAAGTGAACAATAGAAGTATATTTTGGGATATTATTAGGATACTACGAGAAGAACTATTAAATGATAGTAAGGGATGAAAACGTGAACTACGAGAGGAGAATGACGCCAAGCAAGATGCAATAAGGAAGCGACAGACGCTTTTGGTAACATTTTCGGAACTTCTGCGGCGACTCAAGGCGATTGATGGCATCAAAGCATTATCAACTTGCTCTGTAACCTCGTGATATATCAAGGCATATGAGTTAAATTTGGGGAAATTTCAGTAATTTCAATATCAAATATTATTACATTTGAAATGAGAATACCTTCTGACTGCGATAATCAGTCGTATTGTCAGCAATATATGGATGGTTTGCTGTTGCTTCGTGTAAACTCGTTAAGTAGTGGCTTTATTTTCATTTGTGTTAACTGAATATAAAGAAAATGAACAGTATACAAAGCTCATAATTTAAGGGTGTTTCTTTGTGACCATTGGAAGAGAAAATGTACATTAAAAACTTGGTAGACCAACGCCAAGCATAAATTTGAGCCAAACCGTGGTTTAAAAGCATAGAAAATATACAATGATTATTGTTGACAGAGACTTTCTACAAATTTAAGAGTTTAATTATATGGTCATCAATGTGTTGCAGAATTATATTTTAAATTATAAATTTATTGAACTCTCTTTCTATTGTGTGTGTGTTCAGCCAAGCACGCATGAATGTTCATTCTAGTTATTAAGTGTGCGATTTATATTTATCAGTATCAGTAACAGTAGTAAGAGTTATGTTGCCACGAGCCGCCGCTGATGTATACTGCTGCAGGTAACACGTTCAGAAGCGACGTTCAAGAACACGACAAGGAGTGGGGAGCAAATTTAAGTGCGCCGGCAATATAGTACCCGAGACATAAAAATCCCTAGATCAGTATAAGCCTGACGAAGGCTAAAGTATATGACGTCAGAGACTACAATGTAGAACGCTAGAAGAGTTCAGATGTTACGGATGATGTTAAGGCAACTTCACCTCCATGGTAAAAGATTCCATCAATATTCTTAAACGCACAGAAAGTCACGAACTTGATATTTTTTTTTAATTTTGCCATTAGTAGCAATACATTTTCGCTCCTTTAGAAATGCAGTTTAAATGTTTGCTGTGCCATAGCTTATCAACATTAAATTAACGTTAACAAGAACTTGTATTAACAATTACAACCTAAAAAAACGGGAGCCAGCGACACAAACAGTAATTGTAAATACAGTCCCTCTCGCTCAAAAGTAAATAAATAAAAATAGAGGCATTAATTTTGGATAAAGGATGAGATTAATTTTACTTTCTTGATTAATTCATACAATAATTGACATTCAGTCTTTATAACACATATCCTAGTTTTAGGTAAAGTAAAATTTATATTGCGCAGATTAGATCGACCATATTTATTTCTAAGAGTAAGTATCACAATGCATTCATTAATAGCTCCTAATACTTAATTTAGTAAGCTCAAAACCAAATTATTATTATTATTATTATTATTATCTATTATAGAAGTTATGTATTAAATTACAACAGTTTTAGCATTCTAAGTACGATCCGAAACATGTTTTAATTACAATTACATAGCTACGGTAGTTTATCCATTCCCTTTAACATGCTTTTATTATATAAAATGAATTTAGGAATACAATGTTACTTTAACTGTAAGAAAAACCATCGAAGGAGAACTCGGTTCTTGGTTACCACGACTGCAAATACGTGGAAGTAGAGTCTGTATTTCCGGTTCCTTGAAAGCTTTCAGTTTGCTAAGACAAGCAGGGGAAGGAAACTAAGTACGACAAAGACATCTCTACAAATCGGATTTAAAGTTAATGAAACTTTCGATGGAAACAGATAGAAGAGCAAGAAGTTGTTGTTTTTACTAATGATGTATATAGTCATTTGTTTTTGGGCTTAAAACAAGGAATCGTTGGTCGGCACTAGCGCAGTAGAAACTTACTTTCCAAGCAGTCTCATTGGAAAGTTCTTCTTTGCATAAGATTAGTTTTTTGTTTGTTTTTAGGGTTTATAATTTTATAAGTTCAGAAGATTATATTAATTTTTTTCTCTCTCAGGCTGGGATAAGGAAGTCAAATATAATCTGAGCAATAAATAACAGGGTAGCACATTTTCATAGCAAATCTAGCAAAAAGGAACCAAATCCTTTCGAAATGCCGACCTAAATTGTGGCATACTATCCTCAACTATCCATAAAATGGTTACTACAGAGATCTATGTGCTCACCACGCATTGCACACATTTCTCAACCCTACATTTTATAGAACCACAAACTCGTAAGAAGATACCTCGGATTTGATGACAAGCGGTTAACACGCACTCTTGTAATATTTATATGTTGTCTATAGATGTGACATACACTAAGGTTTTTGAAGTGCTCTGATAGCCAAAACTCCAAAAGATTGATATTAAGTGATCAGAAAGGCCATGGTATCAGACCACTTTGAATATTCTATCGTCCAGTCAAGGCCTGAATTAGATGTCGCATGATATGTAGAAAATGGTGTGGTACTTCATCGTGCATGAACTACATACGTTGCCTTGTACTGATAACATACTCTATTTGGCCGCAATAAAAATGAGTCATATTTTAACTGATATTTGTTTCCTTACATTAATGTTAATGGTAATTAATCTGCTAAATCTGACCTATTCTACCTGTTGTAAAAATAAGAAACAATTTAATTTAAACATTCTATATCTATAGTAGTCCTAATTTGTATGTAATGTATCAACATCAATAGAGATACCTTTTAAAACTGAAAGTTGCCTTATTAAATTCAGAATGAAGGTATTATAAATGTGGAATATAAAGAACGAACAATTTGATCCAGGCTAGAGTACGAATATTTCTATACATATAATAGTTTCAAATCTGCCTCTCCAAATGTGGCCGGATTAGGTTCTTTTAAGCATTCCAGATACAAATCAGCACAAGGTTATATAGAATAATTTACGGGAATTGAAAGTGTTTTGCCTCTCAGATACAAAAACTGGTAGAATTATTATTTTAATTACTAGTACATTCAAAAATTACATTATCATTAAGGTCATGCATTCATTAATTGAAGACATGTCTATTTATAAAATATTACGGTTATGAAAACGCCTAGCTTATGCTCCAAACATTTACATTTGCATTTATAACACCACCTTTCACGTCATTATTTGTTTTCTTGTTTACACATAGCTACTCTATGAAAATCTGTATTAAAATGTCAAATTGATAATAAAATTTATACGTAATAATTGGTACATGCAATTTTATTACAAATAGCTTAATAATTCAAATGAGGTAAGAAAAAAGTATGACACATTTGAATAAAGAATGTACTGTTTTGTTTTTAAACGTTCCTTAATTAAGTCAATAAAAATCACTACATTGATATGCATTAAAAAAAAAAACTTCATAAAAAGAAAAAGCTACTTTTAATGTATTATGAAATTTTCGTGTAAAAGCTTACAAAGTTTCTAATTATTATTACTGACGTTGGCTTTTTAACTGTACAGGCACATCGTTTAGTTTCTCAGCCGAAAGCTGAGATAGAGAAGATTTCAGAAATCCTTACATAGTGCTCTACTAGAACGTCTCACAACGTTAGACTCTTATAACTAGTTTTACCTCTTAGCTTTGGCCATTATAACTGTTTTTGTAGTACGATCTAAGTGCCTTGGAATTGGGTTCTCTCACATCATATTCGAAGACATTTTAGATAATGTTGTGGGAAAATTCCTTCGAATAACACCAAAGAAACATAGTCTGATAGAATGGAAGGCATCAGAATTGCTTGAAATGTTTTAAAAAAACTATAGAAATTATTCTTATTTTACGATTATTTTCTTCAATCCTCTTGTTACATAAAGACTAAGTTCTATAGTTTTTTTTTTCCATAATTTATTTTAGCAACTGTAAAATGCCTTTTGTAACTTCGAACAACCCAAGCTTCACTGTAATCGCTGGGGATTGTTGTTATCAAAGCTTTATGCAAGGAGAGCAGTTAAATGTTCCGATACATTGTTCAGCCAGTCGGCGATTGGACTCCGCAATGCCGGCAGCACTTTCTTGGGTAGATTTGCGGCGCTTGTACGCTTCACCATTAGGTAAAACACGCTAAATAACAGAATCTGGTATTCAACCTCGTGCTGGAAAGGTTGCCCATTTTCCCTGACACACAATCCACATTTTCTTAGGAAATTATCACTGACACGCATCAGTTCTCCATCACTGACGGACGTCGGAGTGCAAGCAACATGACCTGGCCTACCGCCGCAAATTCTGTGCCTTCTGCGGGGGCACTTACCACTACACGGGCCAGGCCGCCTGCACACTCCGACGTCCTTCTCATAACACCGCTGCCACTACCCGCTCTCTCCCAGCCACACAGCGAATGCCAGCTTCTCCACAAAACTCAACAGCCATATCTTTCGGCAATCAACCATCGGCGCACTTTTATATGCCCAGCCAACTCCAGCCACCTCGTGCACAACACTGCATTCACCGAACTTACCTCCGAGGTCTTCGCGCCGGAAAGCAACATCACCTCTGCCCTGGCCACTCTGCACACCTCCGCCGACAACCTAAGACATGAAATCCTCGAACTCCGCCAGTCCACCTCTTCTCAGACATCATTATCGAAAACTGAAAAGGACAGGCCGCTCTCACACGCAGAAGCCGAGATGCCTTTTCTCGTGCCTGGAGGTTCACGATACCTTTCTTCGGGAGGTTATCCCTTCAGCCACAGCCAAACTAACTCACTTCACGCCACCATGACGATATACAACTTCAGCTCCAGTCATCCATTGAAATAGTCTCAGCACGTCTTGATCGCCTGGAAGAATCATTTACTAACTCCGAACCTCCAGCTTCAAACACTTCGACAGCTTCAAGAAACAGCTTCTGGACGTCGTGACCTCCAACAAAACACTTCACAGCACATTCACGAACAACCTACCCCCAGCAGACCAAGACCACATTCCTCCATATAGTCTGAACCAGGACCCTACCGCCGGCAGATTCATACGAAAATCTCTTCTTCAGAAACTTAGCTCAACTGAACAGCAACATTGAACATCACAACACCCTCCCACAACCAACATAAAACACCGCCAGAACAAATGAAGTAGGCTATCACAAACGTTCGTAAGAATGCGTAAACAACCAACTGGTAATTAAACTTTACTCCCTTTCACTTCCTCCATTTCCTATTCATTCTCCGGTGGCATTCATGGCTTCAGTCATGCATACCCACCGGAATAATCCTCTGAACCAGCTCCGGGCTATCCGCCGGCAGTAGTTCAAGCCTCGGTTACTCACGAGGGTGTTCAAACGGGACCTCATCACCTTTTACCCTTTATTCCTTCTTGTCCACCGTAGATCCTTTCCTTGTTACTTCCCTTCCTCGTTTTTCCAAATAAAACAAATCGAAAAACTGCCCTAACTTTGTTTAGAATGTTTGGTTTAAGTTCCCTCAGTGTTTGAGAGGTAGTTGAATATATTCTATTTGTCAATGTCCCCAAAATATAAAAGTCACAAACCCTAAGATCTGGGGAACGAGGAGGCCAAAAGCCAGAATCAATAATCCTGGCACCAAATATATGCACAATTCTATATAAATTGATAAGCAGGGATGGAATTTTTTTCCTGTCAGTCACAGAACCCGTTTCATTAAATTTCTGTACTAACCTCTAATACTGTTTATCATGTTGGTACCGGGATAGCTGAAAATTTAAGCCCAAAGGTCTGTATCGTTCTGCTACATGACTTTCTGTAACTGATATATGTCTTGAAGATGAGTATACGATGATGCATTGAATATTTTCATTGTACAACACTACAGTACTGTTAATAAAACCTCACTATTCAAATCTACTTAAGTCCCGCTAAGAGAGAATGACTCCACACACGTCGCATGGGGAATCTCAACGCTAGTAGGCCGAATAAGTTGCGAGACTTTTATACTGCTCGCAGTGCGTGATCTGATTCTTGCAGATTTTTTAAAACTTTTGATATGGAAAATGTTTATTTGATTCTTAGATCTTTTTAATTCTGAAGTTATTATATCGAATTCTTGTATGTATGTTAAGGTATATCTCACATATTAAAAAAAAAATTCTTTCTTTAATGCTGAATTTGCAAAGATTTTTGCATAATAGTTATGTTATCATCATTATGATGCATGCCAATTACAGTGCACAGTGACATTTTCACCCAGCTTAGAAGTGTCAAAATTAATTAGTATCCTGCCGATCTCGTACATATTTTATTCTGATCACGAATGACTGAGTACTCTTTTACTTTTGTATTGATCAGACTGTAAGAATTGATTTTTGAATTCTTTATATATATATATATATATATATATATATATATATATATATATATGAAAAATAAAAATAAAGAAACACTATTAACAATGTAACAAATTAACACTAATAATAAAACACTGAGAAAGAGTCACACTTGAAATTGCTATATTTCGAACTACTGCGAGTTCTTCAATGGCAAGAAGCTAGACCCAGTGTTTTATCTTTATCTACTTTTATTATTAGTGCTAATTTATATATGGGGAAAAAAATCATGCTAAATTCTATTGAAGTGTTTCCATCTCATTTCTGTTACAAACTTATCGCTTTCTAATGTTTGAAACCTTTTGTTAGAAAATAAAAATATGTCTGCACATACAGAGAGAAGATCCATGCAGATAGGTACTGAACAGCGAAACACCGCCAAGGGTGGCCGATGTCGTTAAGGCGCGGACTCGTGAGGTCTGGGATTCGAATCCCGCCAAGGCCGTCCTCCCTGACTGAGGTTTTTTCCAGGTTTTCCTCAGTCTTCATAACTGGCAAATGCCGGAGGTACCCTAAACTTTGGCCTGGAACGTTACCTTCCTTAAAAAAATAATAATCATTATTTTGCTCACTTGAGTCTTAAGTCTTACAAAAAAAGCATTCTATTGTTTTTTGGGCATTGATTTATACTTTTTTTTATTTTTCTTGCATTTTTTTTCCAGCTAGTGATATTACTTTTACATTTTGGATGTTATTGTGGTATTTGTATCCTTTCATTTACAACAATAGTTTTTCGCTGGTATCCTTTTTTTTTTTTTTTTTTTTTTTCCCCAACCCATAGGAAACTATATAACATTAAATTTGTCATCATGAATAATTTTATATAGCGGAATTTTGGCGTTGCAACTTTTGCCCCTTATTTCGATAATTTTAGCAAAAATACTCGAGCCACTAATACACGAAATTGCGCAATTTTAAGTGCTGTTAGCCTGAATATCAAAAGAAAAGAAAAAGTAATACCGTTCTCTTGGTTTCTGAGTGCTTAATTAAGCACCTTTAATCATAATGCATTAACTTTCTCTGAGGAAAAGTGACATCATGCCAGAAAATTTCATTGCAGAGCAGTGAAATCCGTGCTGTTCTCTTTCAGACGATTTTTCATTCGAAGGTTGGGCACAGTTACGGCGGACATTTCGGCACACCAGCGTGAGCGTTATACGACCAGAGGTCAAACAAACACATTAAATCAAACACGGCGAGAGAACTGTTTTATAGAGTGGATATTCTATTTGTCACGTCAGGACAAAAAGGCATAAGCGGTTGGCATTTTATACTGCGTTCCAAAATCTCCGACATACTCCCTGCCCACGGGTCGTTCGAGTGCCCCTAAGGGACCACATATATTGGATGGCCCCGCTGGTTAACAATGACCGTGTCGAGGCTGGAGTTCTCACATGGGTAGCGGCATTTAGCACGCATTGTGTTGAGCGCGTTGTCCCATTGTGTCTTCTGGAAACCAGGTTTGACCTCAAACACAGAGCAGCGTTTATTGTTGAACGTTCAAACAGTCGACGTTTGACAAATTGATGGGAATTTGCTTGACAAGAAAGCTAGCAGCGTTGTCTACAGCTGAAAAAGCGTAGAAGTATTGCAGCGCAGTTTTCCTCCTACAGCGTTGAGAGTTGCTGATGTTTCATGCAGTGGTTCTTGAACAACTTTAGAGTTCAGCTAGATAAGAGCTTCTGAATGTTCCTGTTAACATCTAGTGATTTTTTTCTACATTATTAAAATGGTAGCAGATAAAATTATAGTCTCAAACTTGGTTCTAGCATTTGTTAATTTGCTTGCATAACTCAAAGGCAGCGCTCAGCCATTTTACTACTGAACTATAAGTATGTCATGAGTTCCATTTCATATTTACCTTCTAATACATTTTAATAATTATTTAATTTCTTCTACAACGTCACCGCCACGGGTGGCCGAGGTCGTTAAGGCACGAACTCGTGAGCGGGAGGTCTGCGGTTCGAATCCCGCCAGAACCGTCCTCCCTGACTGGGGTTTTTTCCAGGTTTTCCTCAGTCTTCATAACTGGCAAATACCAGGGAGGTACCTAAACTTAGGCCTGGAATGCTTCCTTCCTTAAAAAAAATATCCTTCCCCAATATATCATTCCATCTCATGTATCATCAGTGTCCATCGCCTGTGGTGCCTTAGTAGTAAAAACGGGCGTTAACCACTACTCAAAAAAAAAAAAAATTCTTCTATAACGTCCGCATAGGAATTTATGGTATAAATTATATTTAAATAAATGCAATAAGTGCTTACACTTGCATCAGAGAGTCCTATTGTTAAACTCTATATGGGGGGGGGGGAATCTAAAGATATGAAACGTATTATCCCCCCCCAAAACCGTTATTACTTTAGTTTGTAATGAAATAACTGACACCGCATTTTCATTTTTTAAGAAAGTTAACATTAGAATACTGTATCTAAATGACTAGTGAAATATTTTACGAAAATAAATTGTTTTAAATCGTTTTAAACTTGCATAAGAATATAATATTCTTTTGTTTGAAAATGAAACAAGCAAAAGATAGGATTAAATAATTTATTATGTGGGTATTAATAGTATATTAAAAATAAACTACAAATAGATTGTATTTACTGATAAAATTAACTTTTAATTAAAGATTACAGATAATTAATACATACTTAATAAATGTTACTTACAAACTGAGTTCTTTATTTAACTTGGCACATATCTTTGATGGACATTATTATGGGCCAAAAATTTAGGGACAAAAGGCGAACATAGATTCAGTAAAGATACCTTTTAAGGGATTTTAGGGTTAGAGAAGTACACATCGAATTGAGAAATTAAGAAAGAATTCGGGGCATAAAATGATAATATGCAATAGAAAATCAGAGTAATGAAATATTAGCTGCGAATTATTCAAGGGCATTAATCTTTAACTAGACCATTGTGCTACCAGGAACAGCTAAGGTTGGGAGCGAGCATAACATAGTCATCCAAATTAAGAAAGGGACTAGAAGCGATAGGGCTGGGCTTCATTTGGGGAGCGGGTCAGGAGAATAGAAAGATTGTATGGAGGAAAGTTAAGAAGCACTTACGGGAAATGGAAAGGCAATTTTTATTGACTAATAATTATGCATTTAACCAAACAATAATATGGGGAATCTTTAGTGAAAAAGTAATATTATTACATATGATAAAATAATTACGTGTTTTGATCCAACATTATAATTAAAATAATGAGTATAAAAATGGAAATCCTGGAAAAAATTATCAAAAACGCTTTTTTATCTGCAATTTTTATTTTATTTATTTTTAGGTGCAGTTAGAAACACGGAAAATAAATTATAGTGGATTTAGTCCATTGGTATTTTATGTATTGGCGAAGTCCGTACTTCCAATCCGCTTCCAAAAACATACTTACAATTTTACTTTATAGAGAATGCTGAAATTAACTTATTCCCTAGGCTAAATAGACTCAGAATAACACATTTACGATTGGCAACAATTTAATTTCCTCTATTATATTTACCAAATTTCTTTTGGAAATAAAGAAAGACTTTAACAAAAAAACAAAAAAAAAACAAACAAACAAGATGCACGTCAACTTCCAAGGAATGAATAAAACTACACAGAAGGTTTAACATACTGAAGTAACACATAGTGATAATCTATTATTTTAAGTTTATACCCGCCTTTACTCTGTTTTAGGTACTAAACATTAGAAAAAATCTTTACAGTACCTATATATTACATAGTTGTGGTAAGACAAAATCATTCATTTCTGAAAAAGAACATGAAGATGAGTTCAAACATGTTGAAAGATAAATTGACAGTTTGAAGTAATTTGCTTTTATTCTCAATTTTCCAGATGCTTTTCTGCATGACTGAAGTTGAAAAATACTTGCAGTTCAGCCTTTATCATTTCTATGGAACATTAATTTATCAGTCTGACCATTTAAACTTCTCAATAAGAGCACTCTTTCAACATAGGGATCAGAAAAGTTCTATTCAAAGTTTGCCTGTGCACGTCTTGCTAATTCCCATGTAAAAAAATGTTTACATACAAAAGTAAGTACATTGTTTCTAAAGGAATGAGCTTTTATCGCCTTTAGACCAGCGAAGAATAGATTCAGAAAGCGAGGTTCAAAAGTGCGGTACATCTAATAGCCGAGATGCAAAAACTCAGCATGAAGGGTTAAAGTTTATGACTAAAGATATTGAATTTAAGTTACAATCTGTGTTTAAATATTACTATTTTATATTATAACTTTATGATTAAGTGTTAAATTAATATGAGAACATCTTATTGCAAAATTATACACTATAGAAAAATAGAACTAGTTGATATTTTACTTTTCTAAACTAACAATTAGATGATGGTTTTAACTAAATCCTAGAAAATTTTTCAGTAATCAGTATAGAACACAGTTACAAAGATGTTTACCTGAACTTTTATATGGAAGTAAAATCTGGACATTTATAAAAAAGTAAAAGGAATATCATAAATACACCAAAATTTAAACATGCATAAGTACTGCATTTAATGTAAATTTATTAATTTCAGTCACAGGCAGAGCTCGGAAATGCAGGTGTTTATTTTGGTTAAAATAGGCACTTAACATATGAAAATAGAGAGTCATATAATTAAAATGGGCATTTATTAAAAGAGAACACAAGGTAATATCACTCATTATTAATGAAAATAGGTATTTGAAATACCTAATTTCTTTATCACTAATGTACTTGCTTTGTTACAAGCAATGACAAAATATTTTCAAGGTATCAAATGTCATAGTCAGTCGCTTATCAGAGAATGTGTTTTTCATCATGGAAAAAGAACGTTCTACTTCCACTGAAGTGATTGGATCATATTTAAAACAAGATATTTCGAAAGGACTCATACCGGTTACAACACAACATTCACCTTTCAGGAAACCATGGAAATGTTGTTCAAGACAAAGTAAAGTAGTTTTTAATAAATGGTTGTTGATTTTGTTTATTTATGGACACTCTTTAACATCTCTGATCATCAGCGTCCCATTCAATTCTGAGCATGAAACGGCCGATAAATTTTGCTCAGAGGCCTCTTCTTTTAGGCTTGAAGTTCTGTTACATACCGTAAATCTACGACATGGGACACATGGCTTTACTTCCCTTCCGAAGGCAGCCATACTTTGGATTTTTACCCTCGAAAAAAATTCATCAACCCTGGCCGAGATTGAATCCACTATCTTGAGTTTAGGAGGTAAGTATGGTTATCATTACACCAACACAATTTACTGAATAAATGGTGAATGAGCAAAAGATGCCATTGGTTCCTGCTCGAGTTCATTTCCTTTTTACAGGTTAGTATTACTCATACTTTCGTACTGAACACTTGCAAGGACAGTTGTATCGATCTCATCTTTCTCACTTGCCATTGTTTGTTACATTTATGCAGTTGATAAATGACCCCCCTCCACAAATTTCCTAAAATTGTCTGGCGCAAATCGATACAAGTTCATTCGCCAGGACTATTCAAAACAATAGTACTTCCCTCATCCCCTCTATTTTCTGGTATTCGTATGGCTGAGGTAACCGTGCGTTTCTTTCACTAATGAAGGTTTTGCTATTTAAAGAGTTTAAGTGAATGGGTTGAGAAGAAATTTTTTGATTGCTTGAAAAGAGGTAAACGTATAAACGATTCTCAGAAAATATTTTTGTGAGGTAACATGGGATTTAATTTTTATAGCTTTTTTCACTTGGACACATAGAAATTTTATGTGCTTTTTAAAATGCGTAAATAATGGCAGAGAAAATCCATCCAAAACACGCAAAAACTGTTTTAAACTTTAAAATAGACAATAAAAAACGGCAAATAAAAATTGACCCTACTGCCCCCAAATGTACGGAAACACGTTCATTTCTCTCTGATTCTTAAATATATCGACTCTGCAAATTCCGCGTTCTGGTGATAAGATAAGAGTATAGAAAGCTTAATTTACATATCAACGTAAACAAAAAATAGCAATAGCGTAGCCTCGAATATTGCTAAAGTAACAAGGGTTTGAGGACATCCACGAGCACGAGGCTTAGCACAAAACAGTTAGTTTATTTGTTGAACTGAAATCATAATGAAGCGCGTACATCTTGAGGATGAAGCAGAAGAGGAAAATCATGGCTAGCAATTTTTTCTCCGAACTTTATCAAAGGATACGTTACGTCAGCGCGAGGTTACACCACTGTGTCACTGTATACTCAGCATAGCACTGCACCGTGCTCTGAACATCGTTCGAACACGAGCGATCATTTTTTTAAAGTTTATATGCAATATAATTGGATTGTAACCACCTTCAAATTTTAAAACATATAAATATTCATTAACCATATATTTTGAGGTATAGCAACAGTTTATTTATACCTCGATAGGGTATTTGCTCACTTTATAAATAATTATCTGCTGGTTTCCTCCTATTTTCTTTCCGCTGAGGATAAGGGCGCCAGTAATGCAACAACCTTTACCTCCCTAATTAAGGAAGGGAGAGCTATTTGAATCAAAACGATCTGTTAACCACTTACTGGATACAGAACTGCAGACTTCTATATACTGAAACATCTCGATATCTCCATAGTGCACATAATGTGTTCGATATACTGGCACATAACATAGGAAACAGTGGCAGTCGCCGATGTCTGAAGCTTCTCACCATGTTACCAATATTTTTAATGAGCACCTCGGGCTTTGTGATTGTGAAACATAGTCAGTGGCGAATCTCGCCTTGTAGGGTAACTGTCTTCGTACCAAGCAACTGGTGCAACCGAAAAAGAAAACACATACATATGCTCTCTCTCATATAAACACAAAAACATTACAACATTAAATTATTATTAAAATCACCTATATATATATATGTATATATATATATATATAAATTACTTTTTCAAATTATATTGCCGAAATTTTGGTTCGAGAGTAATATATAAATGTTTGTGAGTTACTTGATTCCGAAAATATTACATTTGAAATAAAAAAAAAGGTTAACCACAAAGCAAAACACGAGAAGAAGTAACCAGTTTTTTTAATGTAGAATCAATATTTATTTAGAAATCTCTCTCTCGCAGCAAACGCTGAGTATTTTAATATCTTTGAAAAAGAAAGCAGTTTAAGACATGTTTTTAATGCGCAAAAATGCTATACTATTCAACCAAGTCTTTTCATTAGTTATTTCTCGCTTGCTATTAATTTATAGCTTCTAATTCTAGCTTCCAATTTGCTTTGCTGCTCATAGTGAGAGCACATCGGTACAGGGCGTGCCCTGTTGGGATTGCCGGAATTACTCTGACATTTAAAATGAGGCCCATATAAATGAATGGTAGCGAACACGCTACATACGTGACACCCACTGCAAATCCTGCTTTTTAATCTGGTAAATGTTGCTTTTTTTTTTTTTTTTTTTTTTTGAGTAGTGTTTAACGCCCGTTTTTACCACTGAGGCACCACAGGCGGTGGACACTGATGATACATGAGATGAAATGATAAATTGGGAAAGGATTTTTTTTTTTAAGGAAGGAAGCGTTCCAGGCCTAAGTTTAGGTACCTCCCCGGCATTTTCCAGTTATGAAGACTGAGGAAAACCTGGAAAAAACTCCAGTCAGGGAGGACGGTCCTGGCGGGATTCGAACCGCAGACATTCCGCTCACGAGTCCGTGCCTTAACGACCTCGGCCACCCGTGGCGGTCGGTAAATGTTGCTGATCAGACCATCTACGTAATGGAAAAAATTATATCCTTTAAAATTATTTTGTACCTAATTTGTTAAAATTGCGATACAATAATAATTTACATTATAAAATTCAATTTATATTTTTTCCCTTTTCGTTATATTCCCCTCCTCCAAAATACACCGTCTCGCTCACTTTAGGGTTTTCGAGTTGAATACTTTAAAGTAATTAAATATATTTCATGAATACGATAAAAAGTATTTTATATTTGAAGGAAATATAATCATTTCGGACTATATGATACACATTGGTGCACTTCGTTCTACATTCTTCACTCAAAATAACGCCCGTCCTTATTGCGTCAGGTCAAACCTGGCTAAAACTTCATCGACCCCACACCACACATTCTGTATTCAACGTTCTTCAACCCAATTGTTTATGAGAAATGGAAGACACATTTGCAAGTACTTTTTATCAATTTTATATGTACGTTTAGAGAAAATAGTGCGTTATTGTCACATAAATCTCAAGATTAAAGCGATAATTATATGTAACGATTACAGAACTTGTCCATTAAATAACACTTTCTTGAATGAGCAATTTTTTTTTTCAAATTTACAAAATCCTTCTATTGAGCTATACGTATATTTAAGTTGGTTTCTTTGCATTCCAAGAATTTCATAACTTTTCTTAAACACCTATCTCAACGCAGCAATTTAATGAGCTCTTCTTTTCTAGCAGGGTATATATTCTATTTCCATTAATTTTAGAATCCCTATGGTATAGTGTCTTTCTTCGTAATGTAATTGCTTTATAAGCTATGCTGCAATTCATAGCTATTCTAAATATTTTCTCTTCATATTTTCCAACATTCTTGATTTTCGTATTATTAAAAAGCATTAACACAATATCCAGGGTTTCTCATTTATCTTGCTCACCCAAAACAACTTTTTTTTGATAAGTCAAATGAAAAATTGTTTCAAACAAGCGTTTTTAACATTATAAGTTATTTTAGATGAGCAAGACATCGGGACACCTGTATATAAAACCTTGTCATGCAGTTATGTACAGGTCTTGCAACACATTTAGCCCCGCAAATTCATCTTATCTCAAACTATTCATAAAAAGCAAACAGTGATGAGTAATTCAATAGATATTTTAAAATGTCTTATAAAGTAATATCTCTTTCTAAATATATTTAATTTTTTAAATATGTGGATAAATGAGCTTAGAAAACTGGTTCTAAAGGCACAATGATGACCTAGAATATAAGACGGAATTCATTGGAAAATGTGATATATCAGTGTAATTTAATTATAAAAAAGGGAATTATATGAAAATAAGAGGAAAAGAACCAGACTTAATTGTTGACAATAAAGAAGCTATATGGCGATTTGTCTAATATTAATACTTAGATGTTACAGTAATAATAATAATAATAATAATAATAATAATAATAATAAATGAGAAAATGCATAAAGAATGGAAATTATGTAATAACTATAACAAATATGGTATAAAAATCTGATGTAAATGAGGAAGGAGAAAAGAAGAAGACGTCCCTAACAATCATGCACCTATGAAAGAAAGATATTTAACTAAAGAATAATAATTGGACTGAGCAGAATCATTTTTGGTATGTCGTAAAATTCATCATCAATTCTATGTGATACATTATATTAGATTGTATTTAAAAGATCTCTGAAGTATTACTGGCTACTGGCCTAGTAATAATCAATGGCCTTTAAGATAGGTATCTGATAATACGAATGATAACAAATAAAACATCTCTAAAAATAAAACAAAAAAAATTAATGTGTGCTGGTGAAAGTTGTGGGAAGTTGAACTTTTAGAAGGACTAATATTTAATTATATTTAATAGTAATTAGTACGACCCCCAAAACTGCTCTTTAGTCTCAGCGTTAAATCAAAACAATCTGCATACAAGAAGTTTGTCAATATTATTTGCTTTTCATAATATTTTTAACATTATTTTGTCCTGTTATTTTCCGTTTGTGCTAACACTAATATAAATTAAAATGGCCTCGAAGACGTATTTAGTTAATTTCAACTAAAATAAGATTTTAAAGCTGTAATGAACGTACAATAAATTTTAAGATTTGTAAAAACTTGGCAACAAATTAACTAAAATCAGGGAGGTGTTATATCAGCATTATTATTATTATTATTATTATTATTATTATTATTATTGTCATCAATAATAATAATAATAATAATAATAATACTTTTTAAAGGTCGTTCAGCGTACAAACGTATGCAAATCGAGAGGCAGAAGGCATAAAGATTACACAAATACAAAGGAATACATAAATATAATAATGAAATAAGCAAACGAATAAAGAAGGAGATCAACAGTAAGGGAATCAAAAGATGAAAGGTTCCAGTGAAATATACAAATAAATAAAAATGTAATAACAGAAGATCTAGAGGTAGACGGTTCTTGATCTTGGTAGGTTTAGCAGACCGGTTGTCAAGAAAGAAAAACACTACTTCAGGTACATTCCGAAGGTTGTGGAGGAGATTTCCGACCTGGGAATTATGCTTGTCAATGGTAAGCACCAGTAACCGTAGCGTATCCACTGCCTTGTTTTATTCGGTTTGTAAAGTCTTGAGTTTATTCCAGCTGCGCCGTCTTACAATTAAGCCTAGGTCCTAAAAAACGTAACAGTATTAAGTAAAGCAGAATCCACGTATTGCTTCTAATAGAGGATTTATGATTAATCAAGGACAGAGCTTGACCAATTGAAGTTTGACGTCGATCTCAGATATTTAACAGTTGCATCCGAAAACTTTCAAGACATTGCTTGGTCATAGATCAATATAGGAGTCGCTTGAGCCGGTAAGCTAAGAGTATGGCTTCACATTTCGTACGATTAGGTGCAATGCGTATGGGTTTGATACAACAAATTAATATTTGAAAATCAATTGCGATGGTATAGATATTTTTGCAAGGTGTCAGCAGTGCGATCAAATTATGAAAGTTATGCACAATAAAACACTTTTATTTATTATTTTATAATGAAAAATATTGAACATATTAACCACAGATCATTGTACCAACATAACTGTTTACAAAAACGATTTTTCAAGTTCTTGAAAACATACAAAAATCTTTTACATCTGCTGAATCAAACATTGTTATCAGGAAATGTATGGGACAGCTATAATTCATGGGGGGAAGAAATGCTTCAAAAGCACATTCCCTCCCAAAAGAAATATTGCACAATTATTTGTTGTCCTAAACGTTTATATGTTTGTTAGCTATTGAAAACAAAGTATTTTAAATATTTAGGCTACAACAGAAGGAACTTTGTGATAGACTGTGACAACTGTACTGTACTTTCACGTTTGATAAAATGCTATCATGAATTTTTCACATCTCACATCAACAAGCAGAAGATTCGGAAGGTGTATCTGAATCCGTCACTGGATCAGATACATGAAGCAATGCGCTCTATTTCCGATAGGGAAGATGAGTTGGACCTTTTACTATGATTGATGTTTTTTACTCTCTTATCAACCCTTCCCCACCACTATATAGCTTTTTGTTCAGGTGTCCTTCACGTCTGTCAAAAATGTTCTCTTCAAATGGTACATTACTCTATACAAAGCGCGACGGTTCACCAGGCTTTCATTAGTAGGTAGTATGAATAATGTATATAGCTAGTACAACATTTAAATGCCCTTCATGGCGCCATATTATACGAGCGGCATCTTTGTGCTCAAGAGGAATCCCATAAAGCTCTAATGTGCGTTGTTTGTATATTCCCTCTGTGGCGAGATCGTTTTAAAAATAGCGCTTCTCGGTATGATTATATACGCTGGCTAGGAAATTAAGTATAAATTTATTAAAAGAAAGAGAAGTAGTAGCTCAAAGTTTCTTTTTTACAAAAGAAATATTCCCAACAAATCTGCAGGTCAGTCACTAAGGTTTCTTTTCATAAGCTGAAAAAATATGTTATGGTAATAGAGATGTCTTTTTATATTCTATCAATTCCAAATCTTGAATAATGACATTAGCAATTCTGAATCAAAGGAAAATAACTACATAAAAAACATTCACACTTATTCCGAATAAATTCTAAATATGGATGTTGTTAGTTACATTTCTTTATGTTTACCTCCATTTAACATAATATTTCAAATAAGCAGGAAATGCAACAAAAAAAAAAATAAGTCATCCTGCTACTATAACAGGAATTATACACATAATCCTATCATCATCAACTTCAAGGATTAATCATTTTTGACTGTTGCGATTTCTATCTTATCTTTTGTTGGCCCCTACCTCTCTTTCTTTAAGCCATATAACTGATAATTCGTTTTGGGAATGAATTACTATCCATTCATTTATTTTGGTTTGTATTTCTTTTCATTTTGTCTGCCTTCATTCCTCTAGCAATTTCTATACATTAATGAAAACCGACTGTAGTAGTTAGCAGTTAATGGTAGCTGTAGTGTTAGTGGTAGTGTTAGTAGTAGGTGTATTTATTTACAAAATAAATGTTACAAATTTAACTCATTCATGTGCAAGAGTCCTGGGACATTGTGCTTTTTCAATACACTATGAGATATATGAACTTGTGCAAACCAGTATTTAACCCTTAAGAGACAAATAAAATATAATGAAATAAATAAATAAATGGAGAAAGAAAAAATGATTGAAATGATAGAATAAAAATGATAGAAAAAATAAATGCCCAAATAATAAACAGGAAAGAAAACAACACAAAGGTAAATAACACTCTCTCACATATATGTACAAATACTCCCAAAAATAATTGTGACTCATATTCCCCTACCCTCCTTCGCGGTTGTCTACATCTTTAGATCTGGGCTGTCTCACTTTGTTTAAAAATTACTTACTCCCTCTTCCTCATTATACGGCAGTAATGTCCAGCATTGCAACTGTCCTCTCCCCCCCGTTAACAAATAGGGCCGATAGAAAACCCATTGATCATCAGTGGGCGCGCAATTCCCGGTAAAGCTGAAGCTTAAATTCCGCTGACGAAGGCAGTTAGCTTGCTCAATAGTGTTTATCATGCCAACTTCTTTAGTTGTATTTCTGTAGGAAGTGCGTGTTAGGTTATCTGTAACATATTTGTGTAAATTGTGAAGTATGCCGAGAGTGACTGTTATGTGCAGATCGTGCAGGCACATTAGGAGAGAATTACGAACTAAATTTCTAAGAATGAATCTCCATCGGGAATTTTAGGATTGGTGAACGAAGTTGGAATGCAAGGTATTTTCAATGACAAGAAACCAATACCAAAAGACAGGATTTTAGTAGAGAAGATTGAGGAAATAGTCTAACGATTAGAAACTTCTATCCTAAAGCCTTTAATATCATTAATCCACTAGTTAGTATATCTGCTCCATCTTCATCATATAAAATTACTCCTTTAGCTAAAATAAAAACCATGAAAGCTCTTAAATAAAATATCCGGGAGGTACATTACAGTACTCATGAGAATGAACAACAGCGAGTGTCTCACAATATTTTCAACACTTCGGGAATCTACTATGATGATGAGATTAACATTTATTTACTATTTACTATAATAACTAACAGAAGAATAAAAAATGCGCATTATCAGTTCTGACCGTGCGATACGATTTCCTTCGGTAGGTGGTCAAGTAGATCTGCCCCGACAAAATCAATTTCTGATTGCGTAGCGGAATGAGAAACTTGTAAATGTTTAATTTTTGTGTGATATGTTCGTTTCTTATTTGATCAGCTCTTACATATCCTAGAATTGACCTATAAAATAACAATTGTTGTCGTCCCAACATTCTACGCCATAAAGGGATAGGGGAACCGCCATCACTGTATAGAACCTAAAATTATGTTAATGTCGAAACAATGTCTTTAGAGCTCTATAAACTTGAAGTTTAACAAAGTTAAAATTCTCTAATGTATTTTACGGGAGCATCTGCTATTTATATTTGTGCTCTTGATAGAGATTTTCCTATAAATGCTTGCATTTTAGTCATTTTAATTGATATTTCAATGTTATATATTATCCTTATTAAATATAATTTGTGAATATTGATCTCTGGAGACCATTTTCGGAATTAATAATTATAATTCGGTCTCTTGCAAATAATACATTTATTGTTGGTAGTTGTTTATCATGTTAAAAACGCTCTTTTTTGGCATTTTGTGATATATTTATCAACATAAATATGAAACACAGGATCTTACCTTTCTAATGTCATTTCATTGAAAAATAGGTTTTCCTTACTGCAGCATCACATTAAAATTTGGTTGGATTATCAATACAAACGTTCGTATTTTTTCTTCGCCACCACAAAATAGTTTATGGTAGAAAAATTAGTAGTGTTTTAAGGCCGAGAAATACTAGTAAGTATATAAAAATAAAACAAATAATGGAACTAATGAAAAAGATTATTTATAAAGGGCAGTCTGGCAATTTTTTTTTAAATAATGAAAAGCGAATAGCCTTCTAATGAGAGATTTTGTTGAAGAGCATTATGAAATCACTATTGAAGAAAATCAGGAATTAAAGACATCAGACGAAAACTACGTGAATATAAAAAAGAAACGCACATAAAGAAAACTGATATTGTCATTTCCATCGAATGCGATACGAAAGATGACTGAAAATAATAATTAAAAGAGCATCCACCAGAAATTTGAATAAAATAAAATGTCAGAGATTTTAGAGAAAATGTTTGAATGAACTGAAGGAGATGGCACCTATAAGTAGAAAGGTAACCCAGTTCTCTGAGAAAACCGGAGAAATTTTGTTAGCAATGAGGAAGTGAATTACATTCACTTAAAATCTAAACATACTAAAATAAATCTTCATAGAAAACTTTACAGTATTTCTCAGAGATGGATTAGGGAGCGAATATGGCATACATAGACTCAACTGTGGTGCTTCAGGATGTTCCAAATGGTAGCCAAAACAAGAGAGCCCTGATCGTAATTTTAATTTTGTTCCTCTGAACCATAACCATAGTCAACACAAATCTTAAAGAAAGACTTCCATTATAGCATTTTTTCAATGCTAAAGGTTTCCTGAAGCTCCGAAGCTAAATAAGGAAGACAAATTAATTCAATGTTTCAAATAATTATCTCTAAACTATTATGCTTGTATGAATCAAAATGCGTTTTCCATTTTCAACTTATTACAGCGTGCTAAATAGTTACAAGCTTTTTCTCCCCATTTATAAACATGAGGTAGAATTTTCATCATTTTAAGCAACATTATTTGTCAGCAGAAATGCTTATTCATTGATCTTCAAAATCATGTCTTTGCAAATGTATGAAAGGTAAGAGAATATATATAGAAAGTAACTAATTAAATATTTTAATCGTTTATTTTGAACTACAAAAATATGACTATATTTATTAGTGTTTAATACAGACTCTTCATTATCTAGGGATTTATACGACAAAACATTTCCATTGGCGATTTTTATATTTCCTACATCTTTATACTAAAGCTTAGTATTTTAAATTTTTTAGAATATTAATTTAAACAGTTTTAAGTGTTAAATTTTTAATGATATTGCTTTTATTTAATTTAATCTCGTTTTTGTTTTACCATCAAGTCACTCTGGAACCGTTCGTGATTTTGTGCTTTCCTTGATTTCCTTGCGGTTGATAAATTGGTGGCCCTCTTTTGAGAGTTTAATTTGTCATTCTTTCTGCAATTATTTTTATTACACTTCATAATATCTGTCATGTTTAGTTTTATGCAAAATCCAGCATATTCGCAATCTATACGATAGTTAAATACACTGCTGGGCACTAAAATTGCAACACATTGCAAATGCTGAAATATCGTCTGCCTTCTCGTTCGGTTTTGGGACCCTTCTCGTCTGTGTGTTCGTCCTACCTCGATCCACTAATCTCATATTCGTTTCCCTGGTTTTTTTAATGGTTTTTAACGCCAATTTTTACTACTGAGGCACCACAGGCGATGAACACTGATGATATATGAAATGATATATTGGGAAAGGATATTTTTTTAAAGGAAGGAAACATTCCAGGCCTAAGTTTAGGGTACCTCCCCGGCATTTGCCAGTTATGAGGACTGAGGAAAGCCTGGAAAAAACTTCAGTCTGGGAGGACGATCCAGGCGGGATTTGAACCCCAGACCTCCCGCTTACGAGTCCGTGCCTTAACGACTTCGGCCACCCGTGGCGGTCGTTTCGCTATTGACGCATTACGTCCGACACTTGTTATGATATCCCTATATCTCGGTATGGATCAAATTCGGACACCAGTTGATATTGGTTTAGTATTTTCGACGAGTGATAATCATTCCTGCTGAGAAAATATGGGATTAGTTTAATGCATCTGTTATGGGCGTTCCATTTTAATGACTACTAGAGTATAAAATATAAAACTGCATACTATTTGTTAGTTAAGTGTCAAATTGTTTTTCTGTTCCTATTTTTATACTTTGGATATATAGCTGCCTATTTATTTTTTTATTCTTGGGTTTATTAATATTATTTTTACATCAAAAGTTTTAATAATATTAAATCTATTATAACTCATTTTGAATTTTATAGCATATGTAGTATATTAAATCCATATAATTAAATATATCAGGTACTTTTATGGTATAAATGGGTATAGTATCTGTAAGATGTCAATTTTCATATTAATAAAGTTATAATTGAAAAGTGAAATTGTCTTTAAACACACTGTATAAACATTTCCCAATCTCCATGCAAAACGAATAAAAAATACACAGAAAATTAAAATAATTATTGAGCTAAAATATTTTACCTACCTTAAATATTGTTATGACCTCTAAATATTACAAATATTTTAATATTACAGCTAATTTAATCATATGATATTAATGAATATATACTAATAACATTAAATATTGTGTAGACTGCCTCTTGCTAGTAAGTTTTAACAACATTAAATAAAATATAATAAAAGAAATTCAATAGCTAACCATGAAATAACACACATGTACATAAGCAAATATATTCATTCATATGTTCAAAAATGATGAGCAAATTTCTAAATAAAACGCGAGCAATAATGGAAAGAGCCTGATTGATTGCTTTTGTACAAAGCTTGGTAACTAATGTTTGCACAATAATATGCATTATTAAGCAGTACACACAAATATTAAAGTCAATGCATTTCCTTCTCCGAAATAAATACAGCAAAATTTAGACTACTAAGTTAAACTTTTCTTTGGGTGATATTTTTTCATGTCACCCTATGGCATTTTATTGCCGAGGTCGCTTGACATGTACGCCGAAGTTCTACCCGAAACGACCATAAACGCCCGTGTATGCCGACTAGAGTTTGAACACGTATAGCCCTACGAAACAAAGGAGGTTATGGCTTAGGTTACGCCAAAGCGTGCCATTATTCTTGAAAGTTGATGTCAAATTTTCTACACGTTTCGACTTTCCTTCTGTGAAACGGTTTCTTTGTTCCAGCTTCTTGTTACTGTGCACAGCCTTTCTTAGTAGTCTCGGCTATGCAGAATTAGCTACACAGCTGCCCCTAGCGATAAACAATATAATAAAATATGTATATCGATAAAAACATGATACGCAAGTTATTAAATATAATCCAAGGAATGTGAGAAGCATTCAGAAGAGAATTTGCTTTCAATACGAAAACCCAAATCTGTGAGCTCTTGAATAAATCACATATTGGCATTCCGAAAGAAATGACTAAAAATTCGCTTTATTTTACAATTATTCTCGCTACTACAGATAGATACTGGTTTGCTTTCTCGCATGTATAGCAAACAATGTGTACGAAAATGCATTTCCTTATAAAACTAGTGTCATAAAATAATTATAAACGTAAGCTAATGATTGTGATGATTGTTAATGCTAAAAGAATAACAATGAAATATAGCATATTGGGCTTGACCATTTTATTTGTTCAGAGAGCTCATAATATGATTTATTCCGAATTTGTACTAAGATGAATCAATTTCACCTCGTCTGACCGAAACATTTTTTCGGTCAATTCTGTCCCAAAGATTCAAATGTATATATGTGCATATTTCACAATTTAAGGAAATGCATGTTTAAATAATATTGTCGAAGTTTCTTTCTATTAAAGTTCGTTAATTTTAAAGAATTATATTCGGAAAAGAGAAAAAATTTTAAAATATCTGCTCAAAGCCGGAATCACGGAGCTTAAGTCCTCCGTACTGAGACTCTAACTATTGAACTACCGTGTCTTCCTTCAATCATGGAACTACTCTCATCTGATACTATCTACCCAGGTGACTCTCTAAGGTTTTCTCTACTGTGAAAGATTTATTTTTTAAGAGGCGAACTTGCAGTACTAAAAGTAACAATGCAACAATGTCTATTGTGTACTTTAATCACTAATTATATTTATATGCGTTCATTTATACACAGAAACACAAACGACATAGAATTACATATGAATATTTTGGGTCACAGCCTTCCTCTTAAATAAATCTCTCACAGTAGAGAAAACATAAGGGAGATATCCACGATAATGAGATGAGAGAGGTTTTTGTTTCCATACTTGTAGGGAGGACACGGTAGCTCAGTTGGTTATAGTGTCAGCACGGAATGCTGAAAATCTGTGTTTCTTCATTTCCAAATATGTACTAAATAAGGCCAATGTGAAAGAATTATTTCTACATATAAATTATACTCTCAATCATTCATTTCGGATTTTTAAAGGGATGTAGTCTTTCTCGCTGAAAAGGCATTTGAAGGTAACTCTTGAAAATTACTAATTGTTCCTCGAGGTTTATAGAAGCGATGGTTTCCGCTGGTTGCTCTGCACAGTCAAGGTTAGCGTAAACTCATACATGAATGTCTAATAAGCCGTGATCTAATTACTGCTGCGTTGAGAATATTGAGTAGTTGTAGCAACTGTTAGCTATACACTGTGATCTGGAGAGCATTTAGATAGGAAACATATTTTCAAGAATGTGAGTTAGTTCAGTATTCAGTTTATTATATTATATTGCTGCAGAAAGCAATAATAGTTATTTAGATATGAGTGCTGTAGAAAATATCTAGAAACAACATAAAATCATTTTAACACGTATATCATACACTATTTTTTGAACAACCCCTTAACATTTGTAAACATATTAGTAATTATAAATTTAACTTATTACAGCCATTCCAAAAAGTTTTTTGTTTAAAAAAAACATTTAGCGCATTTCTTATTTGGAGAAGCATGGAGGAAATTATTTTATTTACTTCCAAACATTTGTTTAGATAATGTTACTAATATACCGAGGGTGCCAAAAATGTATATACACTTTCACAGTAGACATCTATTTAATCTATTTCAAAGTTGAACCGAAAAACAACAGTAATGCGTAGTATGATGTTCTGTTACAGATGTGACCCACATACATTATGATAGCGTTGCTACGTGACAGGTAAATTAACAATGAACAAATGAAGACCAGATTATCGTAAATCAATAATGAACAAATGAAGTCAATATTATCGTATGATGTTTTGTAAACAGATGTGACTCACCTTGCGTTTTGCTAGCGTTTGCTACAACAAAATGGAGCGAAGATTATCGTTTGAACAGCGGAAAGCAATTTTGAAGGGGTATTAGAAAACCGAGAATGTTGTTGAAGTTCAAAGGCAGTAGGGAGGAGGTTTCCACCGCGTTCTCCGGATCTAACTCTTGAACTTCTACCTATGGGGAACTCTTAAGAATGTAGTATACCGTAGAAAACCAGCTACACTGGCAGCACATCGGGAAGACATTGAAACGGCATGTGCTGCTGTCGGTGAGGACACGTTCGCAAACGTTGCTCAATCAGTAGTTCAACGTACTCAGAAGTGTATCGACGCCGATGGTAGGCATGTTGAGCAACTGTTGTAACAGTAAACGTCTAAGATGATTAGTGCTCATCATTTTCTGTTTGTGTGAATAGTTTTGTTATGTTAACACAGTTTTTTCTTTCCTTGAAGTGTTTATGCATTTTGGCACCCTCTGTAGTAGCGGGGGCTAGGGTTTTTAAACACATAGGTGGGGTAAAATTATATTTTTTGATAAATTATTTTCTTTGTACTATGCTAAATTTATATTTAAAATGATTTCCTTTGCGCTGTAAGAAACTATAGTATATACTTAAGCTCAGTGATGGGATAAACTATTACAGATTTTCTTTTTACCGTCATGGTTCCAGGATTGCCTATATGTTACTTATACAAACATATCTTCATAGAAAGTTTATATAATATAATTTATTGCACTATGGCTTGATATCAAAACCTGAGAATGTACATTTTTACAATATATGCGATACGTTATAAAAGAATAATTATTATCCGCTTGGACAGATAAACAAACATTACATTTAGATTTAAACCAAAACTGGAAACAGTGGACCGCTGTAAAACATTATAGTACTGAATATTTCCAAGTATGTTCCCTAATTTGAATGGATTGTGTAAAATAATTTAGTAAGAATTGTCTAAACAATTTGTTTATCAAAATCTAACAAACTGTAAAAATGGAAAAACATAAGTTAGACCAGATCTTCATTTAGAATTATTGCAGTCTAAACAAAAGTATCTTGACGAAATTTGCTTATTTCCAGTTTCTGTTCTGTTGAGAGAGGAGGTAAATGCAGTGAGAAAATTTAAAGATCTCGGAACTTAGATCGGCCGGCCAGCGAAACTACCTCCTCCAGTTGCTGAAATTCTCCGAGCGGCACACGCAGCGGTATTCTCTCTTCAGTCAGTTGCGAGCAGGATTTCGACACATTTGGATAGTTGGTTAGTTGCGTTGCGCAGTCGAAAGGGAGGTTTTATTAAATCGTGCAGTATTGTATAATTATATTCCCTTCGTCGTATATATTCATTTCCAAGGTACACATCAGGTACAAAAAGTCGTGTGTAAGAGTAAGAGTGTGTAAGAGACAGTCATTTAGACGTAAATTTCCCTAAAGTCCGGCTCCAACATGAAAAACAATATTAAAGTTTGTACAAAAGTAATGAAACAGGTTCTATGACTACCCGAAAAAAAAAATAAGCCTTCTCATCACTTTATGATGGAACTGCGCTGTATATTTGGTCCCAGAATTATTTACTCCTATTTGTTTCCTCTCCAGAGTTTAGGATTTATGATTAACATTGAAAAATGGAGTATTTTCAACTAATTCTCACACACTAGAGGAGCTTAAACATACATTGTAAACGAAATTACATACATTTTTGATGGGAAACTGATGCGTTTCAGGAAGGAGATGTGGATTTATGTCAGGGGAAATGGTTAACACTTCCAGCGCATACTGTGAGGAAACTGAGTATCAAATTCTGCTATTTAATGTGTTGTACCAAAGTTTTAAAATGGTGAAGCGCTTGATTGCCCCGAGTCTATATAAAATACGACAGCGAAGCGATCATATCGAAACTTTTAAACTGCTCTCATTTAATTAGCTCTAAAAGGAAAAAACTGGCTACAAGCTGACAAATTAACATTCTCATACAATAATAAAATTAAACTCTACTATTTAACACCATTAATTGCGATTAAAAGCAGGTTTACTCAGATATCAACTAAATCATTCTTATAAATTTGCAGCGTAACTTGATGAATTTGAAAAAATAAACATGATTATATATATATATATATATATATATATATATATATATATATATATAGGCTTTTGGACGGTCATGCAGCTAGCAATCAGCGATGCGATATCATTCAAGTAAAGATAAATACATATTGCTATTTGCATGCGCTCTCAATTCTTATTGTGTTTCATAATGAGGGAAAAGTACCCAAGCTAAGCGAGACAGAATAGCAAAAATATCGAGCTCAGATTCTTCAATGATTTATCATTACTTAAAATAATCTAAAAACACAAATTTAAATTTAAAAAAGGGGAAAAAGGTTCATAAAATTATAAAAATTCAAGAGAAATTATTATATTAACAACAGAAGTGTGAAACAAAGAAGCGGTAAGCGACACACACAAGCCTTCATACGTACCCAGCCATAAAGTTAAAGAAACTTCCTAGTGGTTGCGCTTATATACGTCTGATTTGAAAACAATATTTGAGAATGTATTATTCATAGCTCACACCTGTTGGGGAACGAATATTTACGAGAACTTCGTAAAACTTCGGAAGCTCATTCCCATTCAAAGCAAAGACAAGAAACAAAAATACTCACCACAGATTTACGAGGCGAAAAACCACCGTAACTGATACAAATAAGGGTAGTATACATTATAGCGCAGCGAGCTACATTTGAACATTATCAACGGAACGAAGCTGGTCGAAAGAAGATTTCCATGCATGAGAGCTTTGAGAGAAGAAAGTTCAAGTAAACTGGGAAGAAATACCTTCGGTAACACGGTTGACAGTTGGACTGGACAGTCCAACTTTCCACATTTACTTAAAAACAAATTTATTTAACAACAGGGTTGCATTAGGAATGCTTTGCAGATATTTCTTAGGCTTTCATTATCGCGGTTTTATAACACACAGTTTATTTTAAATACTTTTGTTTAATTTCATGTTTATCTAGACCTAACCACTTAGTTTTTTAATGCTACCAGATAACTTATTATGCAACATGTTATTTAAATTCAGCTACTTTTATGGCTAGTTGCTACAATCTTTTGTAATTATTAAGAACTGTTAACATCTAAGCCTTTGTCATATCTACTTTTCATATATTCAGCTCTTATTTTGCTTAGCAAATTATAAGATGGCATTTTTTTATACTTGACTGTTTATCACATTGTTTTTATTATGTTAGCACCATGTTTATGTTTTTCCCTGTAGTGATTATGTCATTGGATCCTTCGTTATCTATTATATTCTTTATAAATGATCCCTTTGTTTCAGTTTCAGGGAAATTGGTTCTTCTGATATTTTTAATTTTAGTGCTCAGTGAATTAATTTCAGGTATTTCATATTTTCTAACCTTTAACAGTCAACCATAACAATGCTATCAACTTTTTGAACTAGAACTACATGCTAATATCCGCTAAAATAATTTTAACAAGTGTAAGGTTAATTGATTACTGTGTTAAGTTTAAAGACACTGCCCATTAGAATATTTCTTTAAATTTAATAATAATGCGAATAATTTAAAGCATAATACGCTTGGAGCTTTCAAATGAAGGATGTATATTGAATAAGTATTAGAATCTATAGATATTTTATAGCGATCTAAAGATATAGCGATCTAAAGACAAGGGATTCTGGTTTCTACAATAGTCTTATTCTGACAGTTTAGTAATTTGTGACTTTATTCCACAAACAATTTTAGCGACGTAATTATTAATAATTATAGATATCTACTAAGCTATTTTTATTCATTACAGAACTCAAAATATTTAGAACATCTTGTTATTGATGTAAGTATAATTGAATTAGATTTCCCGAAAAATTATCGAGGCACAATAGGACATCCAGTTATAATAACAACCACCACCATCACAACAACAACAACAACTACAACAACAGCAACAACAACTATAATAATAATAATAATAACAACAACAATAATAATAATAATAATAATAATAGTAGAAAGCAATTTGCAAAATAAATGAGAAAATAAATTAGTAGGTGTATAATTATGTAACACTACTCCTCAATGAAAAAAATTTGTGCCAGCCTTTAACAATAAGTTACTGATAGTAAATCTTATCCTATTTAGCCTAAAATTTCTGTCGACTTTATCTGTTATTTACTCCCTATACTATTATTTTTACCCTTTTTTTGCTTTGCACACTCTCACCAGCATTATGCTACCAGTGTTTGTTCTTCTATTTTATCAGATTTTTGGTAATTTTATTTCCCAACTCTAAAACAAATTAACATTCTGATATTCTTATACTGTTATCGCTCCTTGTTATAAATTGAGCCTGTTGTTGAAAATACTGCAATATATACGTATAACATCTCTTGATATTATTTGTTTAAAACGGGAGGTAGATGTCGTTAGATATTTATTTAATGTTTTATAAATAATGATTTATTACTGTTCTTAATTTTATTTAATTTACTTAATTTTATATTCCTGGTTTTTTTTAAAGCTCTTTGCTAAAAGTCAGAATTCAGGATTGGTAATTCGGAAAATGTAAAATTTAACAACTATTTTCCTTTATTTTTTCCCTAAATATTCTGTAGTAAACTGACAAGTTAAAATCAATTTAATCAATAGAAATTACGTATGAAACTATACATCATATATTTAAAGTAATGCATGTAAGAAAAACAATGGCAACCCGCTTAATTGTTCATATCTAAATAAAATACTTGAACAGTAGAAATGGGTATAGCTTTAAAGGAGTCTAATAAGAATAGATTTAAAATAGTAATATAAATAGTAGACAGAAGAAAACAATATATATGAGTGAAGAGAAGAATATATTTACAATCAAAATATAAATGTAAACTTGAACAATTAAATAGATACTTAATTATCTATATTTAGAAATTTATTTTAAAGTAAAATGCACAAAAAATACAACTTTTGGAAAAGTAGCAAAAATATAGTACTGAACAGCGTCCTGAAGAGAATAACAGACGAGAAATGAAATGCAATTTAGTCCCTACGGAGGACTAATCGCTTTCCCAACAAAACACCAAAAGTAAATACTCATTAATAAGCTCCCTCTTTTCTTTAAGTAAGGAATTTAAAGGTATTAAATTAGAAGCTAAGTAGTGAGAAACAAATGGCATTTTGAAGAAATGGGAAAGGAAATTCAAAACTATACATTATACGAAACCTACATGTTCTGAGAGTGCCATAAAAGGTCCAGTTCGTAGATTTCTTAATTGTAAATCTCAAAGAGGGGGGGGGGGCTAGAATTTAAGAAGATTTTCCTTTTATTGATAAATTTGTATAATCGTAAAAGAAGCACTTGGAATTTAAAATAGCTACGACAGAAAAAATAAAATCTTAATATTTTCAATGCAATTTTATAAAAGTTGTTTTATGTGCATTACAAAATGTTAATATATAGTAAACAGAATGAAAAGAATACTTCCAAAAGTGACTTTATATCTGAACAGGAAACAGCTTCTTGGAACCAAAATGTTAGTTAAGGAGGATATTGCACAAAAAACGCATTCGCCTTCTTTCTTTTCGTTTTAGAGCATCAGCTTGATTGCATTGCACTCCCTATTAAATTAGTCAATTCCTGGGAATGGATCCCAGAATATTCCGAATGTCAGGTCGCAGGAGTCAAGGACATGACGGTCCCATGAGATGACATGATTCCGAGCGGCCAAAACACGTAATTCACGACCAGGCGCTTGCTAAGAGTAACTGAGGCTTCACAACTACTGTCCACAACATCAATTGCTGAATATTTTCTATCAAAGATATGTCTGTAAATGTTTCTATTAAACAGTTCAGAGATCAAATGATGAACACTCTTCTTGTCACAGGTTTTCGGTTCAAAACTGTCTTAGTGCAACAGTGTACTCGTAACATAAATGTTGAAAAGACTTTCCTTGCACATCTAGTGCTATACCGAGGGTTGCATATCATACGAGTAATGCAATGAATATTTTAACACGTATATTACATACTATTTTATAATATAATTATTTTAAAACATAAAATGTACAAATACAGTATTATAATATGTCGTTTAAATTCTCACATGGTTAGAAAATTCAAGTAGAATAGTTCTGAGCTTTTAGTTAGTTAAAAGTTTAGTTTTAGTTAAGTAAAACAAAATGGCACATTATGTTCAACGTTTAATTCCAATTATATTAAACACAAAAAGATGAGGCTTTAAGTAGTGGTAAGAATACAATAACTATAAAGGCATTTAACAAATTTGCCGAAAGTATTTCAAATTCGCAAAAAAAAAAAAAAAAGGAGGATTATTAACCAGTTTCCATAAGGGAACCTCTTCAGTTATTATTATTATTATTATTATTATTATTATTATTATTATTATATTATCCAATAATAATACCGTTTAGTACTAAATTTTTTGGCGCATGCATAAAATTTGTTTTTACGCTTGGACCCATTCTAAGAATGGGTGAAGTATAGGAAAGTGTCTTTTGTTGTATCAACTTAGCATATTTTTTTTTTAAGAAATATAAAGATTTGCTTTTGCAAATGAAAACTGTGAAAAAATAATTTCACACATTTGAAAAATTAATGAACAAAATACTGAAAAAATAATGAAATAATTTCAATAATACATCAAAAGATTATGGAAAAAAACATTAGTAGCACATGCAAACTATGAAAACACAAAATAATTAAAAATATGTTTATGTATACGTTTTACTATATCAAATTCAAAATAATGTAATTATTTTCAATTTAAATTTAAAATCTACTAAGTTGGTTCTATAACTTTTTTCTTGACACTTTACTGGCAGATCCAATTAGTATGAAATTAACTGTTTTTACCACTTTTGGGGATATTATGTGGAACTTTCGGAGCGCTAGTGCGCGAGATAGTTTTAAGTGAGTTTAGCTTGAAATACTGCTTCTTGGCACTTGTCATTTATTCAGCAGACAAAGAAAAGTATAGAACTGTAAAACCGGTAGAAATTTAGCTATAGGAAATCTCGTTGAATAGTAGAGAGAATGCACATTAGAATAAAATATGTTATTTACTTCATTTGTATAGCGTATTGCTGAATTATCTCCTCTTGACTACTTGAAATCCTCAGCAGTAGTTAGTAGGGAAATGGCACGGTACTGCCTCAGTGTATCATCTGCTCTCATAGATTTGCTGCTCGATGTTCTTGGTTGTTTTACCATCTTCCTGATCCATTTACAATCTATCAACTTATTTTAAAACTAACTTGAGGGACAAGAAAACTAACCAGGTCAGTGGACAACGTAGATCACTTATTGTCTGCTAAATAAATGACTATGTAGTTTTTCTATCTCGAAACTGAATAATTATTTGAACACTTGGAAAGCATCAGGTAACTGTCTTAGAAGCTGTGGTTTGTCATTGTTATTTGTTGCTTATATTTTTTCTCCTTGTATTTTTATAAGACAAAAATAATTGTCGTTTCATTTTAACTTTATTTGATACGAACTTTGACATCCTTTTAATGGTTTTGCAGTCGGGTGTATACAGCAGCAGAACTTTCTTCATAGGTTCAAGTAAACAGTGGTTGAGCTACTTAAACAGATGAAGTCAAACATTTGAAGATTTAAGACTGAAACTAACATCCCCTCCTTAGTCTATTGGCCAGCTAATCGCTGGCCGGGAGGTCTCGAATTCGATCTCCAGTACCTGATTAGAACGTTTCCAAATTAGAGAGGTATGGAACCGGCTTCATTCAGCCTCGTGAAGACAATTGATGAGCTGCTTGATACAGAGGAGAGTGTTTGTTCTAGAAAACCCAGCAAGGCGACCCACTTCTTCCCCGCAATAGTTCTCTATTAGTGATGTAAGACTTGAGGTATAGAACGCAGCAATCGCTGTGGTAGCTAACAAGCCTCGAGGAAGGAGGGTTGGTGCTTGTTAACTATTTGCTATGTGACTGGACGTTATAATGTGTAGTAGGTGTAATTCCTCAAGAACAAAGCCTAATTTTACTATGCTTCTTGTCATCCAAAAGTTCTGCGGAGGATAAGACTGCCACTTGTCCTATATTATGCTAGACGTTCTGTATTGTACATCATAACTATGTGAATAATGCATTATCACCGAAGTAAATCAACCGATGAACTTCAGTGTTTCGTTTAGACGTATCATTAATGATTCTTTATTGAGCAGATTATTTCATTTCTTTAGAGACGATCTCAGCACACGCTTTGATCTTCGGTTTTCAAATATTCTGAAATAGTTTTACAATATTTTTAGGATTTCAGTTTGACTGCCAATTATTTTACATTTTCCAAATAAACATCATCTAGTGTAAGTTATTTAGATCCAACATAATTAGTGATTTAACGAGTTATGCCAAATCAATTATTTGCCAGATATTAGAGTTCAGTACAGTGTGACAGAGCATAGCGTAGTAATGAACGCATCGAGAATCAGGGGACTACATTACGCTGAATGGTGAAGGTGAAGATGGGGATGAGTTGATGATGATGCAATAAAAGTTAAATGATGGCATGGGAAGCCGAAGTACTCAGATTCGCTTCATTCGCCACAATTTCTACTTACGGCCATGGGATCGAACCTGGGCCGCCTCGGTGGTAAGCGAGAAGAATCTGATCTAAGAAAAAAGTTTAAACGAACATGTTTCAATATTTGTACTTACATTAATTCTTCCTTGATTTCACCAGAGCTTTGTGTACCTATACTTATTTGCTCTTAGTTTTATGAGTACTTTCTACTGACTAGTTATTGAAAATTTACTTACGATACAATCTATTTCATCAGTTCTTCTACATCAAACATGCGCTGTACAATACCTTTTGCTTGAAAAACCTAGACTGATATTTTTCATGATATGAGAATAAGAGGAACTGTATTCGTGTTTCCATATAAGACAAGCCTTTCTGAAAGCAGAATGTTTTACATTCTACTACTTTAGAGTTTAGTATGCCTCTGAAGTGTATGATCCGCAAGCCAAAAACAGTTTGAGGCAATGGAAGATTTTGCAGGTGGATAGAAATGAGGCCAACATTTTTCAAGTATGAATAAGGGAAATTGGTTGTAGTTGCTCTGCATGAATGTGTAAGATTCGAGACAAAATTTTCGTTTCCAAATGGTAAGCTTCGTTGGAAAATAAAAGAGAGAGAAGCCACAGCTGCTGATTTCAGTATTCCTAAACAATTTAACGAGGATTCTAATATAATTTAATTACTTTTATGCATTGCTTGAATGAGCCAAAAAGGGGAAAAAAGTTATTGGCTGAGATGAATATTATAGTATTAAAAAAACTGCACTTATAAAGTGTTTCGCCGTTTATATAAATGTAGTAATTTGCCTCTATTAAAAGGATTACTTTTTTAAACATATTACTATAGTTCTTTGTGAGATTTATCGTGTAGTACAAAGAGACGAAAAATATCCAATCTATTTCGAAATTGAAAAGATGTACTACTAACATGGCCAGCAATAAGAAGACAAGATGGGAATATACCCAATTATAACACCCTTGTTAGTAGAAGTTATATAAGGGATGTTGGTGGCAAAATATTTAAGGCAAAATATGCAAACATCATTTAAATTACTTTGGTGCATATTTATTGAGTGAGTGTGTAGCGTACCGAGAATACCTGTGTGTGTATAGAGAGAGAAAGATACACACAGAAGTTGAGTACTTGAGTAGCCAGTGGGAGGCCGCTGTGATGAGATATTTATTCCGCGGCTTGGCTACCGAGTTGCGCGTGACGATCGGTTTTAAAGGCCGTGGCCGAGGGCGCGGATCTTCCCTTCCTTTCCCACGATCTGCGTACCCGTGATGGTGACACGAGACTCTTCTTCCCATGTTTCATGCATGAATCATGAATTCAGCTCCATTCCTTTCCCAACGTTTCGTAAATACACGAACTTGGAAATAAAGAACAGATCGGGAGTGGCTGTGTATTAGTATTACTAAAGGAATTGTAGACTCTTGAAATAAGAAAGATGCATTGCATTCATAACAACAACCATTACAGCATAAATGTCATTTATAGATAAAATATGCAAGGAAATCGTGCGCGTTTACGTTCAAGACACAATTCCCGATTTTATAACAAGCTGCGATCACAGAAGCTCGGTTATTTTCCCAGAGAAAGCTCACTAAAGCAATGTACATTATGAATTTGAATGCAACAAGAAAAAATCTTGAATGAACACCACCTGGTTAAACTTAAGATGAAGTCATTATATGGAACAACTCAATGGAGCGGTTCTGGCTGTTAGCAGTTTGCTTGTCACATTTAAGAGTTGTTCAATGCGAGCCTCAAGTAGAGGATTCCTAACCCAACGCATGACGGCATACTACTACTACATTATTATTATTATTATCGTTGTTGTTATTATTATAATTATATTATTATTATTATTATCGTTGTTGTTATTATTATAATTATTATATTATTATTATTATTATTATTATTATTATTATTATTACAGATCTATATAATTGGCAAAAGATAAAATCTCTATACAGGGTGTTCATGAACTATACCGATATAACTTCAGAGAGTGTAGAGATGTCATTTTTAAGCAATTTGAGATAGGCAATGTATGGTCCACAAGGAAACAATTTTTGCATCAGATGATAAGTCTGTGTTAAAGTGAAGCCGGGTGAAAAATTGGTTTAAAATGTTTTCAAAATGCCTTGTGAGCCTAGAAATGTAGAATTTTCGCAGCGCCTTATCGGGGTTTTTCAAGATTTAGTATATTAAAAATCCCTCAAACTAATCATTTGACAGTGCGACACTGAACATCCATTAGCTGCTTTCTTGCGTTATGTAGCCTACCTTATAGGGAGTTCTTTAACTGTTTGTGTGCCGTAATGCATAAGGCAAAAGGGCTCAATTCTTGCCAAGCCGTTAAATTTTTTATTGAATATGAAGTACTGCAATACGCATACTAAAGAATTATGAGTGAAATTTAGCTCATCTTGGAGTATACGACCCCAACTCATTCAAATTACCCATAATTTTACCTTTTGTAAGCAAGTATTGTAATTATATGATTTAGTATGTTAAGATTAAAGTGTATACATTGATAAAGCATCTAAAAACAAGGCTAAAAAGCTGTATTTTAGGCTCTAGTCAGAAAACAACAACAGGGTGATGAACGAGAATCGAAATAAAAAAAAAAAAAAAAAAACTCGAAAACTAATGTCATTTGTAACCATGGCACCAGAGTGACATGTTTAGAAAGCTCCCTGCGTTATCGTGTGTTATGCTTTCGAGGGGCATCTTCATTAGTCAGTGGCGTACTGGTGCTTTAGAAACTTATATCCATATCTTCGAAATATGAACAGATAGACTATTTGTTTTCTGTCTCAAATTGCTTATTATATATACGACATCTCTACACTCTGAAATCATTTCGGTGCAGTTCATTAACAACCTGTATAAAAGCACTGAAATTTATAAAAACGTTTAAATTGTTAAATCCAAACCAAAAGTTTAAAACACTATCATACTCACTTATATTTCAAAACATTTAGAATTTAAACTGTATCAATGCCGTGAATAGTTTTTGAGAGTTACCATTTTTATCAGAGATTTCCTAACCCAAAAGGGAATTTTCAGTTTTACTTCTTATAATACTCTTCTTCCTTTTCTTACTTACTTCATCTATTAAGATATTTTAGAAATTATGTGAGACTAAAAGAAATCAACGTAATTATGTTATCTAATTTTAAAACTTTTAAACAGGAATTTTGTCCTTTGTAATACAAAAAGTACTTGCATTTGCACAAAGTTCATATACGAACTTCATTTTCATTTACCATAATATTAGATAATGTATTATAAAATAGGTATTGGTATAAATAATTTATTGTGCCATGGTTTGCATGCAAAGTGTGAAATACAATAAGTGTAATGAGTTAAATGCATCGTGCACCTGCACAGAATAAAGATACACAGTTTATCCAAAAACCAGGTTCCAAAGACGTTTTATTTTCCCAGTTGTTATTTCCATTTGGCTTACAACACTTGAAACTATTTTACTCATTATAAATGTTTATAGAGGATTCGAAGAAACACAGGATACCAATAAACAGGAACAGATATAAAAATCACTTGATGTTAGGACTTCGCATGTTGAGGATGAGAAATTGTTCACAGTCAAACGTATTTATGAAATCTTAAGATGTTAACTACAACGCTGACCGTCATGCAAAATACCATATTTAATTATCCATGTACTTATCAATAAACCACTCGCGGCATTTTCTCCATAAACATCACAAGGTTTACGATTTCAGGTTTCATATTTCTTGCATTCCAGAAGAAGCAGAGAGAACGATAAGTGCAAATAACCTGTGCGTTTTAAAATGGCATCTATATAAGGCTTGCTCATGCACTAAAGAACTCTACAAGCCTGCGCACAATGGTGACTGCAATGTTTCAGGAACAATATTTGTGAACGAGAGATTTAACTTATTTGTTTTATTTTTGATAGTATAGATATAATTGCATCTTTGCATTGAAAAGTCATAATTTTTTTTTGACATATGTATTCCTATTATGTTGGATGGATATTTTACATAGCTAGTACAGTTATTATATATTATCGCCATTATTTTAAATAATTACTTGATCATCAGCAAAGTTTGTCATTGTGTAGTTATTATTTCAGTTATGTGAATTATACGTACGTTTGTTTATACATTGTCTTACCATTTTAATCTATGCATATGTTGAATAATATTGGTGATATTATTGGTGATATTCTACACCCTTGACGAACATATAGATTGCTTTTTTCTACCGTATTTGAATGAGTGCTAGAAATGTAGATTTTTATACATATTTTAATTACTTTTAATTACTTCAATAACGTGAATTGATATACCTATTTTATTTAAAATATTCCATAAGGGTGTTTTTTTTAAGTTAAATCATTTGAGTATTCTATAAATAAAAGTGTTTTGTTTCGTTGAATTAGTAATGTTTTTGTTGCTGTTTTTTTTTCTTTGCAATTTGAATTGTTGTCAGTACAACATCTTGCTGTTCCATAGCCCGTATGTTGTTTCAGTAATATATTTACCGTTATTGGTTTCAGGTGATTTTCTGTTATTTTGATATATTTTATAAACTGTGTTTAGTAGCGATATTTCTCTATACTTCTCACATTTTGATGTCACATTTTTTATTATTTATTTTATCATTTAGAGTGCCCAATCTTCAGTTATTGTGTGCTTGCCCAACAGTTTTAATACAGTTTTAATTCAAGAGATAAGATAAAGAGCTGAAATAAATATACGATAAGTTTCCGCAGAATTCACACATTTAAGTTCTATCTGCTATTGGTAAGAAATATATGAGCCAATAACGAGCTTAGCGAAGAACCATAATTTTGTAGAATACATATCAGATAATATACTTGGTGTTAATGGTATAACGAAATATAATGGAGGAATGAGAGAACTATAGATATCTGCAGGATAAAACTTATAAAATAGCAACGGGTAGATAAATATCATGAAGCAAGAACGTTAATCCTAGAAGCACTGCTCCTAGCTATGTGCTTTTATTTTTTAATTACAGTTAGTTGTCCGATGGAAATAGAAGGAGGTCAATAACTCCTACAAAAAATGGTGAAGTGAAACTGTGGAAAAAAAAATTACCTGAATGTGCGACTTCAATTTAGTTTGACGAACTCTGGGCCGAATTCAATCTACATAGTGTATCTGCATTAACTGAATGGATTACCAGAGACATCTGCTTCAGCTTGGCACGTAAATGGGTTATGAAAGATAGATGTTGCGCATGCGGCACTAACCTCCTTCAACCAAATGTTAATCTGTGTTTATTAGCGCTGATTTCTGAAATCCCTGTAGTAATGTATTCTAATGTACCTCCTGTGATACAGCATTAAAAACGCATAGGAGCCTCTTCAGCCATGCCCAGCATAGTAGGGGTTTGCTTCCATCTTCTTATATTAAACAACCGTAGAGCAAACCAAAAAATATACAAAAATATAAACAAAAATTCGATTTTTATTTTTAGTTACTGTTGCATTTAATATTTATGCTATGCTTTCTTTCTTTCTTTCTTTTTCTTTTTTTCTTTTTTTTTTTTTTTTTTGGAGAATCTACAGTTAGCTATATGTTGCAAGCATTTACACATTACAATAATGATATTTTTGTGATAGCGGAAACACACTGGTTGAGAATAAAGAAGATGCCTCAATAGCAACTTCCAGTTAGATAGCAATATCATTTGCTGACGTACCATCGACCAATAATAAAGTAGCCGACTTCCTTGTTGACTTAAGCCGTTTTCAGGAAATAAGATGTGACCGGGTAACTTCAGGTGGTCTTTTATTTATGAGGAATAAAATTTACTTCAACACTGACTATATACGAGGGTAGGTCCATAAGTTTCCGGCCTAACCATTTACTAGGTATGATAATGACAAAAAATGTATTTTACTTTTCAATATAGTTACTCTTTATTGCATTACACTTATCACATCTTTGAATTAATTTTCAATCCCCTCCCTAAAATAGTCAGAAGTCTTGTCTGCAAAATGGGCATAAACAGCATTCATCACTTTTTCGTCACACAAATTTCTTTCCTCGACGGTCCTTGTTGAGTTTTGAGAAGAGCAAACACTGGGAGCTAGATCGGGGCTGCAGGGTGGATGGTCGATCTCGGTGAAGCCACGTTTCTTCACAGCATCCTTTGTAACAAGGAAGATGTGCATAGGCGCATTGTCGTGAAGAAGTCGCACACCACTCAGCTTTCCTCGCCTTTTCTCTTTGATAAAAGCACGTAGTCTGTGTGGTAGACCAGCATAGTACTCCTCCATTTACTGTGATGTTCCTCTCCTTAAAGTCAATGAAGAATATTCCTTTACAATCCCAAAAGATTGTGGTCATGATCTTCTTGGTCTTTAGAGGCGGTGCTCGCCAGGTTTACGCCACTCCATTGATTCTCTTTTGGACCATGGATCATAGTAGGGGACCATAGTTTCATCTCCTGTAACAATGGTTTATAGAACTTCTCTCTCGTTGCCACGGTAGAGCTCCAAAATGCCTGACAACAGACGACTCGTTACTACTTTTGGGCTGAGGAAAGAAGTCTAAGCACCCATCTTGCACTAACCTTATCCATGTTTAAATGCTCATGAATAATTCGACGGACTGTTGTTTTAAAAAGGCCCAAACTTGCTTCTGTTTCTGTAGCTCTGAGTCGCCGGTCTTCCGTAATTTCTCCTTCCAAAGAGCGATGTTTTCAGAAGTGAGCACTTCCAAGGGCCGACCTGCACGCTCTTCATCTTCAATGCTTTCTCGATCCATTCGCAAAAGTTTGACCCGTTCTTTTACGGTAGAATATCAGGGGAATGCTTCCCCATATACACCGTCCAATCGCTGTTAAATTTCATTTGGAGTACGTCCTTCTTTCGTGAAGAATTCATTAACAGCTCGTAATTTGATTTTGAACATGTCACAATCATGTAGACATAGCCTTCTTTATGCAACTGTATCTGAACAACTCAACACATCGGAGCAGAGCTGCAATTATTTACTTAGTTGATAAGATATGACACCAGATAAGGTCTTTGTGAAGTCGATAATCCTTATCGGCGAGGCCGGAAACTTAGGGACCAACCCTTGTAGCGTTTTAGCACCTAAAGTACTGTAATATGCTTTCATTTACTAGGCATAACTTTTCGGTAAATGTAATTACCTTTACTAGTCACATCTATACCACTATGGCAGATTCCAGATGCAATGTGCTGCTTTTGAAATCAACTGAATTGGTGTAAAATATTGGTGAACATTTATTCAGTGCTTTTTAATTCTGAGTTAAGCTTTCAAAAATCATATTTTTTGCAACTCTAGACTGTTTCAAAACCTAATAAAAATACCACTACTTTTTGTTCACTCTGGGTTCGCAGCTTTTGCCGGTCTTGTTTTTATTTTGAATACGCATTTTACCTATGTGCTGTCATGTGAGACGTAGAAAAAGATTGAAAAGTTGCTATTTCTGTGTTAGATAGAAGCAGCAATCTGCTGATTATGGCATATGCTGGGCTATCATGAAGATTCATTAACATTACCCTTTCTGTGTTCTTTTAGGGACATTTCTTTTAGATTTCAAAGAAAACTGCAGCCGGGAATATAGAAAATCAGAGCAATTTTTCCATTTTATATTTAACACACCAAAAAATCCGTTTTTTAAACTGTGGTATAAGATGAGTCCTGTTTCCTAACATATTCTTCAGCACTTGGCCCCGGGTTTCGGTGACTTTTCATCCATATTTTTACAATACAAGGGCGACACTGTTTTGAAAATAAACATCGTTCAAACCATCTTCAGTGAAATTAAATCATTTCTAAGGTAATTTTTCTCATTTTCTTTTTATTTTTTCTCCTAAATGGGGAATTTTTTTCCCATTTGAACGCAATTTTAAAGTTATTTTTAATGCATAAATAGCCAATGTGCTCATTTTAGCTATTTTTATCCCGTTATTTCTAAAAGATCTGTAAAATTTTAAAATAAATTTCCAGAATATTCGATCTAAGCTCTTCACAATTGCTAGAAACACGTGAACAAGTTCCTCTCGTACATATTTCGTTTCTAACAGACTGGTCCGACAACTGGTTAATGCAAATATCTCTTTACGGAACGTGAGGTTGTACCTACCTGCTACTACTGCAGGCTCTACAGTTCCTTTGCATTTCACCCTCTGCTAATTTGTATTTCACAAACCGTATGTCATTCAAGCTTTAAACATGTCGAAAGTATAAATAAGTACTTCCACGAAATTAAAACAGTTTATTTCAGTAAGTAAATAGAGAAAAACACAAGCGAGATGTTGAGGCACAGGGACACAGAAATATGCAAGAAAAGCTTCTTGGATAGTGAAGTATTACACAATTTTCAAGAATATTCTGACTGATAGTGGTCAGTCTTTCATAACTGAAAATCTACGACAGCGTTTATACCTTATTGCATGCTGTAATGGGTGGTGTACGAAGATCAAAATAAAAATATTTTAGGTCATTTTTTAAAGTTTTAACTAGTTTTAGTTCATCTTAATCTCTTAGCCGTTTTAAATCATTTTAAATAATATTAAATTAATAAAATCCTAGCCCTATTCACATAATTATAAATTCCCATAAGCCATGTTTTTCTTTTTAAATAAAGTTATTGAGTTGCTATAGGTCATTGTATTTTATCTACATATATTCACTCCATTTTGGATCAATATTGAAATGATAATAATTTACAAAAATATTTTGAAATACCGAGACGTGGAGACAGCGTAAGTTGTACTGTGAGGGGAGCTGTGCAAAGGAGGGGAAATAGAATATTGCAATCTGCTTTTATGCAGTGCAGAAAGCAATCCATAATTTCCGCAAACTTTCTAAAAAAAAAAAAAAAAGAAAAAAAAAAAAAGAAGACGAGAGCTACAGTAAATTTAGTTGCAGAATATAACATTACACAACCACAAAAACATTTCTACAGTTCATTTACGAATATTTAAAGGGATTCGGTGACCTATATTACATATTTTAAGTTAACTAAGTTTATATATACTTTCTTCTGAATATTAAAGAAATTCAAAAGCAAAATATTTTGAACACAGGACACTTTTTCCTATTTATATACACACTTGCATTTATAACACATTTTCTTGTTATTTTAACTATAAATTAATAATATGTCGATATTAAAAAAAACTATATTTATTAAAATTATTTTACCTATGTTTGGCCTTCTTCCAAGAGTACAAATAATGTATTTTTCTTTTAGTGCAATGAGATTGGAATAATTACTATACATATTTGAAATACGTGCATAATAAGTTGAGCGTAAAACAAAATTTCTCTTTTACTGATAGACGGCCCTATTGAGGTGCAGAACGATACGCAAAGAAAACATTTCCGTATTTAAGGAAACATAAAGCAACTTACATTACCTCCGAAAATCACTTTTGTTATTTACAAAAATTATAAAAAGTACGCTTGGCTACTATAACGCAACACTAGTGTGTGGAGAAGAAGGATACTCGCAGTGTGCACTGGTCTCAACAAGTTTAACTTTTCTAGGTCACATTTACCTTATTCACATAATCAATATTCCATCCTGAAATAATTTCTAGAAATGTTTTGCAATTTGACATCGTTATGTATCATATAAAAATACATAAAAGTGCATTTGTGCAATAAAAGAATTTCTATTAATCGGTGAGTGCCCCATATTAATGAAGCAGATGCATTTAATACAAAACAAGAGCTATAAAACCTAAAGGAAATTATATTGCATGGCTGTACTAAGATTTTGATTTACATTTTTATACAGTTTCCTCAGTGTATTATTTTTAATATTCATTAATTGTATCAAGCATAAAATTGATGTAGGTTAACTGGCTGTAGTTATAGCAGTTCAGTAGTTTGCTCTGTGCCTTGAGCAGTTTGGCTTTCATTCTGTATCTGTCTGTATTTGCGAAATTCTGTAATAGCCCCAGTGGACCAAAAGTGTCCTCAACAACCGACAATGGTCTCTGGACATATCACCGGAAAGCGGTTAAACCCTCCAGTATCTGCAGTCAGAAGGTATTTTCTCTCTTCTGCAGTGTCATTATGCAATCTAGGAGCTCTTAGTCCTTAGGACAGTCGGTTATGACGAGTTCTGCCTTTACATTAAGGAAGCTCTCGTGCTGGTTTTACTTGATATCAACTTCTGAAACTCAGAAATTAAGAATTGCGTTGCCACTCTCGTGTTGTGAGAAGGAGGCCAATCCTTCGAAAACTCTAATCTGGAGAAGAAAGTGTTATGTCGTGTTACCAAGGAGTTTGCAATATCAACCTTTAAGTTAGCGAAACTATCTAATGTATACAAGACGCATATGCAGCGGGAATGTAAAATTACATCGAGATGCTGAAAATTTGATTTGTTCAGGCTAAAACGAGGTGCAGTCCATAAGTTTCCGGCCTGACATAGAAGGCCACGATTCATGCATGATATCTGGTACTCATATATAATGAGCATAAAAACTGCTTTTCCTGTATAGGCACATCATTTATTTGCTTGAAGTTATTAAAGTGAAACATGTGGCATAATACACATGATGTTCAAAACCAAATACAAAGTTGTGTTTAAAGTTTACATAAAGAAAGGTTTCGAATTAAAAACGCCTTTATACTGATAAGGAAAAGATTCTGCTTCATTTCGTTTGAGCAGAGGAGCCCTTGAAAATGGCTCGGTGAATGTGTTGACACATACTTGTCAAGAAGGAAGTTCTTAGTGACACGCATCTAAAAACGAAAGAAATAACTGCATGGTTAGAGTGTTTTTTATTCTTCATCCACATTTGCATATACATAAATTAAGTGTAAAGTGGGAGCCCCAATTCTTTCAGCAGTTCAAATGCAAGTGCGCGTGGAATATTGTCAGAAACTTTTGAACTTTTGCCGTAGTAACGACAGGGCATTCACAGAGGACAAAATTATGTTCCTCTATCGTGATTCTCTTTAAAACATAAAATCAATGGAGTGACGGAAGAAAGGTGCTGTGCCCGTAGAAAGACCAATGTCACACAGTCCACGAATTTTATGACAAACTTTTGGAAGTGCTGAGAAATTCTAATAATATACTTCGAAGGAAGAAACATAACGGCGACTAGGAAGTATTATGCTGAGTTACTGCATCAATTACGCAGCTCCATGAAGGAAAAGAGGCGTGTAATGCAAAGTCGATGACGACGATGTCTGCTGCATAACAACGCACCATCCAGACGGTTGTTGTTGCCAAGGTCTTGAAATCTTATCTTGAGGGCGGAGAACCACAAACGATGATTTGAAGAGAATGGAATAGAACAGATCATTTTATTTTAACTGGCAGAGTAAAGTCATAAGGTCTTCTCTTCCACCCATTCTGTTCTAATTAATACCTATAATGAATGGTGCAAACACATAGACAAATACTTAAACTGTGGCATATTAAAGTCACACACCTGAAATTAACACTACAACTGAACCGAACTGAACAACTAAAGAATGCTGTTTTCCAGCATTTTGCCGAAAAATCTTAGGAGTATTTTTATGGGGGATTGAAGTGTTAATTAGAGAAGTAAGAAATGCATAGAAGTATACGAGGACAATACCTATAGTTTTATTCTATCACTAACCTAACATGGTCAGGCCGGAAACATGTGAACCGCACCTTTCAAATAATTTTCTATTATATACACAGATTTCGCATTTGAGCTTGGCCGGGATCGGCGGCAAACCTAGTGCCTCTCGATTGCGCTGATTCCCGAACGAAATTTGACTAGTATTGGCGCCATTGAGACTGCTATCATTTAAGTTAGATTTCCATAAAAGTGTAATAGTTGCGACGAACCATACACTAATTTTGTTACCATGCAAGGGAAGTTCGTATATAAATTCCAACATATGTTACTCTGCTACACTAAAACCATTTAAATGAAAATATGCTTCTCGGTGAATATGAAGGTGAATACTTAATACTCAGTAAAATCAAAATACACAATTTTAACGGCTCTCCTCATCATGTGACTGCAAATGTTGTACAATCATGATTCTATAGGTTTCAACTTTAACAGTTTTGCAACTTTCCAAGCTGAACTTTGCAAAACTCGTCTTTTCTGATCAAGCCATTAGAGAAGGTTTTAAGATTACCTCCACTGTAATCTTTCTCCAGTTTTGCATTGTTTCGCCTTGGTAAGCACACCCCCACTTATCGATAATAATAGATTCGTTTGTTTAAATTTGTTTACAAGTAACCAGACCGCTTTTCGACTTTTATGGAGGGAGGAAGTACATCGAATAGTTTTATTGAAAACCACCCTTTGACCTAATATGCATATATTTTCATGTGATGTCCATCTATCTATTATTACACACTAATAACACAATTTAGAAGGCTTTTACACGCACACTTTAGAACAAAACAAAAATCAGTCTTTCTTACCGGTAGGAACTCTGAAAAAAATATGCACGCTGGAGAAACAACCAGGTCAGGAGAAGTGAGGGAGAACACATGCCTGCCGTCCATAATTAGAGCCACGAGTGGTCAAGCTTACGCGAGAAGGCTCTGTGTATACGGTGTAACAATAACAATGGGACAAACTTTGGAGACAATTCCACAGATTAAAAAAGAAGAGAAAAAAAAAAAAGGAATATAAATATATGTTTGGAAATGTCTGGTTTGTGAGTTATTATTGAAAGATAGAATTCATAGCATTTTGAGGCTTGATCCAGTACTTAAATTTTGTTAAAATAATAATTCATTATTTTTTCAGACAATTCAGTGATGTTATTTATCTGATGTACATTGTATATGTTGCCATGGAGATTTGTTTACATTTATCCTTTGTGTACATTTGTGGTTAGTCAATTTCTTACGTTTGACTAGTGTTGCAGTTCAGTTATGAGCGGATATTCATATCGTGAACAGACAAATTCGATTTTTATGTACGTCGAGCAAATGGTAATAGACGAGAAGCTACATATCTGTATCAGATGACGTTCCCAGATTGAAGGCAGCCGAACTATAAAACTACTCAGCATCGGTAACAACATTCAATTGATTGAAAAAGTTTGTTATGATCAATTTAAGTTGTTGAAACATACTTTGAAATGCATTGAATGTTATCTTTCAATAATAACTCACAAAGCAGGCATTTTCGAAAATATGTTTTTCTGGTTTTTGCCGTGAGAAACTCGTCCTCAAAATTTTCCCCAGTATATATATATATATAAATAAAAGGGCACACAATTATGCTTTTTTTCCCGTGATTCTATAAAGAATGCTCCGTTTCTTCTACTGTTCCAAATTTCCATTAATTCTTCAAGGACAAATCTCCCATAGATTTCTAAATATCGTTCCGGACATTGAGAACGTAAAGCAAAAAAATTAACAAATAAATTATAAATAATATGAAGTTTGAATCACATTCTCGAATGACACTTGCTTTTAGAGGTTTATGACGCAGTAGGTGCATTTGATAACGTATTAAACATTACCATAAGTCTCAAAAACAAAGAATAAATCAGTATTTTTATCTATGTTCAGCTAAGCGTTGGTAACTAGGTGCAATGGGAATATTATATCCTCATCTCAAAAAAAAAGTGAACAGGGGCTTTTCTCTATCAGTGAGAAAAGTTTGTTAATAAAAATAGAGCAAACAGCCCACATACTGCCCCAAATGTTGTGGGAAAACGTACCCACTTCTTGATGAGTTATCTACAAGAATGACTTTTCTAAAACTTCTATCAATTTTCGTGATTTAACCATTCAGTAGAGAATTGAAAACTACGTACAAGAGAAACTTTGAGAGGATACGGCGCCTGAAATGAAGCGGTGATTCTAGTATTAAAGGTGTGTGTGTGTGTTCCAATTTAGTTTTCCATCTCTTAGTCCGCGTCACTTGATAATCAATTTCCAATGTTATCTGGCTTTGAGTTAAATGAGTTTTATAGAAGCCTGTAAAACGTTTATAAAACCTACACTCGAAATTAAAGTTAAATAAACTTTGGTTACGCTTATGACTTGAAAAGCTTATGCAGGAAACGAAGTTCCGTCTCACTAGTCCCCCACTAATTACTGTCAAACCATTGAATGTGAATTCGTGGAACCTTTGCTCTCCCCCTCTTGTGTTGTGTATCGGAACGGAAATGTAGGAAACGTTTCTGACGGGAAGAACTTCAAGACTTCGCTTGACCAACAAGTGCTATTGAAACTGCACCTCCCTCTTTTTCCTCCTTTCCTTAATTAACTATTTATATAACCACTTCAGCTAGGCGAGGGTAAGCAAGCAGCTCAGTTTGTGGGAAGTTTGATGTGTGCTTGTTATCACAATGGCAAACGGAAGTAGCTTTTAAACTGTACCCTTCTTGTAATTCTATTACAGCAAATTAATTATGTGAACTAGAATGGCAAATAACAAAAAATATCATGACCAATAGCATAAAAAATAATTGGGGGTTGAAGAACAAAATAAAGAAAAGAAAAGTTTGATAAACGCTGAAGCCATAACGTCCAGAAGTCTCCGAGTTCACATTTTGAAGCTGTATGATTTAGCCTAAAATGAAATCGAATAAGTTCAAATATAACAATGTTTGTTAATAGTAATGGACTTTTACTGTGGCAGGTTTACAAGTACACAAATGGGCATTACGAAAGTACATGCTAATATCGTCCTTATAACAATCAAAATATATAACACCCAAAAATCGGTAACATTAGTTGAAATGATTAACTTTGAATATATGTATTCATACATACATACATACATACATACATACATACATACATACATACATACATACATACATACATACATACATACATACATACATAATCTTATATATACAAGCATACCGATATACCTATATCACACATTTTCTATAGATAGCTTCAATACATATACACAAATATGAAAAGAATCCTTTACCCCTGAGTTTCTCCTCCTACCCGTCTCCTCTCTCTTTTCTGTAGCCATTAGCCCTCTTCGTCAGCTCTTCACTAGAAACATTCTCGATTTGTGTATATCTGTACCAAAATTTCCAAGCAGAGTTCAAAGGTCTGTTGGAATTCAGACATTGTGGAGATAATTTTTAATTTCTTAAAAACTTTATTTCCCTGCATTCTGCTAGATTATGCCTCCAAATATTGATTTCTTCGCACAGTGGGCAATTTTCCCCTCCCCCAAAAGTGTTAATTATTTTATTTCCTTTCCTGGCCCCTAACCTGAGATATGCGAGACCACTTGTTTCTTCTTCCCCACAGACATCTAGATAATTCTTTTCCCCCACACTGATCTATTTGCTCATCGAGTCTCAGTATTATGCCAATATATATCTCGCAAAAGTTTGTTAACTATCTTCCAGCGATTGCGCATAATGTCCTGTCCCCTTAACTAAATATCCCTGTCCAATTTTTTTATAAGTCTTTCCTTATTTCTGATTCCAACCCATATCTCACCCTTCTCTTATTTGCTCCCTCAGACAAACTGTTTGAAATAGTGCTTGCTTCCCCCCGTATCATTCTTAACCAGTATTTAATTGCTCTTTTTTAAATTTATACTTTCGCTAAACATACCAACTCTTTAAGAACCCGCAATTTACTCTATCCCTTCATACTTGTAGCATCCGTTTTAGAAACTGTGTTTGTACCTGATTAAGCTCCTCAGTGTTTTCTCGTCCATAATTTCGCCTCGTACATCATAGTTGACCTAAAAATCGCGCTGTACACCATCTACATTGTCCTCAGCAGTGTTTCCTAAATCGTTAATGCTTCTATATTTTTTAATATGCACTTGCATTTTGTGATGCCTAATATCATTCCTGACAAGCAAGTGTCAGGATTATTTGACATCTTATTAACGTATAAAATATGGGAATAAACCATTGTCGCGTCTGACGACAAATAAAGAAAAGAAAACGAAACAAAAAGTTCTGTGCACTATAATCCTCTAATTTTATTAAGAGGGCCACGATGCAAAATACGATGAGACATTTATTGCTTTAAAAATATTTACCTTGCTTTTTATGTTCTTTTTAAATGACAGCTATTTTGTGTTTAACGAAAAAAATTATAAACAATATCATTTATGAATTCTAAATGCATAGTTCCCTTTTATAAGCTATGGGTATATTCACATCATTCAATAATGCCTTTTAACCTAATAATGACCAGAATATATTTTTTAAAACTTTGTTATTTTTTCAGTTGTATTATCTATTTATAGCGATATGAACATGCAAATAAATTATTTAGCCTTCTGTCCATCTTGGTGTACTTTTTAACGTATTATATATAATTCATATTATACTAGGCAATAAGAAGTAAAAAATATATCACAAAGTTTTCTTTGAAATCATTAAGCCATGCTACCTATTATATTATGTTGAACATGAATGTAAAATTTTTTTTACTGATAGCATTTTTCAGTTCGAGCAAATAGTTGGTGACCACCATGGGTTTCAAACAAGGCATGTATTTTTTACGAGGTGCTGAACAAAACAATGTTTCGGGTGAAAACCAACGTTGAACCTATTGCATTGAAATTTACCACATTTCCCATGCACTCTACAACGAGTACCATCAGTCGCAACTACTATGTAAATGTAGCCATCATAACGAATTTCATCCGGAAGCTGAATAAAAACGTGGTTAGAAATAAAAAGTAATATGCAAAACTAAACTACCGTCCCCTTGCTTTTATGGTTGCGTTTCTAGCTGGGCGGGATAACCCGAGTTTGATTCCCGGTACCTTCTTTTTCTAAATATGTAAGGGAGGTCTGGGATGGGTCCATCCAGCCTCGTGAGGATAATTGAGAAGCTGCTGGTGGAGAGGTGGGGTTCTACGATCTAGAAAGACACTTGATAGGCAGCCGGTAGGCTGATCACATTGCGATATTGCCCTCTATCAATGAAGTCGTAAGACGGAGATAGAGGAAGCAGAGGTCACTGCGGCAGGCCATGGCCCGATCTTGGGTTATGACGCAGAAGAAATAGATAGTACTAAATATGTCAAAACATAAAGTATACCCCTCATATTATGTATCTTACTGGGATATTCTGCGTGGATTGAAGGTTTCAATCACAATGAGAGATAGAACTGCACGGCTTGTGAACTTCAAAGGGTACATGTTATCAGTATTTCGAAGTAATAACCAGGCAGCAACTACTGCACATTGATGTACAACTTTGTGTGTAGCCAGTAACATTTCTTACTTCTAATTTTTAAACGGTTTTACATAAGAATTCATTACAAATTGAACGGCTTTTTCAAGTTTATTTTCCCTTTCATTTTCTAGACATTTCCTTTCGGTCTTTGAGATAATCTAGGTAACTGCTGTAAGTTGTCACGAAATTTGTGCTTAGACAGTATAAATAATGTTGCTTGGGTTTGGAAGTTCGAACATTAGTTTCCTTTGATGTATCAAGAACTAAAATATTTTGTTTCTCATTAACTTATGCAATAATCTCCACTTTCTGTACGAACACGCTCTTTCCAGTATCCCACAGTTACTGTAGCTTGTTATTTTTGCCACCAACAACAACAATTAGCATTATCTCAAACTCATCTACTTCTAAAAGACCAAATCCACCACCATCATTAACTTCGCAGCTCTCTAAGAGATGGGTTTTCACTATTTCAAGTCCGTCCCATCATTCAGGACATTAAACTTCGTCATACCTGTAAGTTAAATTAGTAAACTGTAATAAATTCTGTTAATACTTCAACAAATTGTGGGCCCCTACCCCATCGAGAGACTTTGCAACCCACTAAAAGGTACCTCAGGACCAACCCTGTGGGTCCGGACTTGCACATTGAGATACGCTGCTCTAACATATTAAAATTTTGCATTGCATCTGTTGCAGGACTATGTCTGAAAATAACGAAAAGTCAATCAATGCTGCATATGAAAATTCATACATCAGTAAACGACAAGAAATGAATATTTTTACGAATATTTTATATTATTTTCATTCCTCACATTGTTTCTATTACACTGAAAACAAAATTCGTTGTACAACATAAAACAGCATTTTATAAATGAAATAAGCATTTACCGGCACTACATTACTTTTTGTTATAGGAGCTGCATAAGCTTTGGCTTCCAGTCACAGACAATGAGCTGTGACTAATAATGCATAAAGAAAGCTTTCAGGAATGTAACAATAACGGAGTACTAAGCTATAATAAAAGTATATTAATTGCAATTGTTAAACCTGTTTTGAGTATAAAATATCATTTAGTGGGTATTAATGTGATAAAGGAAAGCTTATATAGTAAACATGTAATATTTTCGATAATGGCTTTTATGAAGTCTAAAATGTATATCAATATACAGTGAAAGACTGACCTTTACTTATACAGGCTGAAGTATGCACATTTAAATATTTGCGCGAGTGAGTGTTTCCTTTAAGCTTCATTTTCTTGTATACTAAGACATAATGAACGTATATTAATACATTTTATAACACAACATACGTAGTTACAGGAATGCTGTTTTAGAAATACAAAAATTAAATTGTTACAATAAAAAACACAAGGTAAAAAAATTATGTGTGTGTGTGTTTCCTTCTGTTGTGACACTTTTTAATAATCATCCACTTCCTCGTCTTCCACATATAAGCTGACGACACATCTACTTTATCATAAGACTGAGCATATTCCTCCAAAGTTGCTGATATATATTGACGACTTTCAGGAGAAGTTTTCGTCATTTGCAGATATTTAATTACAGTTCGTTGCTTGTCACAGTCCATTTCTTAGTGAGCCGACACCTGCTAAGACTTGCTGCAATAACGTATAAGCTGTACCCAAGAGAATGTTTGGGAAATAATTAAACATTGAAAAATAGTTGTAACTTTTATATTTCTAATTCAAAGGAAATGGAAAGAATTTGTACATGAATCTTATTAAATATGAACATGGGCGCATACTTTAATTTTCATTGTAGACATTCCACTAGCTTTCTTAAACGACCGAGGTGCAATTTACAGTGTTCTGTTACGTTCTGTGGGACGTTTCAAGTACAAAAATGCAAGTGTTTTTTAACACCTAACGAATCATGTGCTTCAACAGAGAAAGCTAGCTTATGAACTTCTTAGATTAGGCAGAATACGTCCTTAACCAAGTCCACGGTCATTAACTATTAACCTCCTATGACATATTTGATTTTCTCCGGACATATTGTGGTATATCTTCCCTTCACTCTACGCCACCTTCTTGGACAACAATAATTGCATTCCCATTTCATTGCGTGCAGCTTTTCTTACTCCTGAATATTCAGATGGTCGACCATCTTATTTGCACTTACATGTGCCGCCTCTCCTGGCTACAGCCCACACCACTGCCCCGCGATTTATGAAATCTATTCCGTGACATAACTAAATTTGCCTACAGTCTGGCGATCAGAAGAAGGCGAGTGCGGGCTGAAGTGCGAGGGGGGCTTGAACTGTTTATCTGTAAGACTGTATATGGGATACCCATGCTGCTACATGAATGAAAACCTCTCAGACTCAGATTTGACACTGTCACTGGACTTCTAGTCATGGGAAAATATCTGACAACACTGTTTATTTTATCGCCACTATCATGCATGAACATAGTTAGGAGGGTAGAAAATGCTTACGTAGCATACAGTCCTTACTTTACTCCCACTTTGAGCATTTCATATATTCTTCTGCAATGAAATTTAACAGTTAATTCCCCTTTAAATGTGTCAGGAGTGGAGTACAGAGATGAACCTACAAGGTTGACGTAAAATCAGGGGAGCGTACTGATTATTCTAGACTTCCTCTTGCTAGCCTAGCCGATACAAAGTTCTAGTGTATTAATTTGAAATAAGTTGCAGTCAACTCTGCTATAATGCCTCCTTGCAGATGTTTTACAACATAATTCATTCAGGGCTTACGTTGGAGAACACGAGTTCCAAATAGAAAGTTCTTCTAGTCTGACCCCTCGATAAACTCCCCAAGTATGTCAGTAATCTTCTGAAATACATTGCATTTTGGAATGTTATATGCAGCATGTAAAATATATAAATTATTGTACCCCAGTTAATAAGAAAAAATAAAAATTAAACTTGATACAAGTGATATTTTCCATCTTTTTTACGAACTGCTGTTTCTAAGCATTTTGATATCTAAGATTCTTGAAAACTGTAGAAAATATGCTTACTTTTGTTATAGCATTAAAACCTGAAGATCACTAGTTTTCTTTATCTCACTTTACAATGAGATAATGACTTATTGCTCCTGACAGTACCGCACATTGAAACATAAATCAGACGCTGACAGAAGTGTAATTATCGGACTGTCAGATATTCAGGCATTTGCAAAGTACGACAGAAATTTGTTGTTGCCCTGTTGCTTCCAACATAAAAATCATTTTGGCTGTCCGCAGCACCAACTATGTCTGTGGGCAGAAAGTGGAAGCGCAATAGAAGAAAGCAAAAGCAAATTAATTTTTCATTAATAAATGCTGCGAGCACAAAAACGAAATTAATGGAACATATTGCTACCAATTTAAATCAATAGTAGTATTGTAAATCTTTTGAAGAATAGGGACCCAATAAAACAAAACAAATGGTTCAGCACTATTCCAATAGAAGCCCTCCTCATTCTTAAAATACAGTCACTGGTATAATAATGACAATATCCTAATATGACATGATCAGCAAAAGAGAACATTTTATTTTGGTTGGTCAAATATCCCATTCAGCTTAATTCAAAATTTATATTCAAAATTATATTTGAAAGGAAGAACCAGACTTGAAAAATTCGGGCCATGGCCGGGAGGTCCTGGACACGTCTGGTGCAAAAAATATTAGTTCCTGGGAATTGCAGAAGGACATGGTTGTTCAGTTAGTTTGAGCGTCGGCACGGAAGAGTGACTCAAATATTTCAAATCTGATTCTTCCCTTCCAATTAATGTCTTACACCCAGTTAATGTAAGAAGTACCTATGTCTAAACAAAGAAACCTATTCTTACTTTCTACTAAAGAAGACTATGCTGCATGTTAAGGTCACCCCTCTTTAAATACGCGAAAAATGTTTGACTGTATACGGCAGTTGACTTATTAATAACATTTTCCAAATAAGATATTGCCGCAAACCTAATTAATTTAAAGGGGCGCTCGCTAACTTCTTAAATTACATTACTTCATTTATGCAACATGGAGGCAAACTCAGTCCTTAATCCCCACCAATACGCATCTGTATTTAAAAAGTATGAATAAAAACAAGACCCAAACAGTATTTTAACCAAGATCTGTATGCAACTTCATAATAAGTTGATTTATTTAATGCCTTATTTACGCATACTGATTGGTAATTGGCATTCTTTACTTAGATGGCTCTTCCGACATATAGGACGTCCGTGCCTACCCTAGTCTCGCAAGAAAAGAAGGAAGCGTCACTTAATCTTGAATAGATAGCATCATGTCTCTCTACGCATTCGCCACAATCCCCCTGCATTCATACGCTTCTTGAAACGAAAGAAGATTAATGACCCCATCCTAGGGCATATTACAGTGTATGTGCTAACAATATAGTACAATATAGCCAACACATACACTATTAGCGTCTAAGTGCCACAATATTATATGCTAGCTGGACATTCCTCCAAATATATTTAATTTTGACATTGTATACTGTGGATTGTATTTCTAATTTTTCAAATCTATAAACCCTTTAAAAATAAAAAACAAATAAATAAACTGAGATTGTTGTTAATACCATCTGACTAGCAACTAACTATGAAAAAAGAAAAATCTCGTACGGAATAATACGGAGACTTTAAAGAGAAATTAAAATAGAACTAGAAACTTAAAGCTGCCGTCAAAACGTGTGATATTCTGGATAAATTAAAAAAAAAAAAAATCATTCGTAGGCGATTTAAGAAACGGTATTTCCTAATAAAATTTGTCTACCCTAGCTAAGGCGATTTGAAAAGACAGTTGTGATATGAAAGCAGAAACAATGAAGCAAATCATTATGAAAGAAAAAAGTGTTTTACAAAACATAAAACAATATAGTAGTAGTGCTGAGCATCATGCTTTTGAATTGCAAAAAGAAGCGCCAAAATGCTTCACCAATTAATGCCTGAAACCAAAAAGCATAAGTCCCTCACAATATCCCGCTCTAGCAACACCGAGTGGCAACTTTTATGCATTTTAAATTCATTGAACTTCAAATAAATTTAAGGGCAGACTAAACAAAATTAAATAATTAATATTGATGAGACATACAACTGGACTATGTTTGTGGTCTGTTCATAAATGTACGCTGTTTACCTAATAAGCTTAATAAAGTTGGCAAGAAATAATCATATTCGAAAAATTCGGGCCATGGCCGGAATTCCAACCACGAATATTCCGCCTTCCATGTCGACGCTCTAATCAAATGAGCTTCTGTGCTCTCCTCCAAGCACTGAACCACAAACCTCTCTCATCTGATTCTACATATCTCGGAGACTTCCCTAAGATCTCTCTACTGTGTGAGGTTTGTTCCTTAATGTTAAGAGTTCTTTTGACCAGGGCTTCTAGACATCGCCTCATAAGGAATAAATAATCTCTCACAGTACAGAAAACTTTAGGGAGATCTAAGGGTTATATAGAACCAGATGTAACATGTTCTTGGTTCCGCGCTTGGTGGACACGGTAGTTCAGTTGGTTAAAGCCTCTGCGTGGAAGCCGAAGATCCGTGGTTCAAATCTCGGCCATAATCTAAATCTTTCAAGTCTAAATCTTCCTTTCCAACTAATGTCCTTCACACGGCTCGTGTGAAAGAACTTTTTCCATGTATAAAAGTTATTAACATTTGAGAGCTTTTACTACACTTTCAGCATACTACATTTACTTATATTGCACACCGACACGAACAAGTTTTCCAAATATTGTCCCTTTACTCTAAGTCTCTCTGACAAGTCATCTGTGGCGGGTCGGATAGCCTCAATGGTACAATCAGCCACTGTTACCATCAAGGACGCTTTAAACTTTCAACTGTAGGGTGTCTCTTCTTGCAGACATTCTCCTCTATCAGTGATTACACTATATAGTTCGGAGGACTGAGACTAGCAATAGCCAATCAGAAGCGAATATTAAATCAGATATATCCAGCATCATCCTCGCCTTATCAGCTGGGGAAGAATTTTGGTGGAAGTTCCGGGGTTCATTGTTAAAGTCAGTTTTCCATTTCCATACACTTTCCATCAGTTTTATATCTTTCTCACAAAAATGCAGTCTGTTGGAACTTTAAAATCCTGTCGCCTCCACAAAATGAACACTGAAGATGGATGATGGTCTGTCTGAACTTAAGAAACACTGTTATGGGCCTCTCAAGAGCTTGAGGCATACACTCTGCCATTTTGGTGGTTAAAGCTCTCATGGTGAGCGCTTTCTCATCAATAAAGAGAGTCCCATAATGCACTCCCCCTTTTTTTTGTCATAGTGTTGGAGGGACTATCTCGTTTCAGATCCTTCTGTTTCCTTAATCTGATGTCAGGAAATTCCAATATTTCACCGGTAAGTGATAAGTTCTCCATTAACCACTCTGCCGATTTTGATCTGTACAAAATACTCAGCTTACCTGCTATCATCATCTGTTTCTGGGTGGGCTTTTGGTGAACTTAAGCCACCATTGCTTTAAGAGTTCCTGCTCTTCGTATAATGCCAGGTCAACCAAACTCTCGAACAATCTTTTATGTTATCGATCTCAGTGAATCATTGGATTGTCTGATACATATGACTCTTTGGGGTTTTAGGGTCTAGAAAACCTCAGTAGGTGATTTTAAAATCTTATGCAGTGCAATTAAAGATACATGTTTTCATATTTGCCCCATTCCATGATAATTTGCTGAAACACACAAAGATCAGCAGTGAGATCCAGCACAATGATTTATGGGCTTGAAATCCGTTTGTGCAGTCAAGTCAAAAGTTAGTGACAATATTTATGGCTAGACTAGGTAGATAAGTAAACAAATAAATCGAAGTATAGCTTTTGGAGTTCATATTTGAACTTATTTACAAATATCAGATATAAATATTGATGGTTTATTGATGAACATAACTCAAAAAATGATGCCGCTGGTTGAAAATTATTGCATTTTTTATTTTAATTGCTAATTATTAATACCAAAAATGAATACAATGTCTTATTTTAATTGCTAATAATTAATACCAAAAATGAATACAATGTCTTTGAAAATAGAAATAAAAAAAAGTAATTTCAATACGTACAAATGGTAAGCTTTATATAAATTCATTAACATACTTTACTGCAAACATTCTGGGAATAGAGATATGGAAAGAACACAAAAGGGATGGTTAAATCACTATTAAATAGTTTACCTAATCCTTGGGGTGTAGAACAAGAAACATTTTATTTTCTCTCAGGTAAACGAATTACGTATATACTAAGATCGCATATCTGATTATTTTGAATACAAAGCATTTTTTTTAACTGATGACTGTCCAGTGCATCACTTCCAGCCAGACATCTTCATCAACTGCGGTAGATTACAGGAGATTTACAAATAGCTATGAGGAGGAATAATTACACATAAACTCTTCCTATAAATTGTAATATTGCATTTTGATTGAAAACATAAAATGATACATTCAGAAACTGTAATTAAAATATAACTAAAACAACTGCAACATAGTAAGCTGTTCCATTATATGATCATGTTTTATAAAGGAGCGTATATTTCCAATAAAAATAGTGTCATAGATATCAGACATTTTTAATTTCTTTTCTTTTTCAGTTTTTTCCTTCTGTCGTTTCTGTTGAATATAACATTCATGAAGTATTTCCATCCGGCTACAAGTCTTGCAAAATTTCTTTTTCCGATTGACTTATAAACTAGTGCAGCTCATGGTAGTCTTTTATTTCCCTTTCGAACCCTTTCTATATCATTCTATTTTTATATCTGCAATTCTGATATTTTATCTTCATTTGTTACTAAGTAAAACTTCATGCATTCTCGGCCCTTTTTAAAAATTTCATTTTTGCTCTTAGAGTTTGGTGTTTTTTAAGAATTTCAAATAAATCCGCATATACTTTTTAGCTTAGCCAATTTATGTGATTATTTAAATTTATATGATCGGCATATAAGTTACATAATCAAGTAAGGTTCATAATTTAAATTTTTCATACAAAAAACAAAAATAATGTCACACTATGGAAGATACCATCTCCAATCAAATACTGTGTTAAAATGAAATATTTTGAACTAATTTCTCACTACCTTATGCACCGTTTACGTAAACATACAGTGAGCTTATTTGAGTTACGGGTCGCCTGAACGCGGCTGCTTATGCAATTTTTAAACAAGCTGGCGAACAGTTTCTCTACCTGAAGTTCGATTGGCAGGATATTTTCTTGCTAATCAACTCTTCTCTGCAAAAATTCATTTTCACACATATATCGTATATAAAATCCCATCCAAGTTTATATTTATGTCTTTCCATAAATAACGAAGAACAATAAGCACACAATTAATACTCAATGAAAGCCCCAAATAACACAGGAAGGCACAATCACTCGCAGACAATACATCCCTCAAACCAACTATAAGCTGCTATCTGCATGTTTATTATGTGGCCTTGAAGACTAACTTCTCCCAGTGTAGCCACTTTCTGCCGGTCCGTAACTTAAAAAACCTCACTGTATATTCGAATTAAGTAAGAATACGGTAGAAAATAAAGAAATTTGGAAGTAATATATATAGAGTATGATGGATCATACTCAAAAAGATGATCCCTTATCTCTGATGTGAAGAAGGAGATTGTGGTTTTAAGCTAAGCCTCTATTGAGTCATTCATCAAAATCTAATTTTAAATTATGACAATTCATCTCACCAAGGAAAAAATCGTCCCCTCATCGAAATTGGTGTAGACCGTTGCGTCTTGTTTCTCTTTGGTCTTCTCTTTCTGTTCCTCGTTCTTTAGCTATGTTTCCGAAGCAGGCACACGTACACACACATGTGCTCTTATTGATGACGAAGGTCAATTTGGGGGATTGGTTGTGCAGGTCGGTTGCCGCAATGAGTTAAACTAAGACTCTGACCCACGGCCATCCCTCCTTTTCCCCAAGTCACATTTTCAGAAGGCGTGCCGTGCCGTACATAGCAGCCAATTTGTTCCGTCTGGTGGAAAACTCGGATGATTCTGCTGCTGCTACTGAATTGAAGAAGGAAAAAGGAATCGTGCCCGCGATCCTACACAAAAATACCGTATAAGCTTCTCTCTCCTCCCCGTAACGGCCAGGATTCGGTTGGTTTGCTCCTCAGAATCCCACTATATTGTACGCTTTTTTTTTTTTTTTTATCGTCGTTGAAGATTTGTTACTCGTCCGAATCCAATTCAAAATTGCATAGCAAAAGAAGAAAAAAATAAATCAGGCGACCTCATTTCCAAGTAACGTCAGCGGTTTTGAGGGCCCCTATCTTTACGTTTTCGAAAGCAGTTACAGCGATTCTTAAATTACTAGCGTATTTCCATAACAAGCAAGAAGCATCGCTATTTCTTCTTTCTAGAAGACTGTGATGAAATCTTTGCAACTCTACAAATATTTTTATGTATTATCACCATCGTTTGGCTTTTTCTTACATTTCCAAGCCCTATTAAATGTAAAAGAGAAAACTGAACATCTGTAGACCGTGTGAGCCATGCAAGTTTCTACCACTTGCGTGGTATTTGCTGACACGGTCTATCAGCTCATTGGAGTATATTTAGCAGGTGCGGTTACGCCAGTTAGTGTCAAGTTAATAGGCGACTGCTGTGTGGGAAGTGTGCTTGATTGCAAGAACATTATGGCTTGGCTTAATTTCTTTTTTCTTCTAACTTACATCTAGTCCTATCTTTGATTCATGAATTGATCGTTTTAAGTTAGAACACGATTTGAACAAATCATCAAGTGAAAATCGTAAGTACAATGGGAAATTCTGAACACTTAGACCTAAAATTTTTGAATTTTAGACATACATTGTTCAGGGTCACCTTTTGAATTTTAAAATAGCTGTTTCATTAAACTAGCAAAGTATATTTACTCTTGGACAAACAAATTACAAACACTAACATTGAATACAACCTTTCATTTTAAAGAAATAACAGTTCAAAACCTTGCCAAAGTAATGTCTTTACGATTGCTCTTAAAGTGCACGTTGCCAAGAAAATAAAAGTAACTTTAAGAAACATAAAAAATACATTTTTACCATAAAAAGCATTTATTATACAATAAAGTTTGCTCATACAAAATACCTGGATCATAGGTATGCATATAATGAAGAAGCACCCAACAAACTTTCTAGTTATAAATCCAAAAGATACCTAACCCGCGGAGTTTATGCTGCGTCTTAACCGAACCAGAACCAGAACCAGAACCAGAACAGTACCTAGCCGCACCTGCGGCTTTACCTTTGCGATTAATTGTTGGATTTGCTTCTGTCTTATGCTTTGTTTGTATTACTGTCTATAAATTATAGTCTCGGATTCTGAGGAGTTTTACAATGGTCCCTAATGCATTTGTTGACCATGGCCAGTGTAGCTAGATGGTCACCCATCCATCTGCTGACTATGGCCAAGACGACTTAACCTGCGGTCACCCATCCAAGTGGTGTCCATGCCCAACGCTCTTTAACGTCCGGGATGACCTTTGGTTAAGCAATGGGACAGCATTTTTTTGGTGGAAAGCTGATTAAATGCATCGTTCAGTTCCCAAGATGTCCTTGGGGAGCCTATATGAAGAGCAACGTCTTTTTGCCTTAGGGTCATACTGTCCCAGAAGACGCGCCAGAGAAGAAAAAGTGCCTGAAATACCGCCAACAACCCTTAATTCTGTTACTGAGCGATAAACAGCTTTTAATATCGATCCTGGAAAGCCTGATAAGCGCAAAAATGTGTACAATATGTGAAAAGTGTACAATAACGCTTTTACTGCTGGAAAATGTACCAAAAGTTAAATCTGAGAAAAATAACTTTGTCGTTTCAGTAAGGCTCTCTAGGATTCAATGTAAATTTTAAAGCAAAAAGTATATTCTTTAAATAGAAAATGTTGTATGTTTCTATTTTGAGCCCACTTATCTTGAAAAGATTATTCATAGAACAAATATACATACCCAATAAATTGACAAATGATGTTTTTCATTTTCCCGCGTTTTTACTTTGAAAAGGTAGTTCACAGTACATACTTTGGAGATTTGACTTCGTTTCACAAGGGAAACAATAGCAAACGTTTTTTTTTAAGTTTATATTTCTCTTGTGGGCTGTTTATATCCGTCCTGCAAGTTATTTTAATACATAAAATGTTCGGGAAAGATTTTATTTTCGGCTGCATGATTGCTTCGTGACGTGGATATGAATGTAAATGTTTTAATTGTTGCAGGCAAAAGTAGGAGACTTGTTATGCTCTATAGAAAGCATTCTTTCTTGATAAGATAGTAACTTCACTTAACTCCTATGTACTGCGCCATATGGAACCTCAAACTTAAGACCCTTTTTGTAGCTTGATGAAGTGCCCATGCTGAGTATTAGCTTTAGTCATCTCTTTGCTGAGAAAGGTCCAAGATATAACTTTTCCTTAACACTTTTACCTTGAAACCTAATTTGCAGCCTTTTGCTTAGTGTCTCATTAAATTTCTCACCTCAGTCATGGATTTTGTTTAACATAACCTGCAAATTTTGTCAACAAGTGGAGTTTACTTGTTTAATTTTATCTCATTAGTTATTAACTGATTACGGTCAAATTTGTTAGTAGTAAAGCAACCAAAAGCTTAAGCATAATGCTACATGATACTAATAGTTGTTACCTTTGACATGACTGCAATTTATTGAGAATATTGAAAGCAAAGTAAAGCAAAGAGTAATATAAAAATAAAATCACAATAAATTATAGCTACTGAAAAGTGCAATTTAAAAACACTAATTTAATCAAATCAATAGCATAATATAGTAACCAACTTGCGGATGGATAAAAATTTTCACTAATAAAACTGCAACAGTTTAAATAAAACTACTCAAGCCATCAACGGTCTTCATATTCAGGAATGAGATCGTCTGTCCTCTTGAATTCTATTCATGAAATGTGCAATGCGGTACAAAATATTTATGATCAAAATAAAAAGGGGGGGGGGGAAGAAAGAAAGAAAGAAAAGACGTAAAGCACAAAAGCAATAAGTTTTAAGCGTAGAAAATGTAAACATCGATATGACAACAGTTCAACCTTATGTTACCACAAGTTTTTAAAATCATCTACTACTTTTCAAGTATGACAATACTTTTGCTGATTTCAAAACAAATAGAACATTCATTTTACTATTCCACGCCATGTTTTCTGAAATCAACAATTTAATACAAAAGGCAGTATATTCCCCCATTATTAAACGTTATAAAAGTACATTAAATATAAACGTAATAAAACATAGTTTGTTAACATAAAAAAATGTTTTAGTAGGCAGGTTTGTACGGACTAAGGTTTGAACAAAAGTAACTAACACATTCTTCACTAATGGGCATTATTGGGAAACTTATAATTCCAATTAAGATATTAATATTTTCGATCCATAAGGCTTTCACGTGCTTCTTTAAGTTAACCCATTCATTTCTTAGGGCTCGTTTATACGCAGGTGGCAGCCAAACGCTCCATACAGCCTTGACTCAAGGCCAATATTTCCGAATCGATAGAACAGAATAGATTAGGGCACACTGTTAAAAATATATAAACAGGAGTAAATCCTACCAAAAATACGGATAAATTAATACGACAATTTATAATTTAAAATGCTTATCTTTTTAAAGAATATAGTGAAAATGCTTACCAATTGTTGTTTTACATTCATTGCACGGTATAAAAATGTTTAATCAAATGTTCTAACTTGGTTCAAATGCACTAACATTAGATGAACTGCAAATGAAATACGATAAAAAGAAATATCATCTCAAAGTACAGCTACAACTTATGAATCAGGTTTTGGTTAGACATTATAATGTCGTTCTCGCAGTAAATGATGAATATTTCCTACAACTTTTTTGAAAAAGTAGACTATATTTAAAATGATTAAGTTTTAAATAATTTTGTTTTACTTATCCGTTCATTCGTAACGAAAACTTTATTTTGCTTATTTTTTATATGAGGTGGACATTTGATAAATTCAAGTAAAAGCGAAGGGGACATGACTTATGGAAAGAAAATACTTTTATTACTCAACATGAACTTCTTTCAAACATTGTTCACTTATTGTTTATCCCATTCTTAAAATGTGATTGCTTCAGCTCTGCAAAATATGATTTTTTTTTTTTTTACTAGCGACAATATCTTCAGTTGATATGAATTTTCTGCTAGCCGTGCAGTCCGACGGAGACATATCCGGAGAGTAGGGGGGATGGGGTTGGATTTCACTTGCGTTCCAAATAAAGTTTGCCTTGCATTTTAGAGACTAATTATTGTTACATTATAAAACTAAATAACACATTTTAAAATATTTTAGATAATTATAGTAAAATTTATTCATGATAGCACGGTCATATATTTAAATATGTGTTTGCAGTTATTCTAATATCAAATATGCAGTATTACATTTAAAGTAACAATGCTCTCATGCAGACGCTCTTTAGCAACAATAAACATTCCTTCCATTAGTGGGCAGCTGTTGTTGAATAGAATGCTTGTGAAGCGTTGTATGAATGCGTGCTTTATTGCATTTGTTGTTAATTGAATGTAAAGAAAATTAACACTTACATTTTAAATCTGTATCTTTGTATCTTTGCGATCACTGGAAGAGAAAATTTAAATTGAAAAATTGGGTAAACCGAATCCAGTATTAATTACAGACAAACTATGATTTCAAAACATAGAAAATGTACAATATTTTCTGTAAAGACAAACTTCAACCTGCAGACTTTAGACTTTGATCAAAGTCTCCTGATAAGCATGCTGCCATGAAAACCAGAACAACGGAATTTTGCTTGAATAACGAATATTTGTATTAAATTCTTTCTCTCTCCCTTTCTGTTGTTTAGGTTCAGCTATGCACCCATGAGTGTTAATGTAAGTTATTGATATTCTAAACTGTTATAAGCGTAATATCATATTTTATGCATTTTAATTAGTAATGTAGGTATTAAGTGTATAATTTCAATATGTTAAATTGTATGTCGTGAAAAGAGAAAATTTTCTGGTTGTAACTGTCTACGGTAGCCCAGCTAGAAACGGGGGAAAGCTGGAGGCCATAAACCACTATGCAAAGGGAAGGGACAAGAGTATGCGAGGGTTAATAAAGTCCAGACTTTCGAATACGTTAGACAATGAACTTTTAAAGTTAACTGTTAAAGTTGTACAGTTAACTTTAAACCAACCAATGTAAATAAATGTTTTAAACTTTCAAATAGTAGCGGGCGGCATGCCTTGGCAGGTGAATGCAAACCAATCAATAGTAGATATATATTTTGAATTTTTAAAGCTAGGCGCAAAACTTGAACGTGTTTATTTGACCCCTGTGGATTTGATTAAGCCAACGTCTAGTTTATTTGAATCGAATGTAAAAGGAGGCGCTTGCTCCGCGCTGGGGCACTCAATGTTAAGTTTTACACTCGTAAAACTTAAGAGACGCGTCAGTTTTATGTTTTGAGCTCATCAATTGACATAATCATAATATCATCAGTTCAGAGGATGAGCTAGAGTCAGTTCAAATAGTGAAATCATCATATTCAATTCACCTCCTTGGAAGTTGCGGCAGTTAGCCCAGTTCTATCGTAAGCAGAACACCAGAGGACGCGAAAGATTTTACGAATCATAAATTACCATATATATTATGTCAATAACATATATCAATATATTAGCGATCAGCGATCAATAGTCAATTAACATTATGCCATAACTAAATTTTGCGATCAGCAACTAAATTGCTTCATAATTAACGACCAACCTATCCATTGACAAAACTGCTTCATAATTAATGCCCAATCCGGAGCATTCAGCCGGAGCTCCACATTGCTTCAAAATTAGACACCAATGTGGAGCCTATAACAAAACTGCTTTAGATTTTATTTTTGGCACTAGAAGTAGTAAAGTTGCCCACCCGGGGTTTATGCTGCAGCGAGCCGCCGGTGAAATGAAAGGTGTATGAAGAAGTTTATAAGCCAAAACCTGTAGATAGAAAGGCATTATCTGCTTTGTTAATCTCTTTTAGTGTAATGAAACTATTTAATACAAATACCAGCAATTTAATATAAATGTTTACTAATTTATTTTGGTATTTTAGATAATTCTGATAAAGAAATCATGTAAATAACTCATCTGGATAAGATTCAGTAAAGTTCCCTTGTATTTGATATTTTGAAAACGACAGGAAAACAAGCCAAAAGCTAAGAGTACCCTCTCAAATTATAATGAACTTAAAATTGAGTTTCCAGTAATGAAAACAGGAGCATTAGGCATTATAGGTAACTTATTTCCTCCCTCATTAAACGAGTTAATAACGCAGATCAGTAACTGTTGGAATTAACATAATTATTGGTATTTCTCAACGGTTACTTTTCTCCCGCCCCATCTGTTTACTTCACACCTGTTGTTTGCCTTGTCTCCAGGCAGATCGTTAAGTTGTTCAGCGAAGAAAAACAGCCTTCATGCTCCGGCAGAAAATTTACATCCCTTTATTTTCTCCATTCTCCTGGAATTATCGAAGAGAGCGCAATTTATATACCCTCTTAAGAGCTGCGTCTTGCAACTCGAGGCAATTGCGTCCTGTTAAAACAGTACAGCAGCACTCCAGTCGGTCCCATTAAAATGCAGTTTTCAAGACCATCTTCTCTGGGAAAGTAAACAATGCTTAAAGACTGGGCTAGAACGTGCTAGAAGCTAATGTTTACCCGCCTCAAGCAAGGGACTCTGTAAACCCCGCGCGAAGGTAGCTGCTTGCCCCGAAACCGGCAATAAAGGGAAGATGCCGGTACTCCACTTAAACGTGAAAACTTTCGCAATAACGGAATACTGATCATCCTGATCAAAATGAAAATTTGTATGGCCAAAGGATATACGTTTAAGACTTCGCTGATCTTAAATGAGGACGGAGCAGAGCTAAAATAATAAAGTAATAAAACATAACAAGAGCTATATTTCTTACGTTAATTGCCAGCTAAAGAATGTCTACACTCTACAGCTTCAGGAGTATCGTATATAAACTGCTTAAACTCAGGACAAAGAAAGAAGACTGCGTAACGGCCAGTGTAACACACAATGGGTTTGAATGGCCTGAAACTACATAAATATTAAACATAAATAAATTATGTATATGATGCTACTTAAACGCGAAAAAAGCATATTATAAATACAGATTTTTTTTATGATAGGTAGAGGGTATAAAAGTTAAAATGACTGACCGTGAGAGGAAAGAAGGTGGTTATGTAATACGGTTTTGTTCTGTGGAAATACCGAAAGGATACTCAACTAACACATGTACGTAATGCAAGTTTACTGGAAATTTAATTGTTGCCAATTACATTACAGCTATAACGTTTTCCAAAAATACAGTTTGCGGCAGAAACAAAGACTCATTTTAAATCCTGTGCTATTATTGGTCACAGCTCCCTAGAGAGCTGATGTTTGTATCATTGCGTAGCGCAGTTCAAAACATTTTCTTCACCATATTGTATGATCTAGGCCGCTCGCTCCGTTGTACAGTACTACTTGGTAGTCAGTAAGGAATGAACATCGTGTGTTTGCAATTGAAAAGCATTTCAAATGTGGTGATTATGCCGTAAGAACGCAGTGTTTGTTTCGGCAAATTTCACATCGGCCGGAATGGATAGGTTCCGTCACGGAAGGCGACTATGGTAAGAGTCAGGCAGTTAAAGACAATAGTATCTGCTTCAAACAAAAAGTCACCTGGTAGGCCATGTACGGTTTGCACTCCGGACAACACCGCAACAGTAAGAGATGCTTTAGAGCAAAGTACAATGTGATCAGTTCGTGGCAATTGCATGCCCGTAACATATCGAATAGAAGTGTGCGATGATATTGAATCTGGATATTCAGTTCCATTCATACAAGATGCTACAATTATTGAGCAGGGTTCTAAAGGCATGTCAAAAATTTTGTACACAACTTCTGGAGATGATCACTCAATTCGATTTTCTCAACAATTTGATTATGTCTGACGAGCCCCATTATATTTATCAAGCTATGTAAACAAACAAAACTTGCTACTGGCCACCTACCAATTCTCATAACCTTCATGAACGATCGCCGCATTGCGTAAAAGTTACTGTGTGGTGTGGAGTGTCTTCTCGGGGTATTATTGGTCCTTACTTTTTGAGAATGTAGCAGGCGACACTGTCACAGTCACATCGAAGTCTATTGTGTTATGCTGCAACAGTCCGTAATGCAGCAAATGAGCCATAAGAATATGCATATACACTCATTGTGGTTCAAACAGGACGGTGCCACAGCTCAAGGAGCAGAACGTTCATTCCAACATTACGAACAATGTTTCCAGATTACCTTGTTTCCCGGTTTGACGTAAACTGGCCATCCCTTTTGCCCGATTTATCGGCGTGTAATTTTTTTTTTCCTGGAAATGCAAAGTGTATACCAAAAGGCCGGCAAATTTTCAGGAATTGAAAAACCACTTCACACCGTTACGAAAAAAGTGAAAAAGTGATACTTTTCGTAAGGTTATGGAAATTTTGCGTGCTTGTGCAGAAGATTGCATTACCAACAATGGTGGCCACCTGAAGGACATAATTTAAAAAAAACGTGACACGTGTAAGGAATAATATGAAGTGCACTCTCAAGTAGTGTACACCAGTAATATGTACTTCTAATTCTTCATACTTTTATATAATGTTTAAAATGGGTTGTTGTTTCTCTCGCACCCTGCAGTAGGACCTAAATTTTAAAAAATGTGAAAAAGCAAAAAGAAAGGGGTTGTAGAATAGTGGTGGGGATATGGAATGCACAATAATAGCCAGCCCTACACAATGCATAGTTATTTATAGAAATAGCACACACATTGGTTCGTATCACATTGCATGCACTGCACCATGTTTCCATTATGGCATCTTTGGAAATCTGGCACTTTAAAAGATAAAATTGGCATTATTGTCCTCTGGTTCAAGACGTACGCTAACAATGTAATCATCGCTGGAATCATATAACTCTACCGCACCAAAATCACTGGAATCAGTGAACTGGATTTCTTTGAATTTTTGGGGCCTTTTAAATATTTTCTTCACCTCACGAGATTCTAATGTAGATGTTCCTAAGAACAGAGTCAAAATGGCGATTTTTTTATTATTTTTGCTTAATTTGTATATAATTTAAATGTTTTTGTTTTTCCCACCTATTTTTGTATCCTTTAAATAATTTAAACTGTTTACAATTATTTTGTGTGGAAAATTAATTGTTACAGCTATTTTTCACAGTTGTCTGGATCATTCACATATATAAACATTAGTAACTTTGTAATGATGTGCCCTAGAGAGGATAGTTTTTTTTTCTAATTTTTTGCAAACAAATAAATTAAAAGAAGAAAAGACTTCAGAGTCAAGAGGAGGAAAAGGATAGCTATTAACCTGCATGGAGCATTTGAGTTTATATTTCTTGTACAAATGTGAATCGTCTTTTAATTTCTAGGTTTATTGGAATTTCTGAAAAAATGTATTTTTCCGTACAAACGTCACATTATATCAGAAACTTGTAATTATAACTATGGAAAATTTTACCAACTATTTTAACAGGATAATAACAAACATAATGGAGTTTAAAAAAAATAAAATCCAAGTTTTTAAAGCAAAAAGTGCATAATTTCATTTAAGAAATTATAACCTTTTTACTATTCAATGTGACTTATTTTTTCATAAATCAAATTGTTCATAAACACGTTTTACAAAAATGAGTACCTAAGATAATAGATAATGAATTGGATAAATATAATTGGTGGGAACAGGAACACCTAGACTCCCATTAAATTCCAGAATGTGCGTAACTACAGTTAGTAAAGAGCCCAAATCGGATATTCCAGGCCACGGGTCGTCCAAGTACAAATATATAAGCCAAGAAGATTTACATTAAAACTAGAGATTGAAGGACTTGACAGTTAACAGCAATAGCATATTGCCAGTGCTGGCTTCAGTACATAAACATAAAGGGGAAAAAATGGTTCGACTCTTTGTTCACGAACGAAGACTACCAAACGATTCATATGCAATAAGCTAGAATTGCATTATTAAACTTCCATCAGAAATCATTCTTCCGAAAACTTGTCTCCCTGACTGCGGTTTTTTCCAGGGTTTCCTCAGTGCTCATTAATAGCAATCATTTCCTTTCATGTATTATCACTAATTAGTATCCATCGCCTGTGATGCATCAGAAGTAAAAACGGGCGTTAAACACTATTCATATCATTAAGTATTTTGATTACATTGGAGTTTTTTCTTTTTCTTCTTCCTCATGGATTAGGAATATCCTTTTCCGCCGGACTGATATTTTCTCTCCAGGGATTTCTACATCGGTTTATTTAACTACTTCCTATCGCTTTATATTTAATTTTTTTAATCTATGTTGTATCTTCCTTTCAGGATGGGATATCCATTTTTCTCTATATTTTGTTATTTTATCCATTATTGCCTTCAAGTGTGTCTCATTAGTGATGTATTCATTTCTATATCTATTGGTTCAGTGCAGGTTTTTACGGCACGTTAAAATCGCATTTTTGTTGATTTTATGGGGCTTGTTTGTTTATTTACTTTTGTCCAAAATTCGCTACCACAGATTAATACTGAAATTGCCATTACAGTGTACATTTCAGTTGGTTCTTTTTCCTGTTTTTTCTTTTTAATGTGTTCCATATTGTGCTATTTATAGCTTGGAATTTATTATTTTTTTCACTTATATCATACGTTACATCGCATACTAAATATGTCTAACTATTCCTTGAATTATCTAAACCCGCCACTACTTAAGCTTGCCTTGTTTAACAACGTAAGAGCAACTTTTCTTTATTCTGCTCACCCCAGTTAGTTACAGTTCTTAACGTTTTCTCTACTGTCTAAATATTCAGTACAGCTGTTGAATTTCCACCCATGGATGTCCTTTTGTATTGTGTGATTGACATGAATGCTCTCCAAATTCGCATTTTTTAAGTAACAAGTTTGCTGAAAACGTTTCTGATGTCAAATATTCATTGTTCTATGTGATGCATTACGTTGTTCTAGCGTTTAGAGAAGCTGTCAAAAGCTGTAGTACATAAATCCATGCCATGATTGAGAACTCCCAAGAAGACACTGCCGTTTTGTGTACAAAATTCCCAAAGCAATATTGAGTAGCAGCACGGAATTGCTAAAGCTTTCGCTCACGCTATCTTCAGTTATTCAGATTTACTTCTATTCATGTAAAGAGGAAGATTACAATAACTTCCTTGTAGATGTTCAGAATGTCTGATTTAAAAGTGAAGACTCAATTTTGAAAAGTGATTTAAATAACTATTATTTGTATATTTCTTTTAGATTCTAATTTTAAGGTCTGATTATTTATCGATACTCAAACTTTGAACAGGATATACAATCAATATGGCAGGGGTTGCTCCTCTATTAAATTCTGGTTTGTTGTGGTGGTGATTTGCATTATTTACGGACGCTCTTTAACATCTCAGGTTATCAATATCCCATGTAATTGGGAGTACGAAACGAACGTTTAATTTTGTTCAGAGACCCCTTCTTTCAGGTTTGAGGCTATCTTAAGTATCGCAACAGTACGACAAGGGATCCATGGCTATACTTCCCTTCCAAAGGAAGTCTACTTAGGATTTTTACACCCGAAAAAATTCATCGACCCTGGCTGAAATTGAGCCCGCGATCTTGGGTCTATGAGCAAGCAATAAGCTACCAGGACGGACTTTTAGCAAGAAATTATTAAATTACCCGAAAGCATAAAACTAAAGACAGTGTCAGGATACTAAGAGTTTGGGCTCATGCAATATTTCCTCAGAAGTCATTAAATCTGGATTCTCGACTTGCACACTGCAACTACATAATTACTAAATTCTTGTTGAAAATGAAATATAGTGGATCTATAAAGTCCAGCAAATCATGTATGTTTCTTCTATTTATTTTAAGCCTATGTAGTATATATTTATTTCTAGACAAGGACTGAAAATCCCACAACGTCTACATTTCAGTATATGGAAGCCATCACTTTCTTCATGTGGTGTTTTGTACATAACTGTGACATTTTCTTTTGTGCGAGTGTATATCTTACTCTTTTAGCTAATTCCATAGTAACTTTCCTTCATTTTCATTAACTTCTTTAACAATAAGTGATTTTGAGTTATTTCTGTAACTTTGAATAGCTTCTTAACAGACACTTTATGTACTGGTTGATATCAATCACTAGGGTGACAATTTTCTATATCATTGTGCTTCTTTCTTTTAATAATGGAGTGCCCATAGACACATTCAAGATATGAATGCCTTTATATGTATTTATAAGCTTAAGATGTTCGATCCTCTGTAGAACAGTGGTAACATATAATTATTCTGACTTCTACACTTGTCACTATAACAAATGTATGTTCCACATCTTATGAACTTTTATACTACCTATGTATGATTAAAACGCAAGAATGGGATGAGAGTATGAATAATACTTTGGTAATACTTTTTCCCCAACTTCATTTGCACCTCTTGCAGCAATGATGTCAACCTACATGTAGCAAGTAATCTGTTCATTTATGTAGTCATGAAGGGTCGGATTATAAGTCCAGAGTTCTCTATTATAGAATGAAACATTTGCTTTTATGTGTGGTGTAGGGAGGCACTGTTGTAATCAAACACAATAACTCCTGTAACAGTATAGCAGTGTTCTCTCTAAATATTGTAACAGAAAAATATCACTGACTTTCTGTTTGACACCTAATGGAGTATATGCAGTATAATTTTATTTATTTGGTTTTGACCAGGGATTTTTGGTATTCATAAATTACCTGAAAATAAAACTTGGCTTTTTTCCAGTATAATCAAGAAATTGCTAATTTTGTGAGCCAGAGGATGGGGAACATGGAAATTAGTAGTAAGTTGCAAAAACCCATTAATGGAAAAAAATTGCTTATCTGGTTTTTCCCTAAGATGTCATATTTCTGAATTCGGCTATCTGAATAACCGAATATTCAAGCTATAGCTGGTCCCATTTGTTTCGGATAATCTAAATTTACTGCACGTTATTCTATGAACTGTACACTTACTATATAAACAATAAAAATAATAAATAATCATGTATGTTTTGTAGATTTAAAGCACGTTAAAGAACTTGGTGCCTGTATTGGTCGAAAACTGTATTGGTGCCTGAAACTTGGTTTCTGGACAAAATTGCCAGCTATTTCACGCCCAAGCAATATTTCAGCATCACATTAGATGGCACCTGAGGCGATGGTCTGACTACCTACCCCTCTGACATCTATCGATGCTAAGAGTAATCAGGGCACATAGGAGATGATGGTGAATGTGATGTGGTGTACCAGGGGTCCTTAAACCTAAGGACGAATGAAACGAAAAGAATTAATGATTGCTCAAACTAATTTTTAAGTCCTAGTTCCCTTAAAACTATCTAACATGCACTTTCTTAGAGTAAGGAAAAACTCCGGAAGGAACCATTAGCCAATCAGCTTGATTTGACTGGGAATCCAACTCGGGACCTCCGCATTAGTAGTCGCAGACGCTACCACTAGACCACGGAGGCGTTAATTGATAATATTGATAACATAATTCTAAGTAATTTCTGGTCAGTACTCTGTAACACAGTGTTAAGTACATAATATGAATAACATAAGAGTTTGAAAAAAAAGTTTCGTTTTTTTCTCCTAAAACTTTGTGGTAACTGATATCATGCCTCCCTAACTCCGAGATTAACTTTAACAATGTTACCAATAATGATGATACCTGTAACATCGACATCTTTAGGTACTGACAGCATATCGTCATGTACACCACTAAACAAACTATTCTTTCCTCATGAGTACATTTTGGTAATGGTTTTATCATTTTATCAGTACAAAATGTGTTCTTTTATTCTATATTATTTTTCTCCATTCTAATTTCAGAAGATGAAATACTGTATCAAGATTGATACAGTTTTTGTTCAAAGAACCGGTAACTCTACTGTAGATTCCTTCCAAGCCTAAAAAAGCACAACAGTTTGAAACGTTAAACCGCATGGGTCTTCCTTTATTTTCGAACAGGATTGATGGTTGCTCCATCTCTGAATGCGATACATCGATCCTGAATGTTTCGCCTGTGGCGGAGAACCAGCCAACAATGCGATCCCGTTGAGGGCGTGTGAATGGAAAGAGCTACCCACCAAGAAGATCTCAGTCACGAGCAAGCCCGATGTGTTGCTTGTGCCGACAGATCAATCACTGTATCGGAATCTCATAGAGGCGTCAAGCCAAAACACACAACACGGAGTCATACATCAACCTCTCTTTGCACACTGCAATATCAATGGTGTACCATCAGCAGGCGATTCCCACATCAAATCATTTCGTTCGTGTTACATTTTTATTTCACGGTCTTATCACGTGTGAAGGTTTCGCAGTTGATCTGTAAATAGATATGTATTTCGTTAGAGTAAGATTTGAGGAAAGGAATGGAACATTTTTCTGCCCAATACTTTTTTGAACTGGAGTACAAAACTAGTGAAATTAATCAATAAAAATTGTTCTGGCCTTTAATACTGAAACTTCAAATATGCTACTATATAATCACATTGAACACTACAAAACACTATAGACATACATCAATATTTTCTGCCTATAGAAATTCAAACAGTGGGTTACCTGATATTTCCACCAATATTATATAACTAACTTTAATTCTTCATATTTAACTTTGATTCGGAATTTCTAATTAATGACTTCAACCACTTCAAGTGCTGGAACCCTTTTAAAATTTTTTGCTGACATTAAAAATAAATCCTTTTAGTTCCTTGTATATACCAGAACAGAACTTGACTTTAACACTTATCTTTTTGTTACAGTCTTGAAATAAGGTACATATAAGCAAGAAAATTTAAACGTTTCAAGTTATTTTTCTTCATTTTGTTTTAATTTCCGTAATACTTTGTTTTGTTCAAGTTTATAAATAAAGACTTTCCTCTTAGGTATAGTAACTTTTACTCCTTTCTTTATAATGTTCTACCTACCTAAAATGGTCTATTATTGTAAAGACATATATGAGTGACAATGTATTATATTGGTTTAAAACAATGTACTTTTATATTAATGTATATGTAAATATGTATATAGTGAATTTGGGTGATTGAGCAATTTGTCTGTTTCTGGTTTTTGTTGTTTTGACTGAGTTGTTTAGGTGTTGCTTTTTCACATTTATGTAGAGAATACAATTTTTGTAGATGTAGAATTTGTTCTACTGTGGTAATTATAAAAATGACAAATTGTATGTTCGTAAGCCTCTGTGATTGCTTCGTAAACTGAAGAAGGGCTCAAGGAAATGAACAGAACTGAATACTAAGACTTTAAGTTATAGCACACTAATGCCTTTCAAAGAAAGATGCAATAACTTTATTTATTGTATGAGAAGTATTTTTGAACATATTAAGGTTATCATACGTTCTTAGTTGTTATTGATATGTTTTAAACTGTACCTGCTTTGGATTACATTATTCAGTTTTCATTTACCAAATCAAATACATACTCATGAGTTCAGTTTTGATTCAAATTGTTATTATGGTGCAATTTCCTTAATTATTATTTATTGGGAAATCTCTTTTGACTTTGCGTGTGGGCTTTAGTTACAAACCTTGTCCGCTCGCGCGGTGTTAGGATACTAAGCGTGCTGTAGCCAGCGGCAACCCCTACTTGCAACCACGCTTCCTAAAACTTGTACAAAGTCTTAGCTCAGAAAAGGCAGGAACTGGAATAGTTGTCTTTCTTTGGTTAATCAGACAATGTATCGTAACGTTTCTTATCTGAATGCTAATGTTTACATTCCGGAACCCCAATTTAGCGTGCTCATTTTGCAAATGCTTTGCTATCGGACTTTTGAGTTATTTTTATGTAGTGTAAATTTCTATTAAATCTGTAGTTTTCGCTAGTGTATTTTGTTTAACAATAAGGCAGCATATTCAAATTTGTGACAATAGGAGAAAAATTAAAGAAGAAAGCTCTAAATAAATTTTATGTGCACGCAACGAGTTGATTCCTACTTAAAATATTGTTTACTTACAAAAATCCCTTATACTACAGTCCAATGCTAACTGAATAAATGTATACTGCCATGATACCGATAGATAACAGGTTCAGAAAATAGAATAAAATGAGGTGATATGATACATTTTTGTATATTTTTTCCAGGGAAATTGCTAGCGAAGTGAATAAGAACATGGATAAAATGCCTTGGAAACACTTGCCCAAATAAAATAAATTTATCAGCTACTAATTACTTGATACATTTAGATGTTTTTCAGCAGATTTTTAATTTTTTTATTTTATTTATTTATTTGTTTTTGTAAGATGGTTCGAAAACTGAAAACTGAAACCTGAGGGTGTTTACGGCTTGATTTTCTTCTTAACAATATTATAAAAACATTGAAGACAATCTTGCGGCAAAACCAACGTATTATTACTACACTAAGTGTGATATAAGATACAAGAACTCCACATTAATAACGCATTCTTCTAACTGTAGTTAGATATGCCGGATTTTTGACTATGCCTGTAACATATACGGACATGCCACGCATTCGAATGTTTTTTTTTTATTTTTCTCTTGGTGTGTAGTTATTCCGGCGATGACGTGCACTATTCCCATCCGCACAAATGTTCAACATGTCACCAACACGTGCGATGCATAACAGTAAGCTTTGTGGCCTTTAAAGTCTACAAGAAACTTCCTTGAACGTGCTTCTCAAAAGAGCCGCGAGTGTCGGAGAAACTAAAGGGCTGAACAGAATGGCCCCTGAATTTCCTCCACTACTCCAAGATGCACACTAAAACAAAGGCGATGGTATTTTACTTAGGCACACATATCGAACGTTTATACGAGATCCGGTGCAAAAATATCAAAAGAAATAAGTGTTAGATCTAAAAGATGAGTGAGAAACATACGATTCTAATGTTTAAAACCATACAAGGGATATATATATAAATAAGGGGAAATAATATGTTCAATATGGTAATAAATGGATAGTGTAAGTATAGATTTAATGTTACAGAAATGTATAAAATTGAACTTTTTTTTTTTAATTTTCGCCATGTTGGTGAAATTCGATAGTGCGTAACTTATTTCAAAAATATTCACAAATTTAGATTTTATAATCAAATAAATCACTTTTGAGCGATTCAAAATTACCGTAATGATATGTTTTGGTGTGCAAATAAATTGTATAATTTTAACAGAAAGAAAGTATAGTATTAATCATTTATAAAACAATTTAGTTAGACTTGAATGCCACAAAAACCTGATAAACTTATCCAAAATTAAATTTTCGTAACATAAAGACAACAATAGTTATAATACATTTCTTATATAGTAATCCTTCTCTGGAGATATTGGTTTAAATAATAGAACTAGTTTTTCCAATGGTTAGTTTAGTGCCATTAGAGAGGGTAAACAAGATTTAAGACCATCTTCTCGGTCTAGTGGTTAGCGTTACTGAATGCTGGCCCGGCACATGCTTAGGAATGTTTTTCAATTAGAGATCTGGAACGGAGTCCACCCATCCTCGTGAGAATAATTGCGAAGCTGCCTGATAGATGGCGTTCTTCGATTTAGAGAGGCACGTGGTTCCAACAGGCTAATCACATGTCCCCTGCAATACTGCCCTCTATCAATGAAGTCATAAGACGAAGGTAGAGGAAGCAGCGGTCGCCGCGGCAGGCCAAAGCCGACCTCGGGCTGCTGCGTCAATGAGAAGAAGAAATAAGATAAAAATAAGACAGAATGCAAGGTAAAACGTATATAAAATCATAGATATCTAAGTAAAGATTCAGCGAAAGAAGCAGAAAGAAAACAAAAGTGTTTCAAATTACATAGCACCATTGCTTTAACACAGTTCTGATAAACACAACACTATGCTAGTTCAACTAACGGATTAGGCTAATGTAAAATAGATCAAATTTTGGAATTAAAATCCATGTAAATAAAATGCATTATCTCTGAAAGTATTTTATAACAATGAGAGATTTGATAGCAAGGCATTTGCGTATATAGCTCAAATTAAATAACCCAAAAGATCATAAAATAAAACGGGTAAATCAATTAAATGTTCGCAATATCTAAAATAAGACTTCCTTTATATTTGCAAAACAGGCCTTTAAAAGTTATATTTGTGTAGAAAACCATTGTTTACTTAATTTAAAAAGGAATATATTTAACTTTAGTAAAAAGAAATATGGTGTGTGTGTGTGTGTGTGTGTGTGAGAGAGAGAGAGAGAGAGAGAGAGAGAGAGCCGTTTACCAGCAGGAACAATGCAACAATTTGGATTAAGCAACCAAACAGTTTACCTGTGGTTGAATATTTTAATGTATTTGTTTTAATAACTAATAATTACAGAAATGAATTTGGCGAGCACTTACAACAAAATGCTAAATGATATAGATATCGAAATGCGCCAACATTAGAACTGAAACAGTTTATTACAGTTAACAGTGAGCTTTTGGCAAGGGCGTCAACACTTGCTACCAATATGCATCATTACATTTAGTGGCAGTATAGGTGATCAATATGACCTACTTTAACATAGAGATGGTGCTTTTGGTGGGTGCTAAGTGGTATAAGTTAATGCAAAATTTTAATTAGTGCATTTAAACTAAAGCATCACGATTTTATTATTACAACAAAGCGTTCCTTACGACATTAGTTTGTGTATTATTGACAGTTGCACTGGTTCAAAATTTCCTAACAGTGTCGCACACTATTATTCTGATCCTTGCTACAAGGCTATTTTCCGAATTGATTTCCAATTGGTACATTAATCACTAAGAAGAAAATTTCTAGTGGGGATAAGTCAAGTAAACGAGCGAAACAATTCTTTGGACTTTCTATTAAGATCTATGATACCGGAAGAAGTACACACTTATCATGAACAACATCGCCGTGGCAAAAAGTAATACCTCATTACCAAAACTATATTATTCACATGGTTCCTTAATTACTTTAAAATAAAGGATTTTGATAGCAAACATATAACATATAGTAACCGGATTACTTACAGCAAGGCTAAGAAATTTGCGATGCTCTATGATCTTCTTTTCATACACGAAAACATAATATACAGTAAAATGCATTATCAACATTTCGGTTAGATTTAACAGTGCCAACATCTAATGCATCTAGTATAGAAATATTTCTTTATGTATTTCTAGATATGTATTTCAGAAGGTCGATGTAGACCTTCCGATAAATATGAAATTAATATACAATTGTTTTACATTCAATGCAAAACGCTACATTTAAAAGAAACTTATTATTCATATTTTGTAAATTTGCCTTTTAGAAGTTTTTTTTTTATTTTATCTATACGTAAATTTGTCTGCGCAAGTGATGATAGACTAAGAAGGTTGGTCGCTTGATTTTTTTATTTGATCAGTCTGGAAATCTAAAGACTATTTATTTTGGTCTATATGTTCTTTTCCTCTTCTTTTATACTTTATATATTTTGATTCGGTGCAAAAACGTTGTATTTTCTGATGGTAAGCGAGATACCAACTTTTGTTTTATGGCTTTTGTCAATTTTTAAATCTGTCACTTCTGATATTTAAATAATCTCAAGCTCTCAGCTTTCTATTCATGGAAAATCTGTTCACACTTAATTGTTAAATACATGCCTTTCTTCCTTATTTCCTGCATTATGAAAACTGGTGGTGACGATACAACAGGCATTGTGGGTTTTTTCTAATTATTCATTACTAGATCACGCCTGAAGTGTTAAGATATTTTAAAAATATTTTGACTTATTTCCTTTAATGTTCGGATATATTTTAAAATGGAAATAATTGCAATTAATGTGCTTAATGGTTATATAAAATAGTAATTTATGTTTATTTTATGTATTTCAGTACGGTAACAATGTGAAATACGTTTAATAATACAGATGTTTGCTATAAGATACTTTTCTGGCAAGCATTACGTCAGTTAAATATCTGCGTAACACGAGAAAAGCAGTTTTACTACAAATTGAGCGCAAATAACCAGTTGATTTTTTATTTTTATTCTATTTTATATTATTCTCTCGTAAATTTGCTTTCCAAATCATTTTTAGTAGTGTTTAATACCCGTTTTTACACCGAGGCATGATAGACGGTGGTCACTGGCGATACATGAGACGAAATCTTAAATCTTAAAAGAAAGGCAATTGCCTTTTATAAAGACTGAGAAAACCTGGAATAAAACCTTAGGGAAGACAGTCCTAGCAGAATCAAACCCCAGATCTCCCCCTCACGTATCCGTCCCTTAACTACTTCGGCCAGCCGGTCGGTTCCCAAATCTATGATGTTATAGAGAAAACGTAAAGTACTTCATCGGCATTGAAAATAATATCATTTACCGATAAGCAAGCTGCTTTCAGTAAATGTAAATACAGTAAAATATATATATCTGAACTTAATAGAATTATGACTTATTACAACTTGATAGCTTCTAATCTCTAAAGAACATTTATAGCATTTTAATTACTTAAGATGCGAAATAAATTTAAAATAAAACTAATCAAATGTGTTTAAAATGAATTCTCAAAAATATCAAAATTATTGAAACTAAGTAACCAATGTATCTCAAAGCAAAATTACTGAAACAGATGAAATTAATTTTTGGCATATATTTTGATATTCCCTATTTTAATATTTTAAATTAAACGCAATAATAAAATAATTTAATATATATATATACAAGTAGAAAGATCGCCTGTTGAAAGAATTGTGAAAAGCAGTGAAATATAATTATAGAATTTTAAGACAAATTGATCTCTAATTTGAAACGCATGATGTGATTTTACTAAACTATCTTTAAGACAAATTGATCTCTAATTTGAAACACATGATGATGTGATTTCACCAAACTATCTTAATATTGATATTTTCTTTGAATTCTTTGCTGTAGAGCGAGAACTATGCTAGATGATATGGAACAGTGGATAACAGAGCAACATTCTAGGCTTATCTGGGAATGGGAAGTAGAGGAAAGCGATATAAAGAAACATCCTCCATTCCAAATTTAACTGTTTTTCTGCACAGTTGAACATTACCACAAAAAATTAACTTCGCTAGAGTTAAAGAAAATGTGTGTCCTTAGAACAAACAAAAAAATCGACAAGTGAGCGATCTATGTTCTCTCAGAGAGAAAAGGACAAATAAGAATGCACGAAGCATAACAAAGAACTGAAGTCTTTTCGAGTTTGAGGATATTCGGTTTGCAAAGATGCCAGAGATGTGTAGCACAACTCCGCGAAGATGTGCTTGTGCGGTCTCCTGCCCTCCAAACTCTCACGCCTGAGGCCAAGTGGCCCCAAGAAACCCAAGACGTAAAACTTGCAGGTAGTCCGGCTTTCCTGTGTAGATGTTACAACATTTCAAGCTTTACGTCATCCTCAGGCATAGAGGGTAAAAGAAAGGATGGGCTCACATCATTCCTTTGTTCTGACTACATACACTGAAAAAAGTAAACCCTAGAAGAGCTTATGGTAAGGTAGACATTTTAATAAAATATAATACTGTATAAAGAAAGATCCCTTTATTTCATCTAAACAGAAGGTTGGTTTAGCAAAATAGCATTCTAAACCCATTGAATTAGTGTTGTTATCCAATTGTTTTGTCTATTCCCGAATTTTGTATTTCTTCTTTCTGCAAGGATAATTTTTATCAGTTTCTAATTTAAGGTACCCGAGGAGTATATACCAATTTATTCAGTATTTTAAACTCGTTTGTACTTATATACTTATACATTAAAATAAATATACTATACATATAAATCAATAATAGCGAATTATTTTTACCTTATATTTGCCAGGATAGCAGAACGTCATTTTCAGTACAAAACAGGAGGGTATTTAATGAAGGACGTTGTCTGAAAACAAGAAATTAATTTATTTGAAGTTTGACAGTTATAAGGAAACGGAACAATTAAGTAATTACTATGCAGTTGACTGCAGAAACCGTCTTTAATTATTTAGCATGTCATTTTCAGAGTTGGGAATAAAAATAAAATAAATGCATCCATGCAGGCTATCACCGCGCACTAGATAGTAAACTAGTGAAATATAAGAAATAAAAAAAGGAAAAGTATTGAAAAAGTTTCAAAACATTAAAAAAATATATATATATATATATATTTTGTGGAAAACTTTATTAAAAACATGAGTAAGTCAATAAAAATAATAACCATGTTAAATTTAACCAATAACTGTAGGAACAGATACTAAAAATTGTTTATTTATATAATATATTTTTCTCTCATACCATTAATTAGTAATACATAATTGATTTTAACGATTTTGATTAAACTTTTAATGTGCCAATAATTGTTATTCATGAACATTAACAGTAGCATGCAATAATGATATTATAACGGTGTATAATTTTAATTATAAAATCGTATATACAGAGGTTGCCAAATATGTATACACACTTCAAGCGAAGAAAAAGGTGTGTTAACATAACAAACCAGAATTTACACAAAGAGAAAATGATGAGCATTAATCATCTTAGACTTTATAACAATTGCTCAAAATGCCCACCTTGTTCCCATCAACTTAAATTGTGCTTCGTCGAACCAAAAAACTTTCCCTACTAAGACCTCGTCCTTTTGCACCGTGTTCCAAAATCACTTCACTGTACTGCATTCTCCGATCAGGATCATTTTCATTTAATGCATGCAAGTGTTGGGATGAAAACTTTCAACTTTGCTGTTTTAATAATACGACGTACCCTGGTTCTGCTAATTCCAGTCTCACGTACACTTGCTTTGTAGATTCTGCAGTGAGTGCTCAAAAAGTTCCAAAACCATATCCGAGGATGCGGGACCTGTTGCTGTGCGTGGTTTCCCAGATCTAGCCTTATGAACATCGCATTGAGACCACGAGTCTCAAATTTGTCTCGAATGCGTGCATTGTTACTAGGGTTGGGGTTCTGTTCCGTACACACGTCTCCATTGGTTTTGAGCTTCAATGACATTTTCGGTTTTCCAATGCCACTTCAAAATTGCTTTTCGCCGTTCAAACGATAATAATCTAGACTCTATTTTGTTGTAGCGACGCTAGTATACCGTAATGTGAGTCACATCTGTTTACAGAACATCATACGATAGTCTTGGTTTCATTTGTTCATTGTTGACTTACAATAATCTTGGCTTCATTTGTTTATTGTTGATTTATCTATCACGTAGCAACGCTATCATAATGTATGTGAGTCATATCTGTTTCAGAACTCATACACACATTACTATTGTTTTTCGGTCCTACTTTGACATATATTAAATAGATATCTATTGTGACAGTGTGTATACATTTTGGCACCCTCGATATATATATATATATATATATATATATATATATATATATATATATATACATAGGTATACAAATGAAAAATAAAATAATTCTTGAAAAAATGTAAATAAAATAACAAAATCTGGAGAAGCAGAAGTAGATAACACACTTAAAGAGTCACACAATTTTTACCATATTTCGAACAACTCGCGTTTTTCTTCAAAAGCAGAATACAAATTAACAAAAATATATTAGAGCTGAGGTTGTAACTCTGAAGCCATGAATATTAAAATATACATTTTAATGCAGACTATGTATCAAATTTTTTATTTTATAATATATATGGTATAATAATACCGTGTTTACCGGCTTTGTTAACAAGCCTAGGGTATACATTGCAATATATGCAGTATAATATTAGGATTCAGATCGAATGTCGGAACATTTTTAAGGATGAAATTAATCTAGCACACTACTGCCCATTGTGTTAGGACGTGAATACCACCCTAAACAAAGAACACCAGCTGATGTGCAGGGTAATTTGGAAGTTTTTTATTGGGGAAATAGGTAAATAATGATAATTTCAGCATCCCCAATGTTCATTAGCAACAAACATATCATATTAGGTTGGAAGTTCTTTATTGGGGAAATAGGGAATTAATGATAATTTTAGGATCCCCAATGTTCACTAGCAACAAACATACCATATTAGGATTCACTTTCATTATGATAATAAAACGTTTTTATATATAAACGAGCAATAAATAGTTTTAAAATCCTAGTGCACTATGCTTGCAGGAAATCATGTGAACAACTTTCTATAAAATATAGTATGGTTTATAGGCAAAAGTAACATAATTTAATAAATAACTATTGAGTAATAAACCAATCCACTCTGGAGTGTCATTTCGGGTGCATAATATTGTGTTATATTGGGTATTAACTAAGCCTCTATGTAAAAATGTGAGCTATATACTACACACCCCAAATATAAAATTGTAATGGATGTTTTATACTGAAAATAGTGTTTCTAGCATTCATAGTTTAAAAATTTCAGATCTTTAAACTAATTAAATTGCTTGAATATTGGTATAATTGAACATAAATTCTTAATCAGTATTAATGTGTATAAAATCGCACTAATAAATTAATCTAACTATTGGGAAAATTAGTAAATGTCTACTTAATTCCCGATAGAACAAGTTATAAAGAGTACATTTCATGAACTTAAAAACGTTTTGTCTTTTCATATGCCAAAATGTTTCAGATTCCAATTTTTCTGTCATTAACACTTATTTACTCAATTAGCTATAGTTTTAAAATGCGAACAAAATGAACCGCTCATTACGCGGATATGTTCCCTTTAAAGCTCTAATATTATGGACTTCATGGTAGATTCCGCTGATAGACAATCAAATAAAAATTTTGTTTCATTTGAATACGTTGTTCACATTGGAGACAGTCTCTAGGGTAAACCATGTTTAAAATTAAAAATATACAAAACCCCCACCTCTGCATGCACATAAATACAGAGTGACCCACATAAAGTGCTACTAGCTAGTATCTCACTTAAATGAACTCCCTAATGGGGCCCCAGGAGGGATAACTTTAGAATTTTAAATGCAATTATTGTACCCTTTTTAGATATGTAGATAATCCTCAACAAATTAAGAAACTTTTGTTTAAATTTGTTTAATTAAATCTGAAGGAGTTACAGGGTGTTAATTATATACTTTTTGGATTAAAGATAAATATTAATTAATTAGTTTACATAATTTTAAAATGTTCAACATCTAAACATTTAGTAATTCTTTTCGAAGATTTTCTTTGACGTAGTGATAGTGGTACAAGTTTCCCATATTGTCTTTTGTTGAATGTTTTGTACATATGACTTTTTGTTTAACGTAGCTCTATAACAAATCATATAAAGCATAAGCCAAGGGAGTGACGTGGCCATGTAACAAACACAGAACGTCCAATCAACTATTTTTTTTAATTCAGTGTATGTCTTGTGATGCTTCATCTCGCTGTTACATTTTTTCCTGTACAATTAGAAGAACATTTTCCTAGAATGATTCCAATAGTTTCTTTTCGAATTCACAAGCTATATTAAGTGCTGTTTTAAATAAATTATATCTTCTTAACATTTAATTTTAGAGAAGAAATTTGCAGGACTATCTAAATATCTGAAAACTTCATAAATTTTGCCCGTAGTGTTATGGCGAAGATCCCTTGCTGCAATAATTTTAGAAAATTTTACTTTTGGTTTTATTGCTTCGTTTAAGATAATATTGACTTATATGGGGCACCTATGAAAATAAATAATACGACTATAAAGTTATCTACAAAATTGTATAGGTATACAACAAAGACTCTCTAAAAATTATAAATATTCGTTACATTCTCTCTCTGCATTTTCAGATTAAGTTACTTACTTCAGTAAGGAAAGGCCCTAGTACTGCTAAGCACTGGTTTTCTCTATAACTCTATTTTAATTACTTATACATCAGAAAGAATATTGAGAACATATCCTGTAGTAGTGCAAGCGGACGGAAGAATGGAGAAAACGATATCTACCGGCCCTATTTTTTTAACGGCAGAAGAAGACTTTGCTTTGAAGGAGGAAGAGGGAGTATGTTAATTTTTAAAGGAAATGAGGCTGCTCAGATTGCAGGCAGACAATCGGAAAGGGGGTTAGGGGAATATGAGTTATGGTATTTTTTTTAATTAGTTGCACACATATGTGTGAGGTATTGTAAGTTATTTACTTTTGTATTGCTTTCTTTTCTTTTCTGTTTAATTTATTTATGTATTTAAAAAGTCTAAATATTGGTTTATGCAGTTTCATGTATTTCCTATTGTGTTGGGAAAGCATGTACGGTTCCAGGACAAATGCACGATCACCACAACCACCACCACGAGAACCACTTATACATTTCCATTTGTCACTCAATGTCGCATTTCAAGTGTCTGAAGCAACGATTTAGCACAGAAATTAACAGCAATGAAAAGTAAACTTCATAAATTAAAAAAATGGTTTACTTTATTCATGTTTAAGGTTACAGAGACTATTTAATTAACGACAATGAACATTTAGGATATCCATCCCGTTCACCGAAGAACAAATATTGCCAGTCTCTGTATTATTTCCACAGGTTGTTGTTGTTGTTGTTGTTGTTGTTGTTATTATTATTATTATTATTATTATTATTATTATAACTCTGTGTATGAGAAAGAAACACGTTTTTACACTTTCAATTCTATTCTTTTTTACCTACTACTATGCTTTGAATTTCAGTTTCTCACATATATGCTGGAGGCTGTCTTTGATGTGTGCTTTCATGTCTTCACATTTATAAAAATGAAAGGCAAATTAAAAGGAATATTATAAAATTATAATCGTTCGAGTAGGTTCGCCTCAACATGACGGTGAAGCAAAATGTTCTCCACTTTCAACCCTACCAGAAGAATTCGAACAGCCGTAAGCGCAGAACGTGCCATTGGAAATCGAACCGTAATATTTCAAAATTAATAAGGCTCATGGAAATTTAAACTCAGTTGTCTTCCGACATTCTTTTGTTATTTCAGATAATCTTTTGTTCTTTCGCTATACCCGCTAAAGCAAGCGAAACTTTAAATAATGGTAAATATGTTAGGGTATTAGCAAAATACCAGGACAAGTTATAAGAGTCACGGATACGAAGCTATCTATTGCTCTTGGAGAAGATAGGAAACTCCATGATAACATGAAAACCCCATGATAACATTAATAATGGTTTGGAAATACAATGCTATAAATTAAAAATATTTTTAAAAGAAAAGAAAAAAATGGGCTCCATCTGTTAAAATAATTTTGTTTCATTTTTCCCCTACCTTTTCAGTCTTATATTTTAAATAGATTCAGCAATAATCCTTGCTTAATTACTTATCTGTATACATCTTCATGAAGTACAACTATGAAAATAACTATATTACATAAATGAAAGTACAACAAATGTATGAATAAATGGTTCTATGGTTTCGTAGAGGCATAGTGATACTAGGAAGGGATTTTTATTTATACCTGCAACGAAAAAAATTACCTAATTACCTAATTTCAGTGATTGTAAAATATGTTAAAATAATTAATTTATAGCAAACAGCTACAAAAGAATAGGTACAGGTAGCTTTAACTGGATGTTTGGTCTTTCCATTTTCTCCTATTTTCGAATTTTATGTATCTTTTCCGGCCACATTTCCGTGTTTGAACAATAGTTAAATCTTCATCCATTATATGAAAGTTTAAAATAAATGGAGAAAACTGATTATAGCTTGCTTAGTCTTTAGGGTCTTGCAATGTATGGTCAATATTACCAATAGAAAAATACAAAAAAAAACCAAAAAAGTACACAAATTGTACATTATTACATCATATTTTTTCTCTCAAATCAAGAAAATGACCTTGATTTCTATATTTAGAATACAAAGTTTTGGAAGCAAATATTCTTTATATGAAATGAATGGGCATGAGATAAATTGTTGCATTAATATGTGTGTATGAATTATACAAATTTTAAAACAGACACTTCGGTGGATTAAACAAGCTTTGAATATTTTGCTTTAGAACCTTTTTAATTAATGATTATTTGCGGCATGTTGTATTTTCTATATAGAACTGTTAATGGATTAGTTCTGAAGGCTATGCTTATACTAACTTTATTTTTTCAATGTTTGCATTTAACGTCTCAATTATAAATGTAATAATACATATACAACTTAAAAATAAGTTAACAGTGTATTCACTATAACATTATAAAAACGCAGTATATAATGTACTTGCTTAGATGCGATGACTACGAGTTATACCAATCTTAATTTAATATTTTTTTTTTTCGCTCACTGAAACTTTCAAAATTTATTCCATCTATCTCTGCACATTAATGGGCTTGAAAATTAATATTGTAACGTGCGGTTTGCTGGATGGAGTGCCCGCTCATATTCTAGGTATCTCATTTGAATCTATGTTTCCTGGATAACAGTGCAGTTAATTACGCATCATTAGGTCCATAAAAATTACTTCAAGGTATGCATTTTTTCTCCATAAAAACTGATCAGTAGCACATATTTAGTTTGCTATGAATTAGTCAGAATGTAATTTAAAGCGCGCTGTTTCTGAGCATATTTATATGGTCCTTTCTGTTAAACTTAGTAAATATGAGAAGTTAAATAATAACATTTATACATACGTATATGCATATATATTTATGTAAACATTACTACATAAATAAATTTTTGCATAAAATTTGCCAAATTATTGTGGGAAACCCTGTGTATAAACACCTTTATGTGAAGTGGAAAAGTGGTAAGGGTATTAGCACGTACGCAACAGTCCATTCCTCTCTCACTTTATTTTATATTTTTTTCGTCTCTTATAGAAGCAAGATTTTACCCTTCGCGCGATATACATGAACTTCATCCTGATGCGAGTAGGACTTTTATTTACATTCCCTTTTCAGGCCCTTTTTTGCTCTCTTCCAGGTACCGACATCAAGTCATAGAAGAATAAAGACCTTACGTGGTTCGCATCTTTACCCGCGATTTGTCCTAAATTTTGTAAAAGCATGCGCCACTTTCCTTCGGGCTTTCTTCAAAATTGGTATCCCCTTCCTAAGCTCATCGCTATACGTTACCTTGCAGTGACAGTTATTGACCAGCATTGGTGAGACCTGCCACCCAAATGACATGGGCTGAATTTCGACCTCCGTTTTCTAGGACCTTTATATAACGCTGAAATGTTGCTTTTTCTGCTTTATTTTAGATGGCTTAACTGAGCTTTTAACAAGAAATATGGAAGACTTATTGGAATATTCTTGAATGAAAAGGCTAATACATAACTTAGAAAAGGTTCTTCTTCACCTAATAACCACCTTTTCGCAAATAAAACAAATATCTAAATACAAGTTTCCTGTAATTATTATTATTGTTATTATTATTATTATTATTATTATTATTTGGTTTATATATGGAAGCTCTTTAGCACCTCAGATTATCAGCGTCCCATTCAATTCAGGGGGTGAAACGGCCGATAAATTTTGTTCAGAGGCCTCTTCTTTCAGGCTTGATGTTGTTTTACGTGCCGTAAATTTACCACATGGAACCTACGGTTTTACTTCCCTCCTAAAGGAAGCCATGCTTGAACTTTTATGACCGAAAAAAATCCATAGACCCTGGCTGGAATTGAACCGGCAATCTTGAGACTGTGGTAAAAAGTATGTTGTTTGTTGATAAGGAAAAGAAAAGACTGAAGGGGATCATTAGGAAAGAAAATATTACTTTCCTGAAAATATATTGCATGTTGTTCGCATGTAATTTGAAACAGAACCTATTTAGACAGGTGTTTTTAAAGTTCACAAAGAAAGCGCACTGTAAATGAAGCTGGATTATAGGATTAAGTTATAATAACGAATTCAGATTAGTTAAGTTTCCAAATATTTCAGCATAAGATGAACCGCGCTGCGGAAATGCGGCAGCGGTAACAGAAACTAGTTCAATACTCTCTTAGGACGCTAATAACTGCACGTGTTTTACATGGTCGTGACGTGGAAATCACTTAATAAAGAATTAATTACCTTTGAATTATCATTGTTGCTATTATAACATAATTATGCCCCGGAAAGAAATACGGTAGCTTCATCTCTCAAGAGGGCTTGATTAGATTTGGGTAACGGATTTGGGATAAGGGATAGCAACTTTCGGGATTTGATATCAACAGAGGAATCATCTGGAAATCTCAATTCTGGCATCTTGGCTTCAACCCAGAAATCATGCCTGGAATAAGGAAACTTGATATTGTCAAATGTATGTATGGACTTGGATGTACCCAGACTGTTTTCTTCCTTCCTTTTCTTTTTTCTTTTAATTTTTTTAATTTTTTTTTTTTTTTTTTTTTTTTTTTTTTGAGGGGAGGACTTTTAAATGCATTTCTCATATATAAGCAGTAGGCTTGTACTGCCCTTTTCATCTTACACCCATTTTTCAGACCTATACTTTTCATTCCTCCATTCTCTCCTCAGCATCCAGACGAACATGTCATTTAACTTATTCCGTATGGTATCATTTCTGACCTTCTGAACACGAGACAGACATTACCTGCAGTGCAGACCATCCGCCTCTACCGCTATCTTGCGTTTTAGTGTCCAGCCTCCTTTATTATTTGTCAGGATACTCCCTATTTTCACATTTAATAACATCAATAATTTAATAGCGATGCAGGCCTATGACACGCATTTCTAATATCTTTTTCACATGTACCAAGCTATGAATCCGTTGTACTTAAAATAGTCTACCACTTTATTGTACTATCCTCAAAATTCAAGTTCTGTCTTCTCTACCAACAAGCAAATACTCTGCTTTCATAAAATATAGTCCTCCTGAACAGCAATTTATTAGAGTTTGCATTAAGGAGCTATTGTCATCAAGTTCTTGCGCCACTGTTAACTGCAAAGATTTAAATGTTCATAATTTTATTTTTAATTTCAACTCCCATAGAACTAAACAATCATTCCTGGAAGCCAAAACGTTTTCTAAATTTATCTTGTTAAAGATGGACATTCCAAAAACCTTTAGACGTATAAAATCATAAGAGATAGTTTTTTATATTAAATGGCTACTTTGTTATTTTGATATTCCTATTAACACGATGGACTAATCTACATGTATCCGCATTGAATTTCAAATTTATGTTACGGGAACTAGTCATATGCCTTTTTTAAGTCTACAAATACAAAATGTGTTTCCTGCCCTTCCATACTTCTCTTTTCTGTTATTTACCATGTGGAAATATACAAGGTGCATTCAAGTTATAAGATCTCCATTTTCTTTCTCACAAACTACTTGCACCAAAAATTTAAAACTTCCGGCACTTCTCAACGTAATCTCCCTGGAGACGTGCACAGTTTCACAATATCGACGACAAGGTTGCATGAACGCTGCCGTCACTTCTTTAGGAGTCTGTATTGACAACTGGAAAATCGCAGCTGCAATAGTGGCCCGAAGAAGAATGTGCGACCGCGGAGTGTCTTTCAATTGTCTTTTGGAAACATCAAAAAATCGTTAGGAGTTAGGTCAGGTGAGTAGGGAGCATGAAAAACCACTTCATAGTTCTTTTCACGAAGAACTGACGGGGTCACCTGGAGGACATTCCCCGCATTACCAGGCCTTCATACAGGAATATGAGCACAGATCCCACGAAATGACAACTTTGGAGGCGATATCTTCCACACTTAATCGGCGATCCTCCAGAACAACTTTCTCCATTCGCGCTACCATGATATCTGACAGGCTTGCGCGAGGCCGAGGTTGTCAGTTCGTTGTCACATGACGCTCCGCCTTCCTTGAACTGTCGCACCCACGAACGTGTACATTTTTCACATTCATTAGTCCATCACCACATGTCGCACTTAACTGGCGATGAATTTCAATGGGTGCCACATCACGCAAGTAGGGAAAACGAATGATTATTGCTTTTACAGATAGTATCAGCATATTTTAAGCTAAATTGCATGCTACTATCTGCTTCTAATCTTTAGAAAAATTTTGACTTAGAAATTGAATGTCTCATACTATCTAAACAGAGTTTCCTGCAGAGAAACTTGCCTATTCCTGTGAAAGATAAGATAATATTATAGATTTTAATTCTTTAGGCTGTTCAGCCATCACATTAATATTACGATAGTTAGGTAGATCTTTTACCTTTCTTTTATAACCTATAGTAACCATTCCTCGGAAATAAAAATCATTGATAAAATTTGATTTAACATTCTTAATATTTTTCTTAAAATTCAAAACTTGCCAAATTTCCAACTTCATGGGTTAGGGCGTAAACATCCAAATTATGGCTTCCTTTAGAAGGGAAATAAAGCCATGGGTTTCCGTGACCCACGGGATTTATGGCAAGCCTGAAAGAAGAGGTTTCTGAGCAAAATTTTATCACCCATTTCACGCCCTGAATTGAATGGAACACATGATTTAAGATGTTAAAGAGCGTCCGTAAAAAAAGCAAACAAATAAAATAAAGTAGTCCTGCTCCAGATGCCTCCTCATTATGTTATCTCTGGCTGTAATAGTTCTATATTATTCTTACCCCCATTCGGTCTTTTTCTAATACTTTACTATGCTTTCTGTCAAAATATGATTAAAGTTAGTGATCCACGACTTCATTGATATTGTACTTAGAAGGTTGTTCTCAATATTCTAATAGTTCTTCAGGGTTGAGCGGATCTACTAAATAATTTATCTTAGAACAAACGCCATTCCAACGCTTTTCTTTAATTTTTTAGGATTCAGATTTAAGTAATTTTATAAGCGTTTTTCTTTTTGTCGAAAATATTCTTAATTTATCTATTCATTTGTATTAGTTCTTTATTTGTTGCAATATTCGAACCTCCGCAAAATACAAATTTTAGTCATATTGGAATTTTATGTCGGTCCTGGTGGTGTAGTGGTTACCATACTTGCCTCCTAAACCCAAGATCGCGGGTTCGAACCCGGCCAGGACTGATGGATTTTTTCGGGCGTAAAAATTCTAAGTATGGCTTCCTTCGTAAGGGAAGTGAAGCCGTGGGTCCCGTGTCGAACATTTACGACACGAAAAAGAACCTCAAGCCTGAAAGAGAGGCCTCTGAGCAAAATGTGTCGGCCGTTTCACGCCCTGAGTTGAATGGGACGCTGATGACCTGAGCTGTTAAAGAGCGTCCGTAAATAAATAAATAAAAAAAAAATATTGGAATTTGATTTGAGCGGTATCCCTCTCACCATACTAGGCAGTTTCATTATCAGAAAAGGTGTAAACTAAGCAGAAAGAAAAATATAATTATACATTAATAACATAAACAAATATAGATTAAACAAGCAAATTTACACTAAACAAACAACGTAAGTAAAAACAACCGAAAAAAAAAAAACCAATCCTCTGCATACTCTTGGGGCTCTAACACACACAGGACAGGAAGAGAGAGAGCGAGAGAGGTATATATACGATATGTCATTTCTAGCTTGATCTCTCGCATTTTTCTTCTCTTTTCTTTAGTCTCCTTTTCTGTAGCTACTCAGCAAGTAGGAACGTTCAGCCGCGATGCCTGCAGGTCACAAACAGGAAGTAGTACTAAAAAATAAGAGGGCAAAATGCCGCCGTCATCTTCGTTCTTACTGTGGCTTATCCTACATAGAGATCATTTGTCTCCGAAGGCAAGGAACGTCATGTGAATCAAAAAGCAACTCAAGAAAATAGAAAACGATGTATCAAACCTTGCCACAGGGTTGACCACACCCAGAATTCCATGTGGTTGCAAAAAACAATGTGAGAAATACCAAACCAACACTATAATCAGGCACTCATTACAATACACTTGAATTCCTTATGTATATTACTAGAACACAATGATGCAAAAATAATTCTGGCTTCAGTTAGCAATGTATAGGTTATAAAAATGGGTTGTTAGTTTCGAATGAGTTGGTAAAATTGTAAGCTTCTACTTTTGCGATCTCTAATATGTGAGAAAGGGCAATATAAAATTCTGTTCTATCTAGGTGTCATAATAATTACGATTATAATTTAATATATTTATTATGGGTTGCAATAAATACCTATATAATCTATTGAAAACACCCATTAGTGTGAATGACAAAAGTTGACATATTATGTGTCTCAAATTAATTTTTATCCTCAGATTTACATTTAAAAGCATATGCAATAGATCTCTTCATATTCCCTCTACAACAATAGCATTTTTGATAGATAAACAAGTTTTTTACTATGTTTATTACTTCGAATTTTTCATTTTGGAATGAAGTTTTGCAGTACAGATTGCCAGGATTTTGTTTCTGTGCCTGCAGCACATCTAGTGATGGCGGTGACGGGGGTGGCAGTGTGAGTTAAGCTGCCGTGAACGCTCAATATAAATTATTATGAGCAATTGTAAAAGCTCTGTCCGCTTTTTGCGAACAGTGTTACACAAAGATGTAGAAAATATCTCCCTTTGATTCAGCAATATAAAATAAAAAAGGAGCACTTCTCTATCCTCAGAGTGAAATACACTGCGTGTAAACTAGAAATCTGCATTGGAACATATACGCATTTTTCAGATCTTTTCTATACTCTATATGTTCTCGTTTCATAAATGTTGTATATGAATATTATTCCAGAAATTTGGCTGCGGTATTAACTCCCCAGTTTCACTATAAATACACTCAAACACATTTGCAATTAATCAATAAAGAATCTGAATTTGTAAAGAACAAATAAATAAAGTACATAAATGGAATCATTAAGCAACAGACTATGCAGACCAATGTGTAGATCAAATCAACAGGTACAAAATCCCAATAGTAAATGAAATCACGTGTAACATTTTCTCTGTTCTCATAATCGTGCATGCAGGATAATGATTTTTTTCCCCTATGACAATATATATGTACGACATTGATACATGCATTGATATATATACACGACTGTCATTGGTGTGTTTTGGGGCATCAAACAACAATATTTATGGACAGAAATCAAGTGGTCGCCTGCAGTAGTGTTCTAGTTGAACCAGGGATCATTAACCCAGTCAAGAGGAAGTAGAAAGGCAAAGGTGAGAGTTGAGTTGAAATGCCATTCTGTAATTAAAGCTGCCGTTCTGAAAATATAAAAGGGGAGTATTAAGGCTCCTATTGTTAAGTTTGAGGTAAAAACCTTTAACTATTACTCCGATTTGACACTAAGCAAAGATGCGAGATGTGTGCTTATATAATTTCAGAGAAGAAAGCTAACTGCAACCACAAGCGCATAGATTATGTTGTTGAACTGGACAAAATCAAAGAGACCTTTATTTTAGCATTTAGGTTGATAGTGTGGACAATTAGAATGCCGCTAATTTTATTTTACAATATTTTAAAATGTGTTGTATATCTGTGCTGTATATAGAGCCCATTAAGTTAACATGTTTCTCTGCCGCAGTTTGTAAATGTTATATTTCTATACCATATTTTAGAATGGAAAAAATACTGCGTACAGAAAGAGCTCTCAGTAAATAAAACAAAATACTCCAGCTGTTAAGTTTTCAATTTTACTGATGAAACTACAAAACAAAAAGTATTTTAAAAACTTGAATTTTTACATTAAAATTCTTCAAAAGTCACTACAATGCTGCAATTTTATGAATAAATTATAAAGGGTGTGTAAAATGTATAAATATGGCATTTAGATTTTTAAAGCACCAAGAGCTGGAAATAGGAACTTTTTTATCAGAAAAATGTAAATAACTACAAATTATGGTTTCGATAAATATAGTTTTGAGACACTGTATTATTTTCTTGGGAGTCCAAGTTTAATCGAGAAGAAAGAGAAGGATAATGGAGGAGAAAGCATTAGGATGTGGGGTACCTTATGAAGCCGAAATCTAAAGAGTAATGTAGAGAAACTGAGTCATAATGTCAATTTTCAATGTCAGCGACGTCTGTGACACAGAGCCAAGGGGTTGGCCCAATAGAGTACACGTAGTGCTGATATGAGAAAGAAACTATCGCTGTATTAAAAGAAATAAAAATCTTTTGGGGGAGGCATCTTGAAGAAATAGTCTAATGCATTCTCAGAAATTACCAATCATTTAGTTAGCTCTGTATCAATCCAGTTTTCAGATACAACGGTTTGCATACTAATATTAAACGTTTATTTTCAGTAAAATGGATTTTTTTATTTCTTTAGAACTTATGTAATGCTTATTGATGTGAAAAAATGAAACTTGAAGCTTCAAACATTTTTTATGTGAAAGAAGTAGTTTATAGAATTGTACAAGATAATCTTAATATATGCTACTAATATTTTTCTTTCTTTATTTATTTACCCTAATGACTTGTACCTAAAATACTAACGTGGCGATATTTTCTGGGGCATTTGAACAACATATGCTTTCTCGATAAATTTCCACCAATGTAATGGAGCATGCAGAATTTCTGGCGTAGATGAACATCATTTACTATATATGCAGGTACTATTATCTTATTAATGCCGTTCTAAGCTAATGTTTTTTCCTATTACGATTGCCTTAGACGCACAATAAGTATCAAAGGTGTAAGGCGAGTATAACGATGAAAAATTACTGATGAAGCAATCTTTAGGTCTCAACACGCAATGCAGCTGGCGCGTGTGAAGTTATAAAATTATATATAACAAGAATGAAACCCACATAATAAGCATCTAAGAGTAAAGTGAGAAGGGAGCTACTACTTTAAGTCGTCAGGTATATACAACATCCAGGTATAAAGCAATTAGGATTCCTGGAACTTTTGATAAAAAAAAAAAGACGGATGAAATCTAGTGACACACAAACACACCAGTGGCAAATGGGATCTCATCTGTTTCACCCCTTTAAATGGAAACATCCTATTTGTTCAACTCAGTTGCCAGATGGTCCTAAATATGAATTTTATTGTGTTTAACTTAATTCAAAAATCTGAAAGTAACCTATTTTAGTTTGTGGCTTAATAGGATCCGACATATCACGCAACAAATTCTTGCGTGCTTGTTTAGACAACCATCATAAGGATAAAAAGTAAGCACAGCAATAAATTTAGTTATATTAAGAAAAATTACCTACAGAGTACCATATGTTGTTTTAGATATAAAAGGCCATCTGTGCTACCTTCCTTATGTTATTTAAATGGACTTTAATCTGCGCTTGAACATGAACAAATACACTTGTTACGTTTAATTCAAAGCTGGAGAATAGCTCCTTAACTTCATTTATATAAAAATAATAAAACTGCTGCGAAAGTTTTATAAACACTCCCTTCATAGTCTGAAAAAAGAACCATGGTAGTACACTGTCGTTTTAAATTCTTCGGAACAGCATTCCAAAATGTATCACTGCAAGCATTTAAGTATGCAACTTATTTTAATGGATCTTTGTATCTTTGTTCTGATCTGCTGAACAGATGTTATTTGTACACAGGGCATACAAAAAGTAATTCTTTTAAGCAGGACACTCAAATAGTAAATACATTTTGTAACACTCATTGCTGTAAAAACTTTATAGCACCGCAGTGTGACCAACATTGGCTTAATTCAGAATGTGATGGTTATTTATTAGGTTATTTAAGCGGATACAAACTACATATTATATAATGTATTACATCTCCTCTTAATTATTACATTGCTCATTGTAATTTCGAAATCAAACCACAGTGTAATTAGAGAAATAATGAAAATTTGATTTCAAAATCCAAAAAGCATTCCTTTAGTTATATACAGGCCATCATTTGACTTTATATGTGGCGGCAGATTTGAACTATCCAGATTCTGCAGGTAAACACAAAGAGTAATATTAATTGTTGCCAAAGAAATCGATAAAATAGTATAATGTTGCATAAGTAACATAAGTAACCATGTTGGAAAGGCTAGAACGTGAAAGTAAATTAATAATATCTGATCCCATCACTGCGCATGCTCAAGTACATGCTATTATCTTCTTTCAGCGTGAGAAAATTATAGTTTTAAACAACAATTTAGTATTAAGTGAATAGTGCACCTATTATGCCATGTTATTTTGTATTTATTAATTATAAGTACTTCTACTAATATTTTACTTTAATACAATTGCTGATTTTATTGATACAGTAGCCACAAAATTGTGATTAACGGAATATTGAATTCCGTCACTTAAATAAAGCATCGTTTCTAATAATTTTCCACACGCACCATTTCTATAGTTTGTTTAATGATCCCCTTTAACAATTTCTTCCTCGCTTTCTATAAATAACTTCCTATTTATTTATATTCATCTAAACTTCAATTTAGTATCCTAATCTTAACAATTGGAAAATTATCCCAGTTATCTAAATGCGCTTTATCTCTCAATAAACTAGTTTCTTTAGATTCTAATGAATCGTACTATCCACACACTAGATATATTTTTGTAGTTCATGTTCGGGTCACTGCAAATTCTTCTTTATTGTTTCATTACAAAATTCGTATATTTAAAATTAATATATTTTCAATTTGTAAACTTAAGGATTTTTGCTACTTAAGACGCTAAATATTTATTGCACTTCCATTTTTTCAATTTTCAGCTTAATTTCTTTCGAAAATGAATTTTCTTTTAATGATCATCTTTCCCTATTTCTCCCACACTAATCTTTCCAAAATATCCTTAATCGCACTGATCCAGAGCTTTATTTCACCCTTTCTTGTAAAATTAAACGTTGCCTTAATAATATATTTTCCTCCTCTAGCCTCAATTTTGCGTAATATACAAATGAATGGTAATAAAAACGCGCTTAAAACACTAATTACCAGATCTAGGGATATTGGTAACATTATTTATAGAGATTAAGCAAACTTTTCTTGCAAGCACCTCCTAATGAAAAAGTGACCATTTCTTTGTAATAAGGAACGTTTCGGAATGACTGCAATAAATTTATAATTACTAATTTTCAATGGCTAATCATTAAATACTGGGAATGATGTTTTTACATATGAAGAACGCTAAACAGGGTCAAGTTATTACGATTTTTTTTTCAAAATAACTTCCATTGAGTTGTATGCACTTAGCCCAACTATCAGCCAGTCTTGGAAGACATGCTGAAAACTGTTTCTGACCTCATCTTCAGATTCTCCTCCACCTTCTTTATCACAGCCGTTGATGACACTAAACTCTGGCTCCGCAGCTCGTTTTTGAGACGAGGGAACAAAAAGTAATTTGGAGCTAGATTCGGGCTGTATGAAGGCTGGGATAGTTTGCAAACGCGAAGGCCATGGATTCAAGGTGAAGACGCCAACCAGATGGATGCACCACAGGGCATTTTCGTCGGATTTGTTCGGCCAGGCCGCTAAAAACAGTCTTGTAATAATCCCGATTAACCGTTGTTTGCGAGGGTCTTCATCTTGATAAATCATTCCACGATAGTCTAAGAACGAAATCATCTTAACCTTTCCCAACTACCGATTAAAGTTGGGTTTCTATAGTGTCAGGAACGAGAAAATTTCCAGACTGAGCTCGTCTGTTTGCTTCCGGGATCTTGATGGTGAAGCCAAGTCTCATCACTTGTAATATGGAATTCATTATACTTCGCCATGCTCCGCTACCAGTCACATATTCATTTGCACCATCTTCTGTTCAGGAATCAGCACCCATATAGCACAGACGCTTCTCATGGGTAAGCGATCCTGCAAAAGAGTAAAGCACCATCACGGTTAATAGGGAGTTTGATGTGTCGATGTTGTTGTTGTTGTTGTTGAATATTTACCCCAGAGGTCCCACTTCATACCACGGGTCGTTCAGGGACGCGAATTCGCCTTTTGCGCCCTCGTAGTCACGGAAGGGGGGAGATGAGAGGAAAGAGTTCAAATCACACGACAATGTTTCATTAAACGTCTGAAAGTGTTTATTCTCATGATAATTTGTTGTCAGCTACCTGGTTTTTACCTCTTTGACATTAACACCATGAGCTGCATACGTTGCTTGAAACTGCATCTACAGCTCTAACACTACATTGTCTTTTACTTGTCTACTGTATCTGGGACTGCGTCCTGGTAATTACTACTGTCTTCCACTGTTTTCTGGGAATTACTATACTGTACTGGATTAGGACTACATCGTCTACCACTTATATACTCATTTCGAAGTATCCCCATGTGTTCGTGAGAGCTCACGGGGTCCACAGACTAGCCCCCACGAATTCTGAGCCTGCAAAATATTCAGATATTATTGGCGAACTCTTGTGCTCCCAAATTCATCAACTCTTTGGCTCCTCACTGGAGAACTGATGATCATTCGATGAAATGCCGTCATCGCCAAAACCTATTCCTTTTCTATTTTTAAAGAATTTCGGAGCACATCTAGCAACTACGGGTCCAAAAGACCGTTCGGCTTATGCCGGACACCTGCATGCACTTAGCTTTGTCGCAATATTGCTCGAGTTATTATCAGTAAGTGAGAGCAGAGGAGATTACAATAGGCTCCCTTTTCCTTCTCCTTAAGGAGGTATGCGTCCAGGTAGCTAAATGCATATTTATAATACATGAAATATTCTTGCTTGTTACTACGGGCTATTTAAGATATTTAATAATAATTACTATTTAAATTATGTATAGACATTCGCTCTCAGGCACGCGTGAGGTGTGAGGACCTATCACAATGGTAAATCTGTAACATGTCTTTCAGTCTATCCACTGTTATTGCCGATCTTCCCAAATAATGACTGTAGCAGTGTTAATCATGGTCTCGTTCACTGTAGTGGTTATAGCACCTGGACCGTCTGTTTTGTTGTTTAAACACTGTCCTACATAAAGTTTATGAACCACCGAAGTACAGCTGATTGTGGTCAAATCTCACAATATATTTGCTATAACACCACGTACGCTTCAATATCGGGTTTCTGCAGAGGGAAGCAAACTTTTGGATTTACTACTCGTTACGAACTGCATTTTACGCAGACGACTGGCAATCACTTGTTCTTTGTTGGCATTCTGTACTAAGACTTATGCGCTATACGCTTCCAGTATTTCCCACCAATCAGTAAGATCTGTTCTTCTGAAAATTTGTTTCACTGCCGCGGCTCTTATTTAAAACAAAATTTTCTTGATGCACGTGTTATAAGTGAGTAAATAAAATGTAAATTATAACATTTGCACTATAAAAAGTTTTAAATCGATAAAACTAGAATATTAATCAAATTCTAATACAAATTCATTTTCTTTGCCAGGAGGAAATTATATAACCTAACCTAAATGTATGCGATTCAGTCCCTTTACTTTACTTTAACTAAAGTAATGCAGTTCTTTTTATATCTTCTTGGTATAGAATTAAGCCTTATACGTATCTATCTCCATGCATTTTGGATATCGCTCATGTCGTAAGAGACTAATATTGCGGCATTTTAGTTCAGGTTTACAATAAAATAATTGCCTGATTATAACATCATAAAACATTCGCAATTTTTTTATAAAATAACTACGGCCGGTTTCAAAATGTGCATCAGAACGATCGCCAGAATTTAAAATTACCGGTACTTAGCTCCTATTAAATTCTTTTTGACTGGGTGGGAAGAGATATCAAAGTCATCAATGGCGATTTTACACAGTATATTTTGATAAGGAAAAAAATTGGAATATCACTTGGCTAAGTATATAGTTTTCGCTTGATACTGTGTTCAGAAATAACATTTATAATGACCATTTTTTTAACTTGCATTTATTGCAAGCTTTTCAAACAACTCTTATGTTCGGGGTGCTAGGTATAATCAATATGCATGTTTTAATAAAACGATTAATTGCAAACATTTGATTTATTTAATGTAATGTTTGTTGTGTGTTTGTGCCTAAACTTTTTAACATATTTAAATGGCATGTTCTCTCACATGTGCAGGATTATTGCAACAATTTCATGCTGTAATTCAAATAAAATATAGAAGAGCAAGCACAAAGCAATAACACCAACGTTTTGTGATACATTTATAAATTACAGCAACTAATAAAGATTATTCCAGATTCTGGCAGATGTTATTAACTACTTTAGTTACTTTTGCCCCTACAGAAGTCAGAGGAATAGGTGATCAGTCCCTAGTCTTAAGTATCATATGATTGTATTATTTGGATGTGAATTGGCTGGCAATTTTCCACAGGGACTTTGTTTTGTTTTTTTGTTTTTTTTTCAGTATGGAGTGATAAATGTACGGTAAATCCACTACAAGAAACACATGATTTCAATATTCCTATATGTTTAAATTTTTGATTTGTTCATTTTACATTGCTTCAGCATCAAATTACACATTTACTTCAGGGATCGTGACTACTCCAGCATTTGCTTGGAGGTTGTTGTTAAACTTACAAAAGCTATTGCTCTGAATACAAATGCAAAGGATTTGTTGCAAAACTTGCAAGATGTGGTGCAGAATAACTTTAGTTCATGGAAAACAGATAAGATGTTTTTGGAAATATGGCGCCTTGTGAATAAATTAAAATTGAAAATTCTTAATTTCAAATGCAATATACTTTATTTTCATATATACTGCTACTTAAAATACATAAATATGTGTTTTTTAAACTATGCCCAAATGGAATTCTTTTTAGCGTAATGTTTAGCAAAATCACCTTGAAAGTCAAGTAACAGAAATACTCACAGTCGAAATCTGTCTGCGGAACAAATTAATAAAAATACTAAAATCATATCAGCTGTGAACAAAAAGATGAGCCTGATATACTAGTAAAAATGATTGATTGCATTTATTGTGTTATGGGTTAGCGCTTGGTTTCAAGAATTGGCCACATCTCGCTGAAATATTTACAAAGAAGGCAAAAAATGTGAACAATAGTGGAATGCTTGCAAAATAGAGAAATAAATTATATAATAAGTATTGAACAATTATTAATAATTGTAGCGAACAAAGACATAACCTGCAAATAGCGGCTTGTTCGCAGCATGCATAAATATATCGTATGTGGTCATTGCTCATATCCAGAGATTTTCTTTTTGTGAATAAAACATGAACTAATTGCAAAAGTGTTCTTCTGACCAATGATAGTAATTTTTGGTGTTTCCAGTGGATTGTACATAGTGGTGTTCTATAAATACAGACATAATTTGTTTGCCTAATTCTGATTTTATACAAAATCAAAAACTTTTTCAAGATTTTGTTGCTTTCTGTACATTAAATAAAATCACTTGTGCAAAAAGGAAATAAAAACAAATCCTCGAAGTAAGTTCATTGCACGTGTGGTCATGAGGAAATAATGCATGTGTGTTCATATGTGAATAAGTGGCCATAAAGAATTGCAAATACTATGGTTAAAATTATGCCATACCTTATATATTTCTATAGCAAATATTGGCACAACACGGCTACTTTTTTCTCTATATTTGTGGGCAAAACTTGTGTCTGAAAAATCGCACTTATAACATAATAACGATTTTATCTCTTGCTTTGATAATGGTGCGCTTTGCAGTATATTAAAAGTTCAAACATTTCGATGGCAATGAAATCTATTTTCCCAAGATGCGTGCAGTTTGCAATTGTGACTAAGAGGGATCGGTGATAGCTCCCTCACCTGTTGAACTTCCACTTTTCGTATTCTCCCTCTGCTCATAAGACAGATAGCATCTCTGCTTGCAACCTGTGGAGCCCTCATTGAGAGTTCAGTCCGTCCCAGAAAGCACATTTAATACAATTATATGTAATCCTTAATCACATAGCTCATACACGCAAGCCTCGTCCTCGAGGGTGCTATCTTTATGGCATAAAAAATATAAATTAAAAGCTAAGGTAACTCTCCTTAGAATTGTGGTACGGTACAATGACCTTAATGATCCATCTATAAAGCTACTACGCGCACAGACAAAATGCATTATTTAATTATATTAATAATAATAATAATAATAATAATAATAATAATAATAATAATAATAAGGCGGTGCAACAATGTTTACGTGAACTTTTTGACAGCTAAATAGATATATAAAATACAAACTTCTTTCACAGTTTTCCTATTGCATTTCTCATATGTTCTTGGATTTACAGGTTAAAACAAGCAAAGAACTCATCAGCTATTCTTTCTACGTTTCCATTAAAATGTTCTACACCAACGATTTGAGTACACCTAGAAAGGAGTAAGGTCGGGTCATCGCTGTGATGGTGAAATGGTTAAACTGCCTCTTCTATTTGATTAATTGATGTTCAAATATAATCAGGGCGGCATCGAAGTGGGCAAACTAACACGTCGGGATGCAGTCACATTCTCTAGCTACCCTTCGACCGCTATTCTATAAATTTGGGGAACGAATTAAAATGACATATCCAAAATAGATTCTTTATATACCAGTATATGCTTTTTTTCCATAGCTGCAGTTGTTTCTTCGTTCCATTTTATATTTCTCTTTTCTTCTAGAATGCATTCATAGATAAGATTTGGCTGTTCTCAATACCAATTCCATGGTGTCGTATGCTAGATAAGAAGCTTTGAAGGATAGGAGCGACCCAATGAACTACGAACCAACTTGCAAGTTTTGCCAATAGGCGAGAGCGGCGGTCGTTGCCATCTGCAGGTAACACAACCAACAAAAATTTCCTTAACTATTTTATAAGGTTTTACTCATGAACTTAAAGAAAAGATGTGCTGAAAATCACCACCGTCGATGTCCATAAATTTTTGGCATCTCTTTAAAAAAAATTATTCAAAATTTGATGTATTTCATGTTGAATAATGTTGGCTATTCTTGGTGGATTTTTGTTTCAGCTGTTCCAAGGTATGTGAGCCTTGTCTTGTTTGCGGTAATTTTTAATTTAGATAAAAAGGCGCAAGGGTTTAGGTAGTGGGACCGAGATAAGTATTCAAGGATTAAAGCTTTCATCATAAGGTCCGATAGGTAAAAGAAAAAAAAATCGTACTTAAAATAAAAAAATACCTACAATTTATTAAAATTTCTGTGTCATAAAAAGACCAGAAAATCACGTACAACTGTGTCGATGATCTTAAGCAAAGTCTATTTAGTTTCGCCATTAGATTAAAATGTAAATTAATGTGCAGAGTTATTTGCAAGCCTGTACTTTTTTGCTGAATATCTGCTCTAATTGTATTTGTAAATATAAGCTGTAATTTGTTGTAATGAAGCCTGGTGTAAGTGATGCCTTATTGTTAAAAATATCACAGACTTACTTATGGTTAGAATCTGTTTAATGTAATTAATGTATATTTTCTAAAAATTGACAGTTTCTCTGTTGGTTAAAAACGTTGATAAGTATGTTGTCCAAAAATTCACTTTCATAAACTATTCTTTTACTATGGATAGATTACCAGGGTGGCCGAAGTCGTCAAGGCGCGGACTCGTGAGCGGGAAGTCTGGAGTTCGATTCCCACCAGACCGTCCTCCCTGACTTAAGTTTTTTTTTTTTACGGTTTTCCTCAGTCCTCATAAATGGCAAATGCAAGGAAGGTATTTTAAAACTTAGCACTAGAACGCTGACTTCCTTAAAAAAAAAAAAAAAAAAAAAAAAAAAAAAAAAAAAAAACAACTTTCACATTTTATCATTTCATTTCATGTATCAGTGTCCATCGCCTGTGATGCCTCAATAGCTAATACAGGCGTTAAACATTATTAACAAAAATTAGGGACATTCTTTTACTAATAATGTTGTTAGATTCCTTAAATTTTCTAATTCTTTACACATTCAACAGAAGAAAAAATATATTTTATTCTCGTCTGGTAGTGCAAACACATTAGCTATACTAAAGGTATAATAAATGTCAGATGCTTGTGGCAAAGTCTTTTTTGCCGACTACCGTTACATATAGGTTGGTTTTACCTCTGATGTATTTGGTAGTGCAATAGAGGCACGTTACCCCGTTTAAAATTTACAGCCTCGGGGAGCAGTTTACATCCTCTTTAAGCTGCGGAAATGGATGCAGCACCCTCCGCAAACGCAATTTATCGAGCAGTGTGTTCCGCAAACGGTTTTACGGATCTCACAGTCTGATAACTCTTTTATTTTGTGGTGCAAAATGCATGTATTCGGAAACAGTAAAAATCTGTAAGTCAACATCCGTTGTCTAAGGCTTCTTGTAAGGGCATAAGATAGTAGAAGCTGCAATTAACTGTGAATTGCATATACCGTTTTATTCCATGAAACTATTTAAAGAAATTACCTTAAAGTTTTCTACAATTTAGAACCTCGAGTTGGAGAAAAAGAGTTTCGCTATACCAGCACAAAACTCTTAAACATATTCACAAAGGTACTAAATATTCTAAATGAATGCACATAAATGAATTCAGGAGCAAAACTAAAAATTGAACTTTTGAGGACAAAACTGATATAATCATCTCTTTTCGGCTGATCTTTCCTAGCTTTTCCTATTTGGTTTATTTTTGCATCTTACTAGTATCTATTAGCTCTAAATGATCCCAATATTTATTTCTTCGTTTCAACATTATGTCATTTATGTTCTCAGTTTTTAAATTGCTTCTTATGTCTTCATTAATCACTCGCTCAGTTCTTTGCATTTCTTCCATATTTCTCACCAATTTCATTTCTGGTATTTAGTCTTCTTTCACCTTCCGCTTTTAGAGTCAAAATGTCTGTTTCATATAAATAAGTAGGAAGCTCAATAGTTTTGTGCAATTTTATTTTTGTTTCTTTCCTAACTTTATTTTTTTAAATTTCTATTAATAGTACCATTAATTTGATTAATTTCATACACACTTTAGCGTATAACATTATCAGAATTATAGGAATTCCACAGTTAAGAGCGTTAAAGGATGTAATTGTTTACACTAGTATATTTTCAAAGCAAGCTTAATTTGCATTTATATTAGAACCCCCAGAAAATCAGAACTTTTGCGTTTTGGGAGAATATTATTAATTTGTATCTTTTATGACTTTCTTCAGTTTGATAACATTACTTATGTAAATACTAAGTACGAGTAAGTATAGTGTCTTCCTTGCAATATTTTTGTGGGCCGTGGTCTACTGGGCTCTTTCTTAATCCTAAACGTTTCGTCTACATCTACAGTAGATATTTTCAGTGGCAGTGACCGCCAGATGATCCTATCTTCCACCCTAGTGAAGTTCAGGTCTTTCGATAACCCTCGGTGTACAAATATGTGTAAGAAAAATAGATAGCTGAACAATTAAATGGTGCCAAGAAGTGAGAAAGTTGCATTAATTGGTATATGCCTTCAAGAGTTTCTAGATTTCACTTCTGATGGACAATATTATGTCAATTATGCAGTAAAAAAAGTTTAATTTAACATTTTATAGATAATTAAAGGGCTGTAATTTCATGTTACGAATTCATATCTAACGATAAAGTATGTTTACAAATGAAAAGAATCAAAATGCAAATAGTATGACATGAGAAGAAATTGCAGCTAGTTCAACAGGTAATGTTCTCTACAAGACCAATGAAGAACGGAAATCTAAAGTGAGGCACACTGCTTTGACATAGTCTTCAACTTCTCGAAGAATTTATTTCAGTACAGATTTATGCCACTCAAACACTCATTTTAAAGCTCTGGAAAACCAAAAATCCAATGATTTCTTGAAGTGTCATGCTGAATTGTAATGCCTTGATTAATAAAAGTTCTTGCTCGGAACCAATCAAAGTGTAACTTATTTTCTGAATACTCTGAAAGTTGCAGATTACTATGAATGAAACGATCCATAGTCTTGGGCGCTTTGTTGCAAACATGATTGTTGGAAAACTTGATTCAAACAATGCACTGGGGTCCTTACGATAAGAAACCAAGAGACAACAACATGTTTCGTTAATACCCGATTGAATTTTCTCCTCCCTAAAGAGAACAAAGTATTATAATTTTTACCCTAAACTTATTCGCAGTTGTATTGATGAACAAATCAATCTGGAACTCCCCAAAAAAATTAACTAATAACAACAATCAAAGTATATTTCAAGGCTCCATTCAGGGTTCATACATTTAGCCAGAAACTTCCAGAAATCCCTTTGCCTCCCAAACCAATGCGGACAAAGCTGTTGCATATTGCAGTGACTATTTCACTTATGTGACGTCATCATAAAATTGACCAATGAATTGAAACAAAATTTTGAATTTTGACTCATCACAGTCCATGACTGCAGTGAAATTATCGTAAAGTTTTACCAAATATCTTTACTGCGTGATGTGCCTTTGTCTTCTAGTCAGTGTATCCTTCCTATAATTTCTGAGGATGCATCATTGATCCCTTTTGCAGCTCCTTCATTTAAATTTGACAACTGTGATTTCAGTAATTGTATATCTAACTAACTTAATGTGTATTCACTCAAATAAATAGGTAATTGTTTTTGCGTATTTTGACAAACAGTCTGAAATTATTTTGAAAATTATGTAATAATTCCTGTCTAAGTAACCGTAAATTTGGATATACTTTATTCAGAGTGGTAAAGTGTTATCTCTGTTTTTTTTTCAGTTAGTACTAGTAAATCAAACAGTAGCCATTGTAAAAGTCGACTTTCATCTATTTCAGTCTCGCGGTTTCGAATTGGTAGGTATTCATAATTAAGTATAACTTTTTATCAATTGTTAATATTCTGTACGCGAATTTCAAATTTATATTACTTTTAATCTTATTCTATTCATGAAATAGTCCTAAACCTTTGGTTATTTTCTAATGGCATTACTGACAATCGACATTTGTCTGTTGCAAGATGGCTTGAAAAGGTTAAGTGTCCATAATACAAATATACAATTATTACAATTTTGCAAACAAAGTTTATGGGAGTTAAATTTAAATCCTTATTTTATTCGTGGAATAGTCCTAATAAATATCACTAGAGGGGTCTGAACTCACTACTTTGGTGAATTTAAGGTAATCTCAAATATTAATTGTGATAATTTTCAAGATATAAATGATATTGTGATTACTCTGGAAAATGATATAATGTGCGTAAATGAAGCAAAGGTAATTCTAAATGATACTTTTGTTCATCAAGTCTTAATATTCATTAAAATACAAATTTCATTCTTGGTAGATGTTATCTCTGCGCACAAAGTTACTATGACGTCATGTACCAACAAACATACTTTCTCAAAACGATTAAAAGAATGTTCAAAGTTCGAGCAAAATTTGATCAAAAATTTAAGAGAGTTTTAGACTAAAATATCTTTGTGTGACAAAGGACTTTTTATCAGGAAAAGCAAATCATATAAAATGGGAAGTTCCTAGCAATCTTTTGCAAGATTTACGAATTCCATTGGCACACATCGCTTGCTTTTTGATTTTATGATAATTCCGAGTGACAATGTTACAGCTTGACAATTTAGAAAAACTTTTGGAAATCCACTAAAAAGCAAATTCTGGTATAGAGGTGTAGTGTGATTTTCTTTAATTACTACAGACTTAATGAAATCATTTCATTGATATTGTTTTTCATTGTTGGTATATCTTTCAGTACAAAAATATAAGTTAAAATAGAAATCAAACTAAGTACAATAAAATAAGAAATAATAAAGAAAGCCAATTATATATAATTTTATGTTTTTCATTCAAATTGAAGGACAACTTTTAGTATTAATAACAGTGGGTGTTACTATGGATTCTTGCTTATGCAGTGTCTATTTTCAGGATTTTGAATTCCTAAATATGAACATTTTAGAGCCTATGGATCCGCGTTCTAGTTATGGAAACCATTAAAATAAATTTAAAACCATTAAAAGAATATTTTAAAATATAAAGACATTTAAGAGAGTCCATTCATTGGTTTTATTATAATAAGAGAATTGAGAGACTAAAACAATGATTTAATAGTTAAATCTATTATTTATAAACCGGATCATTTGCACTTCTGTCTAGACTGATTAACTTTGTATTACGTGTATATGGTCAACGTTAATGTCATCTGTGAAGAAGAGAGTTACATAGCAACCCAGAAACCTACCACCGTGAAGTTCTAGGAGTTTTAATTACTTGTTTAATAAGTAGCTTCTTACGTTCATACTATACACGGAACTTAATGCTGATAAGGTTTAAAGAAACAGCATCGTCATAACGTTCCAAGTTTCCTTAAAAAGTACATTGAGGGAAGTTTGAGCGTTAAGGATATGCAGTAGAAGAGGGTGCGTGGAATTAAGCTTTTTACTTTTTAAAATGCCATGAATGTTAATCACTTTGTTATAACGTTCTGTTATCCAATGTGCTGCTGCAGGGAACTCCTAAATTATACACGCTCTGTTTGTTGCAGGCATGAGGTGAGAATTACATGACTGCGCTCTTGACGTCTGACGGCCGTTTTCTGTGACTGAAAACCAATCATTAATACTAAATTCTCTTAATAAATCTAGAACAAGGAAGCTAACCCAGAGTTTGAGAAAATTCTGATGCCCCAAAATGGTAAATCTGCTTTTTCAATGGAGAAAGTAACATCTCTGGTCAGAAGAATTCAGCTTGATGTTTAACTCAATGACAGCCGAGTAGAAAGTCCTTAAAAACAGGTAAAATTTGTTTTTTCTAAAAATAAAAAAAAAATCGACACTGTCTCTTTATGCATAAAAAATACAAAAATTGATATCTAGCATCCAGTTTAAAGTATGCATAGCATTCCTAGACTAAAAGACTACAAAACATGAGAAGTTAAATTCGGCGTTCTCAAGTCCCTAAGGCAATGGACATAGACAAGATCATAAGGTGTGCCAAAAGGCCCTATTCAAAAAGGCCCTATTTATCCAAACAGTTTCCCTGTGTTCTAGAAATGCCGCTACGGAGGCTGGAATGCGACAAGAAAAAATATGGTTATTAACAGAAAAGAACTGTTCAACAATTGATTTGCACGTTACTTGTGATACATCACAGGTGACCAAAAATATTAAGGAGGTAGATCTGTTAATGAACAAGAAGACGAAAACTTACGAGAAATTCTAAAGAGACGCCGTTTTTAGTGAGGAGAAAGACTTTAGGGGAATAAATATTTTGGAACATAAATCCATTCTACAGGATAATCCATAAACTTAAAAACCCTGTTTGGAATCCCATACAACTGCTTCACCTCAATTCTACTTTATGGATGCTAAATATAATCATTCACAAGTTTCTGGAAATTGAGAATTTTGAGACAGCGCAACAATATAAAACTGAAGAGAAAAAGCGGCAAAAGAGTAATTGCAAATGTATAGTTGTATCAGTTTATGTATTATATATCATAAAATTGTTAATTTATTTTAATTAGAATTCTTATTAATACTCGCCGTTAACAGATACATATTTTTTAGTTGCATCGGAATGAACATTTACAAACTTTGTGTTTTGGATATAATGTTGCTGACGTGCATATACACAAATCTCAAAGAGTTTGGGCTCCCTCTCACTATAATACAAAATCGACGCATTTGACGCTACCAGTACCAATGTATTAAAATTCACGGATAAAGTGCAATAAAGATAATTTTAAAAATTATAATTAATTAGTAATATTTACAGACTAAGCTACAAGTAAGGCTGTGCGATAATGCAGCCCAGGAAAAGATCTCTCATGCCAGATTTTTCTGTGGAATATTAAGCCGAACCTAATACTGACAAGGATATAATTGTTCTTAAATTTTTATTTGCATTCCTTGCCAAATAAATAAAATAAAAAATTGCAAAGTAATTCCTATTATGATAAAATGTTAAACAAGCACAGTTATATTTTGCACAGTTTTCTTCTTAAACGTGGAATAAATAAGTTTAAGATATTCTAGAACATCCATTATGAGAGACTGTATTTGCTTTTGGTCCTATACTGACAAATATTATACAAAAATAAGAGAAAAGGAAAGGCAAACAATGGGGATATTCAAGGAGAACAAAAATGATTAAAGACTGACACAGCAGCAAAGAAAACAATATATAATATAATGAAAGGAAATATTTCCAATTTGTAGAAGATATATATTTTCTAAATATAAAGTATTGATATTTCTTATTAAACTTTTCCAACATATTTAAAGTTGGAACCAAAAATTATTAATACATACTTTAAAAATCTAAATACTTTTGCATTGTGTTACCTTGCTTTCTATGTTTACTGCCTTTATAAAATAGTAGTAATGTCCTAATTTTATTATACATAAATGTGTATATGTATATATACACATTTATTTTACCTTATATATAAGTAATTTGTTAAATTTCTAAAATGTTAATATTAAAATATATGCTGTTTATTCTCTATAAAGTATGATTGCTCGATCTAAATTAAAGAAATGCAAAAACGATTTTCTACTCAAGGATAAATTTAATTTTATACTATGCCTCTCAAATATTCGTACATATCTACACATACGTTTTAAGATAACTTAATTTTATTAGTAGCATCTCTAAATAAACACTGTACCTATTTTAAAATTGAACGTTTTATAAAGGCAACAAATAAGGTGAATTTAAACCTACAGGAACTTTAAAAGTTAAAGTATTTCTGGAATATATAATGATGTTAACAAACTGACTTATAACTTCCAGTAGAAAAATATAGACAGAATATATATCGAGTAAAATTTGTACGAGAAAATGCAAACAAAACAAAAGAGCAAAATTATGGATTAAAAAAAAAACTAATACAATGACACATACTTAGAACACAGTCTCAAACGAGGTCTCAAATACTACTTATTAATCAAACTCGTTCAAACCTGAGAAATTGATATGTCACTCTTAATATGTTTTAATACAATATTTAAATTATAAATCATGTACAGCCTTTTGAGAGTCACTGTAACCTTTTTAGTCTCCCTTTTTAAGGCACATAACTAAAATACTTTTTTCTTATGCAATTGAATTTTAATGTAAAAGCTTTATAGATTAAACTTCATGCATTTTATAAATACACACAAAATAATTCGCAAAAAAATATTTATATATGCACGGAAAAAGTGTAAGGCTTTTCCTCCTTATTTTTCTTATGTTTTAAATTCAATTTGAAAGTTTATGTACAGACAGTAAACTCAGTTAACCGAATGACTACACTGAAATGAGTGGTTTGTTACTTACAATGCTATATTGATGTAGTACAAGTAGATATGCATTATACTTTGTTATTTTTCAAACGAAGCAAAATATTTTCTTCAGCGAATCTCTTATTGATAAAAATATGATGAAATGTTGTTGACGAAATATGTCCTGAAATTGGTTAAAACATTTTCTTTCCCAGGATGTCTTCAGAAAAAAAAAAAAAAATCAGCAATCTTTGTTTTCACCCCATTAAATATACTTTATTTGCTTTGTTTTATAGACTTTGTATTACAGATTTATTACACATACTTTGTACAAGCAGATCTTATTTTACTGTACATACATACACTAAGAAAAAACAACAAAACACTGTAGTTATTAATGTTCAAATGTGCTAACATTAAAACTAGTGTTGTTTAAGGTGTTGTTTAAGATAAATGTTTATACCTGTGTACTTCTTCATATGTGCGCATAGTAAGGGCTAACTGTACGCATGGTTGTAAGAACATAGTATTGGAACAGTGTTTATAGGCTAATCTTAAATAAATGAATAAATAAAAATAATAAGACTCAAGTAACGTTTATTGCAACTTTCGCTTCTTTCGAATAATCTAAAAGAAAATGGTCTTTGATGAAATAGTTCTGATTATGTTTATGCCTACAGACCTAAAAGGAAAGTTTGAAAACTCCCGCCTTTACCTGGAAACTGCGTTTTGTAGCGATGGTTCAGGAGCTGCGAAAACTTACATAGTAATACGGTATTTATTTCCGTTTAGCAACATTTAGCCACGGGAAGGATGGCCAGGACATTGTCTAACTTTTGCAACATTTCTCTTTTGTACGTTTATAGTCCAACTCCATACCTGGAACAGATGTTATTGTAAAAACAAAGGGACATTGGAACAAAGCTAGAGGCCTGAAGCGGTACACACGCTGCCTGGTAGTGCCCATGTGTTCAGGAATGCTAACGAGAACGTAACTCGGGGCCGCGCGCGTGTGAACAGCTTTATTGAATATCCTGTACCCTGCACTTTGCCGCCGGAGGCAAATGGGTTCACGGTATTCAAAAGTTATTAAGGTAGAAGAGAAAGAATCGGAAGGTATTAAAAGCAAAACAGCAAAATAACATACGCGCGTGCACAAAACAAAAATTACATGTAAATGTAATCATGAGGTGTTGTGTAAACAGCCAGCAGCTGTAGGAACAGTTGCAGGGGGACCTGACACCAATAATGGAGACTATCAATCAGCAAACCTTGCAACAAGCTAGTTAGTAGTGCGTGGAAGGAAGTGGGGCAAAGCCTGCGGGAGGGAGAAAAAAAAAAAGACCCTTAGGGGATGAACCGCAAATATTATTACGGTTAATCAGGCGGTTATTTATGATAACAGAGTTGCATGATAGTAAATTAGTGCTTCGTGGGTCGTGACATATGGTAACTGGTTCGGTTATACCAGTAGTGCTGACCACCAGTTGTTCCCCATCGCTCCCTTTCTTTGCCCTAAGAGGTGGGCTGCCAGCTTTTCTGTTGTTATCTGGCTAAAACAGTTGGCCGTCTACAAGGGCGATGACATCGAATAATAAGGGGGTCATGCAACAAACTTAAGTAGAACTAAACTCGTTTAACCTTTGATAGGAACATGGTGACAACGGAATGTCAATATAAAAGAATACTCCAATACTATGCCATTAATTATAACTATTTGAAAACGTATATTTCAGTATCCGAACCCAAAACGCCCATTATGATCGCTAGCTACAGCGAAGTTGTTTGAGCTACTGGCCAACAAAACAGCTGCGTATTGGGATAAGCAAATCGCCAAGGTTGTATGCTACTTGTGCAGATAGCAGCTTGTAGTTATTTTGAGACTTTGTTAGCGAGTAGCTGCACGAGGTTATTCGGTGCTTTCATTGTATGCAAATTCTGTGCCCGTGCGTACAGTCTTGAAGAACGTGTTTTAATAAAATGGATTCTTGCAGAGAAGAAATAAAGCGATTGGTAAGAAAATATTCTGGCAATTTTGTTGCAGAGAGGGAAATCATTTGCTAACTTGAGACGAGAGACAGGATCCCTGAATGACAAGAAACATGTTCCGAAGAAAAGTTAGATGAAATAAAGGAATTTCTTACCCAGATGCCGGCAATGTATTGCTACTGAGAGGCATCATTATGACAACACAGATAAGGGCTTTATTATGATCAGCGGCTTGCGTTCAATAGCGGATTCAGGCGAGGTTGATCATAAGTAAATATAAAATTTATACGACGTGATTCAAAATGTAAACTAACTTTCCATTATCTTATGATATAGTCTAACTACACATTAAACAAATTAAGAGACGAGAACTAGGCTTAGTTAGCATTTAATTTACTTTAATACTATTGTTAAATTAAAAAAAAATTAAGTTGTTGATTCGTTTTATTTACGGACGTTCTTTAACATCTCAGGTCATCAGAGTCTCATTCAAACTAGGGCGTGAAATGGCCGACAAATTTTGCTCAGAGGCCTCTTTTTTCAGGCTTGAAATTTTTTATTGTGCCGTAAATGTGCGACACGGGACCGGCTTTACTTTGCTTCTGAAGGAAGACATGCTCAGGAGTTTTATGCCTGAAAAAATCCATCGGTCCTGGCGGATTTGAATCGACATTCTTGGGTTCAGGAAATAAGTATGGTTACCACTAGAACACCGAGGACCGACATAAAATGGTTACATTACATATATAGACATTTATAGACGTTTATGAATTTCTTTTTGAAAAACCTTCCTTGTAAACCTTCCATAAAAGACATTTTAATAAAGATAAATACTTAATTTAATTAATGAAATTAAGATAACTCGGTAGATTGTGTTCATATGTTCAAATCATTTCCGTTTATTGACAATGTGACAGAATAGAATCTCTTTAGCTTTGTGCTTTAATAAAACCATTCAATGTTCTATAAGATGTAATTTATTATACTCCCTGGCTGCCAGTTCACTAATTTAGTAAATTATTTACAAATAGTAATGAATAAATGACTTGCTTCATATCTTACGATCTCTTTTCTTAATATGGGTCAAAGAACATGGAAACATTCAAATATCAAGATGATCTTCGATATGAGCCCCTACCTTCTTCTTCCTAAAAACATCTTACTGATACCTAAGCTAGCTAATGTACTTCATAGTAAACTATCGCCTTTCATTTTGCTATCCATTAATTTCCTTAATAAAAATAGTTTAATATTTTTTTCTTTTAAACTTTTTATTTCTTTCCCTTCAAGTAAAAGCAAGAAAATAAATAATCTAATTCAGCCAAAACATTTCTTCGCCCAACAGATCAATAGTGTTGCAATCATGGCATGTTTTATTCCTTACATAGGATATTCAGCAACGCTAGAGCTACTCTATAGATAACAGCTTATCGCAGGACTTTTTACACCGGGAAATGAAATGTCTTGTGAGCTCACATCGCTTTACATAATTAAGTAATTAAAGTACCGCACTCAACCCTTTGTACAGATTTAGTCCTTGAACATCATCACAAAATTCTTCTGTATACAGATTCTGGAATGTATACTTATGACTAAATATAGGGTGTCACAAAGGTCTTTATATAAATAAATACCGATCATATCGTTCGGTATATAGGGTACCTCTGTCTTATTGAGTAAATAATAATGTAGGTACATTAAGGGAGATATTTATGCTGAATGTGGCTTTGGGTGATACTTTTCATAATTCGATCATTTTACAGAAAATATTCCAGAATGCTTCTCACTAAAGAACATCATATTGAAATAACGCAGGTGACTAAATAGTGAAGCTGTTACGAGATGGCAATAGATTTTAAATAGAAACATGGTAATCACATCGCACATGACACAGCTGCTAAAGTCTATGGAAAATTAATAAAAAATGTGGGAGCTAGAAATGTTGCGGAACAACCGAAAAGTGGCATTCCAAAGTACTTATTAAAGAAGGGATCATTATAGCTCCCAACATATAGAAACACATAATGCAAGCGATGATTCCGTATGAAAGAGCGCTTAACATCAAAGTCCTGTTTCACGAAGCCCGTGATTAGTAAAACTAGGCACCGTTCTAGTATTACTTGTTTATGTTACAAATGTGTGTTTCTAGAACGTAAACTACACGTTACTAGTGTGGCAAATTGATGTTATCAGCGTGCGATTTGGTTTTATCAGTATTCTGTTTCACGAAACGTTTCGTCTTGTAATATTGCGTATTGTTAACTAGTGAAATTCTACCAGTGAATCTCGAATGATGAATTTACATACCAGTGTACATATTTTGGGCTAGGTATGAATTCTATCAACATCGAAGCATTTTATAAAACGTATAACTCATTACTTTATTAAAAATTAATAAATACACGATGGGATGATGCTGCATTTAACTCACAGGCAATGATATATCTGGCATAATAAAAGAAATACTTATTTCGAGTTCGGATTCTAAGTTTCTATTTGTTTTTGTTTTTGTTTTGTTTTTAGATAATTGAGCTCAGGGAATAATTTTTCACACAATCTGTTACAAAAATATCAATATTTTTATAGCCTTCTCTGATAGTCCGGAAAATTTGTGAGAGGAGATCCAAGTTTTCGGTTTATGCATTTGAAAGCTCTCCCGAACAAATAGTTCAATTTGATTCTACTTTATTTTACCTTTAATAAATACCAATCATAAACGTGTATCATAATACTTTTCTTGTAATTCATTGTTTGCATCTTTATACTTAAGAATATTTACTGTTAACTGCGGTCTAATCCTTCGTGGACGCCCTGGAAGGCCCTCGTGGACAACAGTTTGAGTTTATATACAGCATTTCAGCAAATACATTTTACATTTTGATTTAAAAAAAAGTTGTTGATTTCGTCTATATATGGAGACCTTGAGGCACTCTTGTTTTAGCATTAAAGTATTCATTTTCAATAGATTTCATAATAAATTGCAGTCACAAGTCATGACTTAGATCGATTATCTTATAGAGCATTAGATTGGTTATTGTTCTGTAAATATTTCAATTACAAAATATCTACCTTTCATGAAATTTGTTTACTACCCTCTCTATATGGTTTGTATGTTACGCTATGTACCTAAAATTCTTCTGCAGTAAGCGAACAGTTTGAGCATATGCATATTGTACAGCTTTATTTGTTTTCTGCTACTAAATTACTCCTATTGTTGCATACACATTATTATAAAACAAAGCTGTTAGGCAAATTACAAAACAAAACAGTGAACATAGTTTACTGTTTCATAATATTACATCATTTCACAAAAGACTGCAAATATGATGTGCCCTTTGCCAATAGCTTGTGTCATCAGCTTTTGGATGCTTATGGGATGAAAAACGTTTCACATTTTCCATTTCATAAATAAAATGTAATTATGGATTTTAAACTCACAATATTGAAAATACTCTACCTGACACAAATGCGAAGCTAGTTTCGAAATAAAAACTGGTTTAACATATCATCCCTTTCATGGGTAATCTCGTTGTTACTCATAAGTAAGATAGACAATCCTAAAAGACTGTTATCGAAAATTTTTAAACATTTTCTGAAAATCAATTTTCGCCTAAACAGCTCGATAGTTTAATTACATTTTCCAAACTGCTTCAAAAATATAGAAGGATGAAATTGTGCATTGGGTTTTGCAATTTTGAACTGTATATTTAAAAAGAAATAAAAACTATAAGAGTTTTACTAAGACTAATTTACAGTTCGATAGAATGAAAATCTGGCTACATATTGAGCTTGAAAATGTTCATAAACTTTCATTTTCAGTAAGTAATATAATAGCTCATTAATTTACCATTGTTAAGTAAATTATTTTTCAAGATAAAAAATTAATTTAGGTTAATGAAAATTAGCACAAATACATCACAAAACACAAGCATGGTAAAAATTATTCATATCTAATTATAAATTTTTAAAGTAGAAGTTTCAATAGCGCGAACCCTTAGTAAATAACTATTACTTACAGATAATGTAATTGTCAACATATTCCATGAATATAACCTACAAAGAGCAAAAGAATAAAACAATAAAAGGAATAACGTGAACATTTCTGTGTTAGAAATTAAAATAATGCATTTTCAAGTTAGAAATAAAGAAAGGAAATAAAAATATAAAGGGAATTAAAAGAACAAGTACATGTTTTTTTCTCTTTTGAACTTTAAAGTTGGGATGGACAGAAATCTGGTGGTAAATACAAAAATAAGTAAATAATAAATTTCAAAAAATTGCGGAACTCTAAAGAGGACACTAACAAAAAATGAATGAGTAATATGAATCGTTTATAAAATTATCGCTGTCCTGGAAATCACATGAGAGTCACAACGCCGGACGCTAACCAATAGAAAGAAAGAAAGAAAGAAAGATAGATAGAAGGAAGAAAAGAAGGAAAGAATGAAAGAAAGAAAGATAGATAGAAGGAAGAAAAGAAGGAAAGAAGGAAAGAAGGAAAGAAAGAAGGAAGGAGAGAGAGAGAAAGAAAGAAAGAAAGAAAGATAGAAAAGATATAAATTTCGTAACATCAAAGAATGTTTTAATTTAATGATTATTAAGAGAAACAAAGATATAATTAATTAACTCGGAATAACAGAGAAAACATCAGACTATATCAATAGATGTCTTTAGGTCATATATGTTACATAATAATATAAAAGATACATAAAGTATATAGGACAAAAAAACAAAATAACGCAAAGAAAATATTTTAAGGATAAATTTTAAGGACAAGTCTCTAATCGGAATAAGCTAATAAGTTAATAATCATAATAATAGTAAATGATAAAATGCCATTCCCGTTAGAAGTTTGCAAGCTTTAAAATTCAGCAAATATTCATATCTACAGAAACTTCTAAAGAGATGTTATCTCACTCGTGGGAATAATTAAAAATATTACTCCCAATATTTTCATACCAATACATTATTACGGTTTCTATTGCTGAATAGTTGGTATAATTTGCTGGCTATAACTAGAATAAGCGATGGTTCACGAATTCAGTTAGTAGAGAAGCTGAAATATCCCTCTCTCACTCTGCCCACTGCTACTATGACCTAACATGGAAAGTTGATTATTGCCTCTAGATATTCCAGTATCAGGTTATGTTCATGCTGAAAAAAGCAGGATGTTTTGAGTATAAAATATGACCGCAATAAAGTTTAGCCCAGTTGTGCCTTCATAAAAAATTAAAGCTAAACAACGGAAACCGTATACACACAACATGTGATGCTACAGAGTTATGGACCTTCTATCATTTGATCTGATTTTTCATTGTTGCTATTTTATATTATTGTTTGAAAACTATTACCGATATGTAATGAGCATGTATTAGTTCTTCTGTATTTAATTTATTTCTATTATGTTATTAGATCCAGTAAAGGTTCATGTTACTACCTTATCGCGTATTGGTATATTATTATTATTATTATTATTATTATTATTATTATTATTTGTTACAACATCCTCTTATCGTGTATTGGTATTACTATTATTTTTTTGTTCTACTATCCTCATTTTGTTTTTTTGTTCCTCTTAAGAAGCTTGTTTCGGCAATTTTTATAATTTTTTGGGGCTTAGTTAGTGCCCAGCATTGTACGCCATACTTTATATATTGGAACAATGTTGATTCTGGATTTTGTTTACTTAATTGTACAAGAATTCTGTGCTCACATCTAAGTTTACTATAGTTCTACAGTATATCTTAGATAGTTAAAACAGTTGCTTCCTTTTCTACCTAAACATATGTTCATTGTTTACGATTTTATTCCTCAATGAACATTTTTCTCTTTGTAGATTTATATATTGAAATGTGCAAATTAGCAAAGTCATAATATAATATAATATAATATAATATAATATAATATAATATAATATAATATAATACTAACAAGTCTTTAGTATGCATAATAAGTATGCTAATAAGAAGACGTTTAATTTGTGTTATCAATATAAAATAATTTAAAAACCTAGTTATTGTCAATTTAATGACTTTAATACACCAATAAAATTATTAATGATAATAGCAATATTAAGACTAACTCTTTTATTCTCATTTTCCTATCCCCACAGAGACTTTGCCTTTCTGTTTATAGATGCTTTGGGGTTTTCTCTCTCTCTCTCTCCCTCTTCCCCTCAACACTATCAATTTTTTATAATGTATAAAATGAGAGAACAAACAGTTTAAATGTATAAATTCTGTATGGCGAATGTCTCTCTTTTAAAGCCATTTTAGGACTCTTTGTTTACATATTCAGTGACTCTGTGCTGTAAATTGGTTTTTAAAATATATGCATAAATCATATAACCAGTATTTCAAAAACTAATTCCCTATAATTTCTAGATAACCTCTTTTTTACACATTTATTATATAAACATAGGAACTGACATTCTCCTACTATTTTATTTTTCTTCTTTTCCTTACATTATTTTTTCCAATTTTGTTGGTATTTTTTTTTTTATTTTCTATTAAGTTTTTTTTTTATTTGCAGTATGCTTTTTTTTCCATTTATCCCTACTTTAATCTTGGAACTTTTTTCACTACCATTATTTGTCACTCATTCCATATTTACTTACTAATTAATTCAATTTATTTTTAGTATTTTTATAGTTTCTATACTTATACAAACGAAGGCTATGCAAGCATAGTTGGATAAAGAAAGTACAACACTGTCTAAAATTCAATATAAAATTGTATAATGTGTACAAACTACAACAAAATATGCTCTTTTTGATCATTTTAAGTAAAATGTTTTTAAACGAATATTATAGAACTTTCAATGTGTACTGAAGCAGGCAAGAATTCATGCAGAAAGATGATTCTGTAGATATCGAAGAATGCTACAGCAAAACCCAGTAGCCTAGTTATTAAAGAAGTGGACCAAAAAACTTGATACATGACTTTATCTTTTCTAGCAACATATCACGTTTTGTTTAACACAGGCAAATATTTTTGAATTTCTGTGTACGTACGAAGTAATAAGGTACAAATTTTCCCTCTTTTTGGGGGGTGGATCTTAAATGAGCTAGCACTAGAGATGATTCCATAGATAACATGTCTGCTCATGCGTTATGCAGCACTTAATAGTCAGCGTGAAGAAGTTCTATGCATCTTGAACTATTACCCTCGGGTATCTACTATATAATTTATCTCTTCGCAAGAGAAGTCCAGGAGCATTTTCTATTTCAGACCTTTTATGGAATATGTGGGAGTACTGAAGCTTAGGCAGCTTATAAAAACTTATTAAACAATCAGAGTTTCCTAATAATTTATCTCTAAATAGACTGTATAATTACAATGATCTATAAATACTATTAAAAGATTGCAATGCTAGGGTAAACATCCTTTCTTTTGCCAAAATTTTGTGTCGAGAAACGCGAGATAAAAGTTGGTGCCAGCTGTGATGATGTGTGTTGGGGCTATCAATATCAAGTTAATATGCAGTTCTTGGCAAAATCTTCAGAGCGTATTATTCGTGCCAAAGGCGTTAAAAACCGAGTCATAACAGTCCACTGCATTGATTTGAGGGTTTGGGAATTCGTAAAATAAGTTAAGAGCTCACTTACATAGCATTTAGGCGATACGTTTCATATAATGCAAATGTGGTAGATGCATGAAATATCTGACATTTATTATAATTGTATTTTAGTGATTCTAATTTGCACATCAAAAGTCCGGCGCCAGGGGTACAGGGCTAGTTGCATTATATTATAGTACGTTATACAACGCCATTATTAGTACAAATAGTGAAATATGAAAGGAGAGGACACATTTATTATTCAATATGCTCAGAAACACACTACAATAAATACTGAACCTGACATGCGCAAGATGGCAAACAATTTACGTAGCAACTCCTATGTTTCGTTATTTCCTCCGCACGGACACTAACCAGGGACGCACGGTATACTGAGTACACGATAGGTATCGCGCATGAGGCATTTGTGACATCACACGGTGAGGGACCTGGCTCAAGCTATCAACGTCCATTGTTTGCATCACTTAAATGGCTTTTCACAAAGAAGATAGCCCTTCACACACCCGAGTTCTGGTTATTAAAATTTAAATTAATATTAAAGTAGCAATCTGTTTAAAAAACTGCCTAGTATAATTTCCAAGGGTGGTCTTACTCTTTTTTACAGCTCAACTTTACAGCATATTGTAACTAGTTTTTTGTCAGAATAATTTTGTTAATTATTTCCTTTTTTCCCCTCAGTTGCAAACAATTTCTTTCCTTTCTAATTAAATCAGTTAGAATGATAAGTTTCCATTCTCTGGTTTTTCTCTGTTTTTAATCTAAATCCTAATAAACATGATGTTCCAACAGAACATGTAAAAGAACCTAGATATCTAGGTAATGTTTTCTCGATGAAGATCTTGGACATTTAAGCCATTCCATGAAAAACTATCAAGTCACACTCTCAACTGAGGACAGAGTGAAATCACTGTTCTGCTAGCTTAATTAACCTCCCCTTTTAATGCGATGAAAGCCAAGTTTTCTTTGTTGGAAAGTGTTCCTACGATGAAACAGCATAATCTGGTTTTGACTTTATTTATGTGCTGCATAGCCTGCAAGCACTTCAATTCATTGTAAAATTTAAAATATACAACTTATTTCTTGCAGATAATTTAGTCGCTCAATAAGCTTAACATAAAAACTCGTCTTCCTCACATTCTTGGTCGTCTCTTCTTCTTTCTTCTTCTCTATTAGCATCATATTCAATTTTGCTGAGCATTGTTGCACTTAAAGCAGTGCTGGCGTCCCGAATAGAATTCTCAAACGTCAATTAGTGCAGTTAGGCAGCTTGTTTCTTCTAAAACTATAATTTATTATTCCAATTTTATTTCCTTGTCTGATTAGAAGCAACCAGAAAACTTTCAATTATAATGCGGTAAAATGGCACTTTTTAATATCTTTTTAAGAGTGAATTCAATTTCTTTCTTTCGTAATCTTTGCACCAAAACTCAGAGAAAAATCATTCCTTCCACATAACTTGGCTCTTTTGTTTTTAGCTTAGTATCTTTAGGAAATCTATCATACAAAATACCCGATTCTTTAGTTTTAGTAGACCTAAATATCTCTGCACTGTGCCTACGGCATACTCGCTATTGAGATTATCCTTTCAGGCCCGAGTGCTGAAACACCTTTTTTTTTTTTTTTTTTGAATAGTGCTTAACACCCGTTTTTACTAATGAGGCACCACAGGCGATAGACACTGATGATAAATGAAATGGAATGACTTATTGGGAAAGGATATTTTTTTAGGGAAGGAAGCGTTGCAGGCCTAAGTTTGGGATACAACCCGGCATTTGCCAGTTATGAGGACTGAGGAAAGCCTGGAAAAAAAAATCAGAGAGGACGGTCCCGGCGGGATTCGAAACCCAGACTTCCCGCTCACGAGTCCGCGCCTTAACGACCTCGGCCACCGTGTGGCGGTCTGAAACATCATGTAAACTAAACTGCATATCGCATTCTAGTAAACTACTTGGCTATTTACTAAAGCTAAAGATTGTGTATAAATACATTACCTTTCAATTGTTTTAGGCCAGCACACAACTAACGTTTTCATAGAAATGATAGATGCTACAGAAAATTTGTGCGCAGGGGCAGTATTTTCTATCTTTCTCACTGAATAGCTTTTTCTTTCCCACAATAAAGGACTTCAAGTGCAAACTTGAGATTTACCATGGTTGACTTAGGAAGCAACTGCACAACTGTAAGGTTTCTTAAAATTCGGCTCTTAAAAGAAGCTTATATTATCAAAATCTCTTCAAAACAACGTTATTTAGACAACGATCAATCAATTAGCAATGCTGCGAGCACAGATAACACAAGACACCAGCTGACGTCACAAGCTGGAAATGATACTGCGCAAGCCGCCTGTGATACTACCATATTACTCAACATACCGTACCAGGCACACAAGCTTGCCCGCACATCGCCAGTTTCAGTGATATTCGCAGTCTAGGCCGCGTTATGTACATATGAGTCCTTTATCATTTCAATGTGTTCCTATCTGTATTAATAAAATCTTACTCTATGGTACCGGATTTTTTAAACGCTCTGTATATTTTTATTATTCATTGAAAGCTTAGTTTTCCAATATATTTGTAACTGGAATATAATGTCAATTAGTTCGCAAGAAAATAAAATGTAATATTTTAATGAAATGAATATAAACACCATTTGTTAGAATAAACTATAATAAACAAAGAACTGCAAAGAACTTAATTATAGATTTGTTCGAGTTTACCTTTGGATGAGTAGCCTTCATTAGATATAAGGTCTTATCTTTTACATAAGTCTTGGAGAAATTTGTGGATCCTTCGTGTTCGTCCTTGCTAACAACTAGTAGGCGTTATTGCCTTTGGGCTTTAATGTCTTCCAAGATTTCTTAATTGTAGACTACCCTACAAATTCCGGAGCTATCTGGCGTCCCTGGCATCTAATGCTGTTGAAAGGATAAGGGTAATTATACTGTTTCTTTTCCCTATAGGTATGTCTGAAGTAAAAAGATTCCTGATACAATGGAAGATGCGAATACTAGTGTGCACAAATTATTCCAGCAGTGCTCAGTGCTCATTTTCACAATGCGTAATTGAGCACATCTCTTTGGTTGTTTGTCAGCTTAAGGGCAGAAGAGCAAAGCGCTTAATTGTATTCATTTATGAAGCTTAAACATTTATTATCTCCGACTATTAATGACAGAAATTTATCTCTGTTACAAGAAAGGGATTATCATGCGTAATGGAAGATTGCCAAAAAAAACCTTGCATTTATCAGTGGCTTTTTTAACTGTAAGCTTAGGCTTTATTTATCAACAAAAAATAGAACCGCGTGCGAAACGTAAAACGAAAGCCTGAACATTCGGCTTGAGAGCAATTCACAAGGTTAAGAATCCTGTACAAACAACTGCAGCTGCTAATAATAAAAGTTCAAGAACTTCCTTTTCAATTCTTTTTTCAAGTTTATATGGCAAACGTTGTTCAACGTTATAAATTGTTTAAAAATGACTGCATAGACTACTGGGCATTAGTTATAAAACTTGTCCACCCATGGGGAGTTTACGTCTAGGCTACTAAGCGTGCCGCAGGTGTAGGTGCTTGTGCTTTTCCTCCAATTTGATTCCACCAGCTTTTTCCGCTTTCTTCCCCTCTTTTTCATGCCCATATCACTTTAATGCCTGGTAATCATTTCAGTAAATATAGCATCACTTGCTTATGGCATATGCTTCTCATGCTTTGCCACTTATGTAATTTTGAGTTTGTTCTGTTTCTCGTACAATTTATGGGACTATGATCTCTGGAATCTAGCTGGGGCACATTGGCACACAAGTGTCGAATTGAATGAGAACCCACATGAATGGATGCTGCTGTCTGGCCTCCAAAGAAATATGAATTTATTAAGGTAAGAACTGTAAATGGCGAATGTGGTGTTATTGCTCATTCGTCTTCACATATGCGAGGGCATAACAAATCTCCGTATAAACTGAAGTGCTTCAAGAGTCGCTCCTAACGTTTCTCTTTCTTCATCTATCCTTTTTTACGTGTATATGTAGCTCAAGGCATGGTCAGCAAAGAATAGCACTTAAGATGAAAAACATTTCCGGTCAAAAACTAAATAATTTTTTTTTATCAAAACATCTGGTTCCACCGTGGTTTAGGACATACTGAATATGGACAGAAAGTTAACCAGAAAACTATTGGAATGGTTACTGGATAATGGCTACTTCGGAAACACCAATGGACCCTGGGCTCTACCTAGGAAATCTTACATGACAAGTCCTTAAGTCCTAATTACAGGCTGTTTGGTTTAAGTTAAAACATAACAATTTTACTGTTTAGAGGAGGGTATGCGAATGACGGTCCAAGGGGCTGAGAAGCACTGTCACAGTCATTCAGCACTACACAGTCTCTTAGTGGCATTATTACTTGTAATACTGTTGTGACCAGTTGCACCTTTTGGCAGTGAAATATGTGATATGTTTACCCAATTTATTTCGCTCGTTTTCGCATTGTTATAAGTGGGTGTTGGGAAGCAAGGAAAAACTGTGCAATCAGATGCAAGAGAAATTGTGTGTAGGGTGCATAATTTCTTAAATGTTTTTCACATTAGACAATTATGAATTGCCTACTGTCGTCCGAGATATAGTACTATCTCTTTCTGCTTTCCATATTTCATCTAAAAGCAACTGTACTGCAGACTACAAAGCACATCTTACTAAAATGTGAGACTCTGTAAAGACAAAGAACATCTCTATTACGATGCAGTCCTTTAGAAATGTAGGCAATCACTAATTTTGCAGGAATGTTTCTAGAGTTTACTAAAGCAGCAGCTCTAGAATTATAGGATTAAAGGAGTGCAAAAAAGTTTCTTGAGGCTTAAGTGCCAATATATACTTATACACTCCAAAGTTAAACAATCAATCAACAACTGAAAATAAGGGAAAGTCATATGAAGCCGCCATTCAGGTAACTTATTCACTGTGGATTGAGTCCATCAAAAATATATAATATTAAATCATTGTTGTTTACAGATGCCTATTATGTAAAATTCGGGTAGAATAACAAAATTAATGATAAATTAAAGTTTATAAATCCTCTTGGTCATTTCATCCACTCTCAGATTACAAAATGCACTGATGATTAAACTATTTTTAATCAAAAGCAACTTGAAATAGGATATGGCCCTGGAGCAAAAAATGATTTCTAAAAAGATAAATATTAAGGATTTTCTTACTGTTAGTAAGGGCCTCAAAACTTGTAGTAAAATTTGAACAGTTCATCTGCAATTCCAAAAAAAGCCTACATGTAGCATCTGCAACTGCAAGCAACACACACGCAGCCCTTGTTAAGCTAGAAGCTCTGCCTCGCTGTATGAAAGCAAAACAAATTATACATTATGCAGAGTAAGTGCGAACGAAAGAGAGTTCCGCATTTGGAGGCGGTAGGAACGCAAGAGCAGCCCTAGGATACATCCTTGTGCACGTATTTTTATTCCTTTTTCCTTCCCTCCCTTTGTGTCGTCAGCAAATTCAGCGGACTTTGAAAGCTGTTACATAAATACTTTATCAAACAGGAGCATGCATCCGGTTGAGGAGAAAAAATTTAGATTGTATTGTGTTTTGCGCTTCAGTTGCACTCCTAGAAAGGTATACAGTTTATCCAGAAAGTATGCACGAATAAAGAGAAATATGGGATAGAAAGAAAAATGAGTGCGAAGTAAAATGGCCTTTGCATGAAGAAGAAAGCAAAGGGAATTTGGGTTAAGGAGATTGGAGAGCCTAGGAAGGCAGTACACTGACCCGGTAATTTGGCAAGAAAAGCTTTTCTGAGAATTAATGTTTTGAGCATTACAAGAGAAAAGCATTTGTCGTTTCTTCCCATTCCTAAAGGGTCGTTTAAACAACATGGACCGTTCCTCAAGATTCACTCTCTCTACTTTCTTTTATGGATTTATTTAAAGAAAATGAGCTATGAATTTTTACATTATCTCTGCTCCAGAAAGTTCATAACGGTCTCTTCTGAGCTTAAGATTGCAGGTAATACATTCATTTATGTGCTAGGTAAGAACTTTTATCAAACTTTATTACAGGTTTTCCGCAAAACCTATTACTGCTATATTACAACTATTATTAATATTTATTATATTAATAGTTATTCATGAAACTAGTTTAAAAAGTGGAGCTATACTGACGATTGGCGTGACCATAGAGAATAAACCAATACGCGCGAATTAATAAAACTCTTTTTGTAACGTGTTGTATACCATATTTTATCTATGTTTTATGTAATTTACTGAAATTATTAAAATTGGCAGAAAATAAATTGATGATAAAGGTTTAGTACGTTTTAGATTATTGACGTATGTGTATTAACATTTCTTGGTACACACACTAAATAGAAATCAATATATAAGGAAGTTTGCCTCAGTTAAGCTCGGACGAATTTGAACGTCTGCCGCTGGTTTTTCTGCGCATTCTCATGAAAGTGGCAACGTGAACCTGAAGTAATTGTTTGTAGTAATTGGTTTATTTAAGGTCATTAGCATCCCATAAAATTCAGGGAATGAAACAGTCGATAAATTTTGTTCAGAGGCCTCTTCTTAATACTTGAGGTTCTTTATCGTGTCGTAAATATACGACACGGGATCCAATGTTTACTTCCCTTCCGAAGGAAGCTATACTTAGGATTTTACTCCTGAAAAAATCCATTGACCCTGGCCAGGATTGAACCCACGATCTTGTGAAGCGTTGTTAGTACAGTCGAATGCAAAAGTTGGTGAAAATCCAGATCTCTGGCAAGATACATTTTTGAACTTAACGACAAAGAGCAATGTTACAAAACGCTGCAAAGGGAACCGCCTTAAGTTGTGTGTAAATTCCATTACTTAAGTGTATAAGAATGAGTTTCCACCGAAAGCCCAATGAACAAAAAAATTAATATGAAAGAGAGTATAGCTAAGAGAAACTACAGCAGTAGTGACCCATGTCAAGAGAGTAGCAACTCGCAGAAATCTACCAACACGCAGGAACAGATAAAGGAAAAATATGAGGCATAATTCAGGAAAATCTGGTGTCAAAAAGGAGTCATAAAACTTGGGAAGGCAATATGTTAAAGAACGCCAGAAAAAATGTATGAATGGCACCTAGCGAATGATGAATAGCAATGGGTGATTTCTGGATGGGCTTTGGGTATAAATGCATGATACAAACTGACCCAGTACCATTTATTATTATTACATGGGTCAAAGTTCACCCGGGAAACCAAAGAAAAGTTTTCTAAGGGGTTCATGGCTGCGATGAATTTACAGTATTTCACAATTTCAAAAATGTCAAGGCATTTGCAACGCACTTGCAGAAAGAGGTTATGGTCTCCCTTTTCAACGAAGAGATTCCTCCATTATATGATGACGATACTTCAAAAGTTTGTATTCAAACAATAAGGCATCCAACCACACTGCTAGATCATTCCTCAACTGCTACTATCACTGAAAAGCTGCTGAGTCTGATGTGTGTAATACCGTTTAAATTATATGCATCACTCTATCATAAAAAAAAAATGTATTTTCAAACTGAGCTCAAAATTATTCATTTTCTTCTTCAACTTCTTGACGCTTTTACCAATTACTTCCCTTTAGCATGCAGTTCCTTTGAGTCATTGTGTCTTTAGGCTGGCCAACGCACGTTTTATGTACACATTTCTTAAATTGTATTCCATTGCACCATGCACCATCAATTTAAAAGGCATAATATCCGCAATCTCTTGTATTATGTTTGATTGCCACGTGCCCAAAATGCGACCTCTGTTTATTTATGAAAGAATTGAGAGTCATCCGCCTCTGAACTTTCAACTCGTACCCCTCAACCGTCAGTGATCCAACCACTTTAGTAGGCAACAACAAGCAAATAATAGGCATAGCAACCTGTTAATATAGCAGTTTTGTTCTACAAAGTGTCTACAGCATCTTCTCAGTACTGTATTGACGTCTTTTAACGGAAGATCACACTAAACTATTCTATTTTGTTATTCATTATTTTAGAAAATATGTAAGCTATTCTCTTAAATATATTTGTGTTTGAAAAACGTGCTATTTTGTAAATATTGTTCTAGAATAATAATAAATATCACATAATGAGTTGGTCGCTATACTTTTCTGAAACCCCCTAATTTTGAATTAAAACCTTCTAATAAACCAAGTGAATGATGGAACTATTTTAATTCTATTACACACATGTAGAATGTAAAGCTGAGTAAGTGTTAAATTTTAATGGGAAATATCTATAGTACCTGAAAAAATGTATAATATAATGAAAAATTACGCTTTGGAACATTGCACTATTTGAAAAGGAAACTACAGCAGCAAATCTCAGTTTCAAATTCTGATAACCTATAACACTCTACCGTAGTCTGGTTTATCTTCTTCCTCCCAGCGACATTATCACACATTATAAAAGTTCACATTTTAAATATGTGATATTACAACTGTAGGTGTTATTTATTGAATTTTGTTTTAGTATAAACAAATGAGGTATTTTGATTCTAAATTAGAGGTTCAGAATAAAATACAAATACTTTCAAAATGTGAAATCTGTTCTTATTTAGTTCATCATTACAGAACAGTATAATGCCCAACAACAAAAATGATGTAATGGGATTTTTTTAATGTTGTTTATCTCCCGTTTTTACTACTGAAGTACCACAGATGGTGGACACTGATGAAACAGGAAATGAAATGATATACTCCGAAAGGATTTTTTTTTAAAGTAAGGAAACGTTCCAGGCCTAAGTTCAGGATACCTCCCCGGCATTTGCCACTTCTGAGGACTGAGAAAAAAGAAAACCTGGAAAAACTTCAGTCTGGGAGAACGGTCCTGGTGGGATTTGAACTCCAGACCTCCCGCTCACAAGTCCGCGCCTTAGCGACTTCGGCCACCCTTGGCGGTCACATAATGGGATAGTATGCATACTTTCAGAGATAATGCGACTCAAATATTGACAATTTAACTACGATAATGTGCACACAGTCGTCTCTTTGAATGATATCCCGCTCATGCGGCGAATAGGCCCAGCTATATATTTGAGAGCTACTTACTTAGCGCTTAGAATGTGTTGAGTGTTGGTTACCGAGCTACCTTTCAAAATTTTCAAGTTTTAATTATTTGGGAAAATTGGTAAGGGCAGCTATTATCTTAAACGATCTATTAAAATGTTCAGAATGGCCTAAGGTTTATTATGGAATCAAAGTTTAAAAAAGTGTAAAATTTCCTCTAATTACACTTACAATCTTCCCTTAAATTAGCAGCTGCTTTGGCTCAACCCATACGACGTAATTTGGCGATTCTGGGACACATGGATAGTGAGGTTATTTGGCCACATTGAAAAGTATTTCAGGGTTAAGAGAAGCTTACGATATGATTATTTTCTGAATCATAGCTTTTACCTACTCCTGGTTAAAAGTTACTCAAGATTTTGCTGCATGAACGAGATACTTTTCTTATACAAACTATGCACATAAATTTTAGGCTGAACAGTAGTTTTACATCCACATTAAAGCAACATTAGCGTTTGAACACTTCGTATTAGTTGGAGAATAATTGACTTGTCAAGGAAATACCCATAAAGCTCACAAACCGACACATTATTCAAATGTCACTACATTCTTCGGCCGAACGTTTGTAGCTCATTTTGGTTCTTTTTTATTTATTTATTTAAGGTGACAGAGAAGTGGCTGCTGGCGGGAAATATACGAGCTATGGGTTTTATTTACCTACCACTAAAGAAGCTGCTGTCTTGTCGCACGTAACTACTTGCTCTCTCTTTCTTGAAGATGAAGTGCGAGATTCTACGGACGTGGAACCAAAGCAAAGTGCTCATACGTCGCTCAGCCAAGTCTCACCAGATTTATTCTAGAGAGCGAAATGCCTTCCACTTCAGTCGAGCGGCATTAGGTGCCGCCTTCCCAAATCTTCTTGACTGCAGAAAACGCACTGTTGCCTTACTGCTGTAAAAGAGCAGGATGTTTTGCTTTTTGATGCACTTTATTTAAAAGTTTTGGTCGACGTCTTTTATTCTGTCACCATAAAAGTAGCATTCATAATTGCCATGAATGAATGTGAACAAGCGGTTTAATGGACAAGGAAGCTAGAGATGATCCTGAATTTTTGATTTTAAACAGAATTTGGTAAAAATATTCAAGGAAACTAAATGTTAATTAAAATTAATCAATCCTAAAATTTGTAATAATTTAATTGGACATATATTATGTATCAATTATTGATTATTCCGAAATATGTACTTTGAGCTATAAATGAATAAAGCATATATTTTACACACACACATATATATGTACAACAATGTTGCCAAGAATGTAGCGTGGAACTCGATTGAAATATGATATCACTGCGCAGCAAACGGGAGGTGTCTCGTCAAGATTAAGGCTAGTCAGTGCTACCAACCACTTTGTACTATAAACTTCTTTGGAGCAGAATTTTAAAAGTTCGGATATTTAACGATAGACTTGTACGTTGAAAACTATTTTTAACAATATACAATGTTACAGTAATTATCATATAACATGTACACGTTTATTTATTTAGTTATTTAGTTTTAAACAGTATTTTACTAATTTTGAAGGACTTAACACTCTTCTTACTTGTATAATAATGAAAATTATATAATTTTGCCCAAAGTAAATTAATTTTTCATTGGTATAAAATCTTGCAAACGTTTTAGAACGTACTCTCAAACGCTTATCCTCCAGTTTTACTGAAATACGAGTACATTTCCCATGCTTTTAAAATGTTTTGAAAAAATAATATATTTTGTGCTGCATTCAAATTATATAATATTCAGTACTGTTGATTAATCACGTTAAACTTAAGTATACTCAGGCTTTCATAACAAAAGAAATAAGCCTTACATCTTTCATTTATAGTTCAAATGTGGATGAACTTTTTCCATACCAAACTTTTTCCCACGCAGAATAAAAAGATGGAGATGTTCTCATTATTACTTCGTTTATATAAAAATGCAATGTGTCTTTTGTAACTTTGTTGTCACCAATAAAAATGAAATAAGTTAGTTATGAGTTTATAGAACACAAATGTAAAAATATTACAAGATTTATACCCAATAGTGCTTTAAAACCTCAATATGTGCAATGCGAGATGGTTGCAAAGCGCATTTTCACGCGTATTTGATACCAAGTGAAGCTATGAATCTACTTTGAAATGAAATAATATAAAGGAGAATTTACAACGAATTCGTTTCTGAATCATTTCGAGGGTGAATAAAAAAGTTTTCTCGAGGCATAGCTGGCAATGAAAGCTGTGTGCGTTAGGTACCCCTATAATATCTAAAATGAAATTCTATGTTGATGAAGAGCAACAGCTGATGTATTAAAATTATTTTTGTACTGAAACTCATCTTTAGGATTTATTAAATACTCCTATGTTATAAGATCAACACATATTTAGCATATATTGAAACGGAAATATTAACATAAAATTCTATTGTATCTATCATCATCTCTATTTTTAACTTATAATATATACGATGCTATAAGAAAAATATCAGAGTACCAGTAAACAACTTTACATATATAATGAAATAGTATACATACTATTCCCGAGTGATCTAACAATAAAAGAAAACCATGGAGATAAAGATCAGTGTTCAAAGTAAATATCACCACAAAAATGGATTATCTGAGAATTTTTACGACAGAAACGAAAATAGAGACACTCCAAGAAAAAATCTAAATAATTATGAAAGAATGCATTTAATAAACTGAGCTATAAAATTGAAATAGGCACAAATCTTGATGTACATAAAAATATGAAAGCTACTATAACTTTGCAGAACTGCAGCGTACACATTCCATTAAGCAATCAGAAAAGTATATTCCTGAAGGGAAGTTACTGCGCAAAAGCCTTGCCACCTGCGGAAGGAAATCATGTCAAAACTCATAGTACTCATTGTTTTCATTTGTTTATTAGTAGCAAATGGTAATTAACATTTAGCTCACGATCAAATGTTCGAAGTGTTTGCCCTTCACTCTGAGACATGCCTGAATCCTTTTGAAAACATTTTGAGACAATCGCCGATCTTCCCGAATATTGCAAACTATCCTCCGGATATTTTATTTTAGCGCCACCTAAAGATCTATTTCCGGTACAGCGGTAAATTTATATGAATGATGGTGCAGCAGCTGAGTGACTTTATACGCACTGCCGACAGATACACCAATTTGTTGGGCTAATCGTGTTAAAAGAGGATTGAAATTTTCTACATTTAGAAAAGACAACATGCTATCTAAGAACAGGTGATGCATAAAGAAAGCAGATACAAAGCTGTACTATTATGTTCCGCACAGTTCATTTTCAAGCTCTCATTCAGTGCGTTTTGGTATACTCCAATAACAGAGTGTGAAGACTAACTACACTATGGTCATTAAAGTTGACGTCATCAGGACCTTATCTATGCCTTTTTATGTTATCTATTTGTCTATTATTTAAATCCAGAGGGTTAATCTGGATATATATATATATATATATATATATATATATATATAGAGAGAGAGAGAGAGAGAGAGAGAGAGAGAGAGAGAGGGGGTTTCTTGTATTATAGCGCGTGTTTTCAATTTTGCCATAGTTTCAAGTGTTAACTTTTTATATTGCAAAGTCTCAGTGCCATATATATAATATATGCATATATATACTGTCCTTGAATAGCCGTACATTTTTTCAAGTTATGCACTAGTGTACTTCCATGGCATGCATGTCCTATTGGTTGCATCTTTCAAGGGTTTTAAGAATGTGCAGTTAATGCCAATATAGATAGATTGGGACACTTTTTTCAATTTCTTTTATACCGCTTTGTGTCTTTCTGATGAATTCTTTGTACGGTTTATTTTGCAGTCACTTTCCTGAATTTATTGTTAGGATCTCTTGTAACAAATCTTCTCGATTTAATAACGAATTGCATGCAATAGAGGTTGCTGCAATTAAAAATAAAGTTCTAGCCCTTAGAGCTCTTGCCAATACTATTATTTGCTGCAATCAAAAAAAAAAAAAGTTCTAGCCCTTAGAGCTCTTGCCAATACTATTATTTGCTGCAATCAAAAAAAAAGTTCTAGCCCTTAGAGCGCTTGGCAATTCTACTAATAACCAGAACATGAAAAATGAATATCTATATATGAATAGACTTTATAAATCCACTATAAGAAATGCTAAAATGATCTTTAATTTGAGATACATTGAAACTTTTGCTGACAAGAGCAAGGCTGTATGGCAATTAATAAAATCAAATGATTCACCTGCTAAAGCTTTAATTGTTTCCTTAATTTCTCCTGATCAATATAATTAATATTTTACTGATTATCCAAGCAAGGCAAAATTAGACATTCCTCGCACCTACAGTCTGCTAATTAAATGTTATACACTAATGTTAAATCAAATTTTCTATTTAACTGGAAAGAGATTACCAGTTACGATATTTTAAATGCCGATAACGGTAATAGTAGTAGATTACTATGTAATGTAAACTTATTTGTTATAGACAATGTAACTTTTTATACAATAAGGAATGATCTGCCCTTTTATAACACTAGATAACAAAGTTCCTATTTAATACACCTGAATATACCTGAACCTTGAGTTAGTGGCTATGATAGCTAATAAATTTCCATGCTAGTTATTTAATTTTGGAAAAGTAAATTTATAAAACGAATCTCTAGTTGGTTCTTTAACAAGGATTATATAATACGAATGAATTGCTTAGATATTCATGTACAAGCTTTTTAACTGTTTTATTTTTTGATCTGTCTACTGCGCAACATATGCTCTCAAACTGTATAAAATAAATAAATAAGTACGAACTTTCGTTTAATATTCTCACTATCTCATAATAAACTACATAACTGATATTAAATCGATGCACGGTTATTTATACATGTTCATTTCCTCCTCTATTTTGTATACCTGTATTAAATACAACTTAATGTATCTGATAGTGATTCTGTCCTGCTGAATTTAGTGTCAGTTCAAGTGGGTAAAGAACGTATTTATGTAATTTTCGTCAGTGAAACTAATAGAACAATTTTGAAAGAAAATATATAAGAATGAACTGCAGCACTAAATTGTTCTAAGTTGTCAGCTGCTTCACCCAACCTTACAGAGTAATGTGGGTTGCTATTCCGAAAAATGGATTTTGGGACATACTTAAATTAGTTCAGTATGAAGACTTCCATACTTCCATAATTCCATAACTATCTTATGCAGTGTTATAAAAACTGAGGACAAGTTACTGTGTGAAAAATGAAATTACAATTAATTTCAAGATCAGCTTATTGTAAGCACACAATGCTTACATAACAAACAAACCTATGATGTACTTATATTCAGAATGAGAACTGAGTGTCTATCTACAATAATTTTAGGTCTCGTTAACCCTTGTTGAGTTGCTATTCGAAATGGTTGCCTCTCTCGAATATACTGTGCTCCATCTGCTGTATTTCAGCCGGAAACCATCCACATAGCAGCAGACAAGACGCCGTCTGTCTGCAAATCCCTGTTACACCCCTTCACTCCTTGTAGGAGCCCATAAGCCGCATAAAGCCAGCAGGAGAAAACGGGGTCCAAAAAGACGTTCTGTTGCGAGCACTTGACACTTGGCAAGCATTTCCCGCTCTAGACGCCCTTTCTGTTTATTACTAACTTTAAAGCTGCCTTCCCCTTATTCCAATCGTCTTTATGTCTCAGCTGAGAAAAGCTGGAGTTAATCTTAGCCAACGAAGACAGTGCGTAGTATGGAAGCGAAGAAGCCCAGCTTTCACACATCCCAAGAGATAGTATGAATTAAGAAGTGGTGCGTTGAAAGCATCAAGGTTCGAACAGTTAATGGAGATATCTTAACAAGTCCAGGTAGTTATTCTTTCTCCAAAGTTAGACTAATCGTATATATACTTTTTCCTGTAACGAATACGAGAAATACATTTTTAAAAGTATATTTATTTTATCTTATATTTTAATAAACATTGTATTTATTTTAATTTATATTTTAATATTGTGTTTTAGTAAGAGACGAAAATGTTACTTTTCTGTTAACGCGCCGAACGAGTAATAGAGTCCGCCACAGATCGATGTTTCTTTTATCATCAGTTAGGTAATTTACTTCACGACTCTTTTTATCAAAATGGTTGATAAATTAACCCATAGATAAGGTTATAATCAGCAACTTTTTGTGATTGTAATTTGATGCTATGTTAGGTTTCGGTAGCGAGTTTTCATAGTGTTAGTTTTAAATCAATTATATGTCGAAAACATGTGTAAAACATCCCTATTCCGTATCCTCCATCTTATTCGCGTTATAAATATATGTTTTGATATCATTTACGCTATTTTTATGTCGAGGTTCTTTTGTTAATTGATTGCCTAATTGCTAATTATGTAATTTTATACGTCCAGGTTTGGGTTTTTAATTGATTCAGTTTTTTTATGGTTGGCTTTGGGAAGGCTGTGCCTAAATTTATTCTAGCACGTAACCTAGAACGGTTATGAATAGGCATCGGAATTTTTAAACACTTAACATAAGTTAGACACACTAGATCGATACAACAAGATATAAGACACCACCTGGCAGATAAACAAGAACTGATAAGTTAATAGCATATGGGAAGACAGTGATTCGTAGCTGGTAACGTATATTACTTCTCCCATCTGCTTTCTACAGTCCAGTACCAACTTCATTTTGCTTTATTATAATTTTAGTTCTTAGAAATTCAGATGCCTAGTTATGAATATGAAGCGTTGGAAAAACAATTTGTAGTGAATCTTATTTATAATTTTACCGATTCAAATTTACATTTTCACCCATATACATACGAAATGTATATGGATTGTCAATGTAGGGGGGAAATGTTTTAGGGTATAGCAACGCAACGCGTTAATGGTTATTTAAATGAATTTTTGTGACAAGCCTGAGAAGTTCACATGGTATAGATTGTTTCCGGTTTGTTGTCTTAATATTATTAGGGAACTCGTTCATTATTTTTCTTTAATGGAGAAACATTCTGGAACGGAGCAATTATTTGTTGTATTCTGACTGGAGGTTTGAAGTCTCTCCACCTATAAGAAGCGTAAGGAACAGTTAGGAAAGAGTCAGTTGAAGGGCAGCCACTGAATAGGACAGACATGTGCCACATCTCCTCTTGCTCGGCGGAGTCAGCTCACTAAAATGTATGATTACATTAGGTATACTGTAATTGAATTTCTCATTCTTGGATAATTTAAAATGCTGTAATATATTTTATATTACCGAGTGATTTAAATTTTTATATAACTAAAAACCCTTTCAATGAAACGAATATACTGATGATGATGATGATGATGATGATGATGATAATAATAATAATAATAATAATAATAATGCAGCTACTTTTCAGTTAGATAAACCTCGTAGGCTTATTTGGACGTTGTAAAACGGGGGTACCTTTTGTCAATTAAGAAGCAAAGCTCCTGACAATATCTTCGTCAGAGTGAGTTCACCAATGATGGATTTCATTAAGCATAAAATTTTATTTGATGCTTTAACAGAAAATTACTTTGAAAATATATCGGTTGGTGCAAAAGCGTTTTTAAATTCTGCTTGTATATTTGGCGATATAATGGCGAAACTTATCCTCAGATATTAACATTTCCAAACCAACATTTTAAAAGATAGCAGTGTATTTAAAGTGAGACTCAAACTAACTTTGAAATTTTCATATCATTGGAAAAACTTTTATACAAACAATAATGATATATTCCAGATATATTAAGAACAGAAAAAAAAACAAAACAAAACAAATGCAATATAATCCAATAATTTCACAGTATTCATATTATTCACCTTTACATGAATGCTGTCACCACATTGGCTGATGAGGTACAGTTTCAAACATACCATCAGCTACACTGAAGATTTTTAGATTTCGTTCTTGTTAACTTGCATAAATTGGCGCAGTACTCGTACTTTCAACGACCATAATTGCTTAGTTGCTGCTTTCTGTTTTATTAATGTAAGAATCGCTCTTTTGGCCTTACAGCAAATGTTTATTTTCAATTTCAAAATATCTGGAACTGAGTATGTGACACAAAGGACTAAGAGATAACTACAATTAAAAGACATGAATAGTCCCGTAGTGAATGCTAGATAGAGAGAGCATGTTTCATTCCAGCGTGCTCACAAGGAAATCTTGAAAGCACTCGGCTTACCTATGGGCAAAAATAAGGCAACGAGAATTTAAGCTATTTTTCTAAGATGCGGAAAGATTTGAAATGTTATCATCGTTTAACAGAAATATTTTGTGAATAAATAAGAGTAATTGCTTTAAAAATAATTTATGAAATGCAAAGTATGGTACTGAGTGTATTTTTTTTAATCTTTGTTCTGTTTTTCCATAAATATTATCAGTAATGTAAACACACATGCATAATGAAATATAACATCAAGTTTTGTACAAAGTAAAGTACTGAGAAGATTATGAACATTTAATTATATATATACACCTTTGATATGACAAAATGTTCAAAATTTAATAAAAATATAAAGCACAATTCAGTCCGAGATGTAAAAATAGGAAACAATGCATTTTACAAGTGTCTTTATTTTTAAACACACTACTCTCTGTGGCGGTTATAAAAATGGTATATATTTTAAAAATATATACGATTTTTACAACCGCCACTTTTTACGTTAAATTTTATGCCCGTGTATGTCATTACAGTTTAAACTTTATTTTTTTGATTCCATTAACCCGAAGTTAATCTGTTTATTAAATAGTGATACGGACTTTCAATAACTCCATATCTAATGATGAACACTTTTGTGCCACTTTATGATTTACATTTACAAATTTAGAAAGATAATACTTGACACAATAATTCTGAAAAGTTAATGTTACCATTTAATGATTTGTTTTAACATAATATAAACAATTTATTGTCAATTTTGGATATCTTTAAATGTTGTTTAAAGTGCTAATTTTTTCTGACATTTTATTTTTGTTAAAATGTGCTAGTATTTATTATGAATATCTTTTCTTTCTTTCTCTCTCTCCTACATCCAGTTTTATAAACTGAAATAACTTTTCCACTTAATGTGATCTATGTTGCGTTTTTATTTGATCTAATTTTCATTACCTCATATCGAAACCGTGTTTTCTTTTTCTTGAACTTTCGACACTCACTACCATCAATATTACTGCTTGTTTATCGTATATATCTTTAAAAGCATAATGAACTAATTACTACTTTATTGGTGCTGCAACCAAAAATTGCTGCATCAGTCATGTCCTTAACCGCAAAATAATAGAGACATATATTTGTAATTAATATGTTATCCACATTGGTGCAAGAGGCATAATATCTTATTAATATGCAAGCTTGATGTATTAACCTCCTTGTGGCCAAAATCTAGCTATAAAACACACAATTTCTGTTTTATATTTATGCGAACTTGCTGCTATTTGTAGTTTCTGCAGTAATGAAAGGGCGTAATGGACGGATGATAAAGGTGGGGAGCAAAATGTTCAAGTTGTTTGGGACTGGATTTAAGGGCGAGACGAAGATTTAAAGGAAGAACACTAGAACTCAAGAGGCTAAGGTCGCCATCGATGGTTCTAAACGGAAGCATCAATCGGCGGGCCCGTCAAGTAACAATTTGAGATCCAGGAAGTGCTGCAGAAGAAGAAGAAGAAAAAGTGCAAGAAGGGCGGACATCTCGGAAGTCTCCGAAAGTAATGAGACATGAAAAAGGAAAAACAGAAGAGAACTTTCAGGTTGCTAACTGTATAAGAAAAAAGAAAGTTCTTGAATTATTCTCCTGATGGGATAATTTTTTAAATTAGGTACGCGATGTATTCGGGCAATTGTGTTCGACATTTAGCATGTAATGAAACATTTAAAATAGAAGTCGTAATGTATTATTAGAGGAAAGTTTCGCTTCTTCTAGTACACGTATATTAAATTCGTGACTGTATTTAAGCAAATGATATTACATATGTAGGTTTAAACTCTTCAAAGGGATTTCCTTGAAACTATAAATTCCACGATCAATCATTTCTTAATCACTGACGTTATGCATGACAAACTACCGGCATATATTTCATTATACATGGCTCTTCGTTTTGAGAATTTATACTCAATTATGCACCACGGTGGTATAAGTTATTAAATAAATTATGCATCAATCATGGGTTAATCTGGCGTTAGGAATTTTCATTAGAACTGCCTATCCCATTCATAATTCAATAGGCGTTGGTTATTCATCTACCGTGTCTATCTCTTATATTAAAGGAAGGCCTAGGTATAAAATCTCTGTGAAAGACACAATTTGGTTAATATTCTGGTATGAGAAGATAGCATGGCGTAAAATTAAATTTATAAAATACACATTAGATATAAGGTAGATGTAAAAAAAATTAATATATTGAACTATCATTAAGTGTGATAATTATATTAATGCAAAAAACAGAGGTTGCAAATGAAGTGAAAGTGTAATAAGTTGTGTTAAAAGAACACGTGAGAAAATATACTGATAGTGTAAGAGTCACAATTGCAATTTCATATCACACATTGGAAATAAGTGGATTACAAGTGCAAAACATTATTAAATTGAGGTAAATATCACAGAAAAAGTCACCTTAATATGTCCACATGGTACTACAGTAATCCTATTGTGAGCTATTGAGTCTACTGGGTTAATCTCTTTTAAGGCCACCTTTCATAAAGCGCGTATGACACTTTTTTATTTCAATAATTGTATACGACCACATATCATTCATGTATTTAAAATAACAAGTATTTCATGAAATTGGCACAACTGGTAATTTTCCCTGAATGGTTTGTTTTGGCACCATTTTTGTCTTACTCAGTTACGTAGTTTGTTAATTAAGCCTCGTGCAGCTGTTTACAATTAAAGGTCAGATTTAAGGAAAGCATTAGCAGTATCGTAAAGAATCAGATAATATTATTTTTATTTTCCCTTGTACTAATTAAACTTCTCTTTCAAAACAAAAATCTAACCTAAAACATAACTCTCTCTGAGAATCTGTACATTGGTTTATGACAATATTATTATTATTATTATTATTATTATTATTATTATTATTATTATTATTGTTGTTGTTGTTACAGCCCAAATGTGGTTACGGCAGTTATTTTGGCGACAGAGATGTGGATAAAACTTCAGAATCTACATTTCAGATTATGTAGACGACACTAGTTTTTTAAATGTCATACATTTTAATTACTGTTCAAAGATCACATGTATCCCCTGATTGAAAAGCAGAAGAAACATGCATTGAAGGAGAGCCTATATATTTTCTCGCTCAATGGACAACGGCCATACAACATGCTAAGAAAAATAAGATCATTTCAAAAATAGACACCGGAAAAGTATATACTTAATTTGGATTAAATTTTAACATATAATAGAATGGAACGAAAACAAAGAAATAAAATTTAAATTACAGCACCTTATGTAATATTTTCTCACTCACCTTCCAAGCAAACTCTTAGACTTTCATAAAAGTGAACGTGAATATAAGAAGAGACCTTTGGCAACAAATGTCTGAGGACATTACACGGGAGCCATTCATACAGCTTTAAATACATTAACACTCATTCTAATATCAAACTGCTATAATTGTCTGCAACTTTTTATTTGACTACACGTATAAGTTTTATAGACGGTAATGCGATATGTAACGTGACCATGCAGATTTATCCAAGTAGCACTAGAACCAGCTCTTAGTGCAATTTATGCAGTTGAAATTTATTTGCCACGAAGGAGATATTTACCAACGATTTATACTCCATGAAAGACTGCATCATTGCTATAACACAGTATTTAATTTGGCAAGTAAACTTGTTAACATTCCAAGTTCTTTGGTGGTAGGTCTAGCGTAGCTGATGTCTCCTTTGTGAGCGACCACACAGGAGCTATAGGCACATGCTCTAATGTTCTTGTCTGAAAACTTTTAATTAAGAATCGAAATATCAACTTTGTAGCTATGCCCTTGCCAAATCTTATATCCCACAAATGCATTATGTTCATGGCATTTGGCCAATCTCATTCTGATTTAATCTTTTCTCTCTCCGGCTTGAAGACACTGAGAGATATTGCACTAAAATGTATGAGATAAAAATATGGATGATCTATTTTCTGAAGGCACAGAAGCTTTATAAAAGTGGGCTAAAGTCCAGTATATTAAAAGTTCCGTAATTAACGGAGAGTATGAGATTTACAATTCCTATACCTCGAAACGCGTTTTTCCAAATTCTAATTAAATTAAAATAATATATTATTCTTCAAAATTTTACTGCTATAGTGAATCTACATAGTTATACCATTTTTACACAATAATACGAATAACGGAACAATCAGTAAACAAAAAGCATCAATGCTTTTACAACTAAATTATCCATAAATTCCAAGCCCATTGATGGGTCAGTCTTCGTGTGTAAAAATCCTAAGTATGCGTTCCTTCGGAACGGAAGTAAAGCCGTGGGTCCCATGTCTAGATTTACAGCACGAAAAAAATCTGAAGCCTGAAAGAGGAGGCTTCTCAGCAAAATTTACCGGCCTTTTCAAGCCATGAATTGAATAGGACACTGATGACCTGAGATGTTAAAGAGCGTCCTTAAATAAAACCGATCAACATTCCATGGATGGTAGTATACAAGTGTTTTTTTTTTATAAATACTTTGAGACTACATTTATCATAGAATTCCTCTAAGGGCAAAATGTATAGGCCTATATATCTAACTGCTTGTCATACATGAGGTCACATCGGCCGGGATGACAGAGTCTGAGCACAATGAAAACAAAGCTTGCCATTGCCATCAAATAACGTTAACATATAACAATATGCAGTATAAGGCGTGTGACAATATGTTTTTGTTTGCAATTCCCGTTCGCCAAATTCGAAGCGAATATATTTTAAGATATCCTGCAATTAGGTACCCCCCCCCCAAGATATGGAAATAACTCTTTAGACAAAAAGTATTTCACAAGAATAAAGGAGAATTGGCAGAACACAAATAATATAGGCTATGGCTATGGTAGGAAATGTAGTACATTTTTTTTAATGTTCCCTTTTTGCTTGGTGAATGTAGGCACAGAAAGAAATTGTATATTTTCCCACTTTTACCGTAAATTGTTTACATTTACTGGCAAGTGTGGCCACCTACCAAGCCAATGTAGCAAATGTTTGTAGTCTTTTTATTAATTTTACTTCTGTAAAATTCTTATATCTGCATTTTTCCAGATAATTCTGAGTAGGTCCTAGCCTAATTGTGAGTAACCCAATAAGGTGCACATTGTTCTGTAACTTTCTACAGCAGGTGTCACCGCTGTAACCTTGGTATGAATTTGAAATATTCCTTTAAAATGCAACTTTCAGTTATAGCAAGTTTCTATTTAATATGCCTATAATATTACCAAATTGTAACAGAGTAGACTTTTTGACCTGGACACTATTATACTAGTGAATGATTGAGCATAAAGATATATTTGATGAACAAATTAATCTACACTTTTTTTTTTTTTTTTTTTTTTGGCAGTAGCAGCATATATGACATTTTCCATGCCCAGCACCTTTTGGTTATAGTAGTGCAACATTATAAGAAATTTCATAGCTTTAAACGGGAACCACTTTTTTATTCAAATAAAATTTTCAAGGAAACAATTGGTAAGTAAGACTTCAAATTCTTAAGGCACTATTATCATTGGTGGACAATTAATGAAAAATTAAAAGCATAGATATACTTTTCTACAAATCTGCAGATACTAATGCAATAGTGCACTCAGTGGCAGAACATATGAAAACCAACAAGTGCGAAAGTAACATTTACAGCTTTCACCATAAGCGATGGTAACTGTCAATATTTCCTGCCTGTTAGGATAATGTTCACATTTACCAACAATTGTTCACTATAGCCTGTTCAGTACTATATGTAACATAAGCAACCGTATAAATCTAGGGTTATCTCCAGTTAAATTACTTCATCTGCTGCTGTTAAATTACTTAAACTAAACAGTACGGCTTTACAGCCTAGAGGTCCAATTTCATGAATTCTTTATTGTAAGTGTTTTCCTGAATCAGTTGGATTGCTCCAATATGATGACCTTAAATTCAATCAGCAGTATTAAATGAACTCTGAAACTTTTTTCTTTTCTTCAGAAAGTAATGGAGGAACAGAAAGTGTATGTCTGTAAGCGCAACAGTTCCAATTCGTTATCTATGAACTAAGGACGGTATTTTATTTAGCAATATCAACGCAACTCGGGCGTTGCTGGTCATACACAGCCCGAAAGTAGATTATTGGTTCTTAAGCTTTCCTGATATCAAATCCCCCCTTGAGGACCTGTCACTGTCGGAAATTCCTAATTTTTAAAACAAAGTTTAAAATCATAAATGTGTGTCTTATATTAAATTTCAATTCAGGCATACAAAATTTAAAAATATAAACCAAAAATAAATTATTTTTTTAAATATATTTGTCTTTTTACTGCATTCTGGTACGGCAGGGACCCAAGATCTCGGGTTCATTATTGGCCAGCATCGATGGATTTTTTTCCAGTGTAAACATCCTAAATATGCTTTTTTTTTCGGAAGGGAAGTAAAGCTGTGGGTCCCGTGTCGTACATTTACGGCACGTAAAGCTTGAAAGAAGAGGCCTCTGAACAAATTTTATCGCCGTTTCACGCTCTGAACTGAATAGAACGCTGATGTCCTGAGAGGTTAAAGAGCATCCGTGAATAAATCAAATTAAAATTATACAGTAGTAATAACACAGCAATAATATTACATATTAAAATGTCGTAAAACGCATAAAATTTTAAATTAATAACTTAAAAATACGATTACACATCATTGTCTGATAATTTTAAAGTGTGAATGAGAGTGCCATGCTGCATTTCGCTTACAATAATGATATATCAGTCTTAATAGAAGAAATGTGTATCCTGAGTTCGGATTCTGCGTATTCAAACTGGTTCTTTTTTTTTTTTTTTTTTTTTTTTGATAAATGAATGGAGAGAAGGATTTTTCACAAAATGTGTTACGAAAGGAATTAATACGTGCATGTCCTTCTTTGATAGTTAGGTAAAATCGGGTCCCAGCCTCCACAATTAGCTAATTCCGTATTGTCATGGTAAACTATACGGTGCAAATGAATGTTGATCCACTTTTATCATATTTCCCTTCTAGAAAATGCACTGTTTGTATCTACACATTCAAGAATAAATGTGAACACCCGGGGGTTAGCGAGCCGCAGTTGGAGAACTGCTGCTACAGATCATTAGTAAACCTTGTACATTAAAGAGAGAATTACCTAAAAGATATCGTTTCAAATATCCCCTAAACGAGCAGTGGTATGAATGAAAAGTTTCCATTAGACTAGATGCGGGAAAAAAAAAAAAAAAAAAAAAAAAACTCACAAATGTTGTGAACATAGTTATTTGGGAATAGTAAGAAAACGTATTTTAAACAAATACTTTTTTTTAAATTTAGCATTTGTTATTTTATAGCATCATTAAACAAGAAAAAGGTGAAATTTACAATGACGATTTCGGTATACTTCTTTCAATAATTAAATCTGTATAGTTTAGGTGTAACACGAAGCATTAAGGTAATTGAACAATGATAAAGGGGTTATAAATGAGAATCTTATAAGCAACACACATTTAGCACACATTAAAGAAGATAACATTTGAATAATAGTGAGCTTTATTGCATTTACCGGCAGCTGGAAGAGATGTGAGAGAATGTTATTGTGGGGGGAATACCGGTTTCAAACCACAAATAAACTAAATTAGTGCATGTGACTAAGATCCCTTACATGGATCCTGCTTATGCCACCATTCTGGACGTATTTGTGAGCAAGGCCATTTTATTTAATAACTAGATTTACGTTTTTTATGATAAAGAAATTGATTTCTCACCAATCTTAGAAGTGCATAATTATGCTAAAAGGTTCGGATAACTCAAAAAACTTAAAATGAAAAATAATAAAAATGCAAATTTATTCTAGTTCCAGCTGAGGCATTTAAGATTATCATTTATAACTTTCTCTTCGGCGTTCGATGATCTTTCTTGCAGTTTACATGCGTTAATAGTTATATCCGATTGATAACGTTTTAATGGCAATATCTTGTTACCTATTTACACAGGAAGCCATGGTTCGAGCGATTTTTATCTGCCATGTTCCTTTCAAGTCTCCCGGTGGTGCCTGCGTAAGCATTAACTTAGAAAGTGCACTGATGAAAGGCCACAGAACACGGGCGGAAAAAGGTAGTTTTCAATTTCGGGAGAAGAGAAATATCTATTATTTTGATTTACTGCACAAAGTAATGTAAATGACTACAAATTTTATCTCAAATAAAAATTGCTCACCGAGCTTGCGTCCGCTTACTAACAATTATGTCATTAATCAAGTTACAATAATGTTGAGAATTTTCCAAACAACAGCATGCTTTAGTGACTAAGCACTTCACATATCTCCATGACACTAATAGTAAAAATAATTTGCTAGCCTCAAATTTACAAAAATAAGAAACATCTTAAAACCCTGTATAAACAATAAAACCTTACAAACTAACAAAAGCTTACCCACAACATTTGTCACTGAGTCAGATGATCGAAGATAGCATTGATCCTAGCAATTTTGAAATTAATGACCGAAACGTCTAAACCCATTGAATCGAAGCTCTCTCTCTCAGGCAAGTAACAACAGCCTGACCGACATGCATTTGATAAGATTTCTACTTTAAAGCCTGTTTGTGTTCTGAAGGACCATATGAATAAATAATTTGTGATTTCCTACTTTAGGCTAAGGTGGAATCGGAATCAGATAGGAAAAACTTGACGTCATCCGGACCACGGATCTTTGGCTTATGTATGGTAATTATACTTGCCTCCCAAACCCAAGGTCGGTCCTGGTGGTGTAGTGGTTACCATATTAGCCTCCTAAACCCAAGATCGCGGGTTCGAACCCGGCCAGGACTGATGGATTTTTTCGGGAGTAAAAATCCTAAGTATGGCTTCCTTCGGAAGGGAAGTAAAGCCGTGGGTCCCGTGTCGTACATTTGCGGCACGAAAAAGAACCTCAAGCTTGAAAGAGAGGCCTCTGAGCAAAATTTGTCGGCCGTTTCAAGCCCTGAGTTGAATGGGACGCTGATGACCTGAGATGTTAAAGAGCGTCCATAAATAAATCAATCAAAAAAAAAATCCCAAACCCAAGATCGTGGGTTCGATCTCGTCCAGCACCGATGGATATTTTCGGGCGTAAAAATCATAAGTATGACTTCCTTTGCAACGGAAGTAAAGTCGTGGTTCCGTGTCGTACATTTACGGCACGAAAAAGAACCTCAAGCCTGAAAGAAGAGGCAAAATTTGTCTACCGTTTCACGCCCTGCTTTTAATGGGACGTTGATGACCTGAGATGTTAATGAGCGTCCGTAAATAAACCAAATAAAAAAAATCTTTGGCTTATTGTACCGATGCTCTAGCATCTGAGTCATCATGCCCATTCCGATCACAACTGCGAATTTCTTCCATATGAGTCGATATACTCTGCAGATATCTAAGGAAATACCTCCGTGTACTTGTGGCTAAGGCTTTATAGCTAGCTACACTATTAGGTTTTATGTTTTTTGTTTCTTGTTAATTTTTAAATGTGATTTTTTCACATAAGTCACGTATTATGCTAAAGTTTGGAATCAGAGAAAAAAGCTTTGAAACTTATACACAACAAAGTGCCTGAGGAACCAACTCTGAGCAAAAAAAAAAAAAAAAAAAAAAAAAAAAAATAGCAGTATTACAATGAAACTATTAATTATTTTTTCCCTGAAACATACTATAGACAACTTTGTGCGGGTATCAGATAGATAGTTCGCTTATAAACAAACCATTTACTTCTTTACTGTTCTCGACAGAATAATTTGAAGTCAAAAATCGCTCCACAACTGTAAACATTTGTATTTATTCTAAATTCACTATTATCAGGAGGCATCAAGTACGGGCAAGTATTGCTTTTTTGTGAGCGATGGCATACATATTACATCTTGCACATGAGTTTATGTATCAAAGACAATCTGAGTTAATCTTCCACTTGTTGATAAACGTAAATCACGAAAGACATCATAGAAGACAAGTCTTTAAAACAGATATACCTCTCCCCCTAGAACCAATTTTATCATGACTGCTTGCTGCTCTCTACTACGGTAAACACCTAGAAACGATTAGAAGTGCAGTAAATTCTTTTCATCTCAATGATACTGCATTAATCCAGGCATCTCAGAGGGTCCTATCAAACTCAGAAGGGGAGGCTAATCTTTATTTCATAGCCGCATATTTCATTCATCGTTCTTCTGCAATTTTATCTTTGGAAGAACGTTTTATATCGTTAATTACCTTTAGGACAAAACTATTTACCTTAAAGTCAGTTTCTGGTAATATTGGCAAAATTGCTACAGCCAAAAGTTCAGAACATTCCCAAGATTTTAGATATGAACAAATATGTGAAATACAAGAAATTTGGAAGGACAACATGCTGTAATGCCTAGCAAGAGAGAGAGAGAGAAGGGGGGCGGGGAAGTATACGTACAGCGAAACAAATCGCAGTTTTCGCGTGCTTTCTTTTTCGCCATGAGAGATCGAACGAAGTTTCTTGTGGTATACTGATAATCTAAGAAGCATCAGAAGAATATTGACTGTGCAAAATACGTAAAACATCTGGTGGTGACTAACTGCAACAGAAAAGATGAGTTCGAACAAGACTGAGGTGAGAGTGTGCATAGTTACAAGCGTTAATGACATAAATGCATGCATATCTCAGCAATTTTAGATGCTTGAAAAACTGCTTTTTAGTTATAAAACACAAATATACTACTCATACGGATCTAAAAATTGTGTTTTATAGCTTTATAAATTTTCTCAAATTATCCTTCTAGTAGACTGTCGATCCATAACTCAGTTGTATTTTCTATACTTAGTGCCGCCTAACGCACACGCCAGACTGCTTACTTTGAAATATAAAGTTTATGTTACCTACCAAGCGTGTCATATGGAGGCTGACTTGGGTGATGATTTTACTAATGATAAAGTGCTCAAATAAAAGTGTGTTTCGACAGATCGGCAAGTGTCTGTCGTGATGCCAACAGCAGCCAGATGGGGCACATTGCTCTAAATGCTTGCAGATGTGTACAGAGGACTTCCCGCTGTAAATTTTCTTCCTTTCATTTTTTTGCCTAGAAGTTTTCACCGGCGGCTTGTAGCTACTGAAGCGTTCTAAATCAGTACCTGATGAAATGTTGCAGACTAGAGGAAGCTGTATAAAATACGGTCCAAATTAGAAAATAAATGTATATAAAGTCCTCATTTAACAAGCTTTTCATGAGAGAAGTGACTACATAACCTAATAATTATGTATTCATATTATATAATTATTGAATAAAAGAAAAATGTGCTTATACAACATATAACACAATTACCTCAAACTTTATCAATACATAAAGAACCTCGAGCTGCGGTTTTCTAACTGCGAAATTGTCGACATAATTTGTAAATCAATAATCTTAATTCTTATATCCTATTATGTTATATAACTATTTACAAATCTTTCTCATTGGACACCTTTATTAATAACGCGATAAAATGACTGGCTTAATAAAACTTTCGGGAATATCATAGATCAGCACTTCCAAAAAATAATAAAAGTGAAGTTATTAATAAAAAATGCGTTACATATTAAGATAAATTTAAATAGTAAAGTGTTAAAATAATTACTCATTAAACGTAATACTCTATAGGTGCAGTGAGAGCAATTTAAAAGTCTCTACATATAGATCAGCCGGTCGGCGGGTTGACCCCGCGTTACCGCCAGTTGTGTTCGCCGCGCTCAAACCTAGACACACATATATAATTTAACAGAATTTGGTATTCATCGCCTTATAGTAGGTACTGTAAACGTTGCCCATTTTTGCTGACATAAAAATTAGGTTATTTGCGTGTTTTTAATGCTGAGGCATCACAGACAGTGGACACTGATGTTAAATGAGATGAAATTATAAATTGATTTTTTTTAAAGGAAGGAAGCGTTCCAATATGTTTAGGAACTATAACATAAAAGGATTATTTTTAGCCATCATTACTCAGCCAACATTTACTTAGCATTTTACAGAATTGGTCACATTTGCCGAGACGTAAATTATGGGTGATTCTTACGAACACTTGCATCTTTTAGGAAAGTATCACTGACAAGCATAGCTCCTCATCATTGATTTAACTTCGTTTCAAAAGTTTGTTGTTTTAAGTTTCTCCAGTGTGTGAGGGTTAGTTGAATGTACTCCTATTTTAATACCCCCCAAAGATAAAAATACTTTTTAAAATCTGGGAAACGGGTAGGACTTAGCCCAGGGCCCATAATTTTAGGACCAAATATATGGATCTATTCTCTCATCGATGAGCAATCTTCGATTTTTTCCCCTCGGCCAGTCACAGAAACTGTGTCAATAAAATTCTCTACTAACTTTAATGTGTGTGTGTGTGTGTGTGTGTGTGTGTTTGTGTGTGTTTGTGTTGGATCCGAACCGCTAGGAAATTTATACCTAAATACCTTTCTCGTTCTGCCACACGACATTCCGTACTTGATGTATGCTTTGAAGATGAATATGTGATTGATGCAGTGAATACTTCACCTTTGCGCAACTTTACTGCACTATTAATAAAGTCTCACTCTCTACTGCACTGAAAGAAAGAATTGCCATCGATGTGTTATTTGGCCCCAAAACATTTAATTTTCCCTTATTTTTGATGTACTGTAATATTTTCATGCCTCTTTACTTTATACATTTCGCTTGCAATTATGAATGGCCAAATATTAATGGAAATATAAACTTCTTTGTTATTTTTTCATTACGGAAGCGTTTTGATGTGAATTCACTAGAAAAATTTTATGTCAGTCATTTGCGTTAGATTTTAATTGTTGTCATTTGCGATGTTAACAAAGATTAAAAAAGTTAACAAGCTAATAATGAACTTTTTTCGTAAGTTAAACAAGCAGAACATTAAGTAAATGCCATATGTTTCGTAATATAATATTTATTTCTGGAAAACTCTAAGATATAGAGAAAACAGTGGTTAGACATATTTTATTCCGATTATTAAACTTTATTATTTGTGGTACCGAGTTCCCTGTATCCTCTATACATTTTTCCCCGCTTTTTAGGGAATATATTTACATCCATTAACGAATGTGTTTAATTACCGTATTATTTCAGATGCTTCTTTGTAAATTTCTTTTTAATGTTGCAAACAAGATCATTGATATCCTTTTCCTAATACAGTGTAGCTATTTACTTCTAAATATTTATTTCTTCTTCGTATTAATAAAAAACTTTAGCAACTGATAAACAGATATAAGTATTTTAAGCACAACTCTTTTCCTTTAAGCCCAGAAATTTATATATACTTTTATTTTAAAATTGTGATTCAATAATTGTTTCAAAAATAATATCAGTCGAAAAGAGCAGAGGATATTGCTTTTGGAATTTGATAAAGTTATTGTATGTTTTTTTTTAAAAAAAAGAGCGTAATTATATTTAATAAAGTGTTAGCAAGCCTCATTAAACATCTAGAAATATCTAAAGAGAATGAGAGAGGAGAGAGAGAACGACAGAAAGAAACTGAAGAGGCTCGGGTGTTCATGTGTGAGTTTGTGTGTGTCGAGGAAAAATATCTTCCGACGCGGGAAGCCCTTCAGGGTCTGACCGATGACATATTCTGTCTGGTAGAACCAAGTAGATGCCAAAACATGGCACCTACTGGCTTCCATATCACATACTCTTAAAACGAAAACATCGTCTTGGCAAGGCTGACAAATGTGTCAGGAGAAACGCGCAGCAATCCTAGAAACAGATTCTTGTTGCAAACCGAGGCAAGTTCAGACGTCAGATTGAAGGGACAAACATCACTGTGCCAAGGATATTTCTTCACATCTGCTGAACCAGAAATAATTAAGTGTCTTTAATATCGCTGGTTGATTGTCAAAGAAAACTTCTAATTGATTAATTATTTTTATCTTTGTGCCAAATACTGAAGTACAGCACAGACACTGTAGATTTAATCATTGTATTGAATTCAAGAAAAATTACTAATTCATCTCAAGATTATCATCATCTAGTGAACTCACTTGGCATATTAAAATACGTAAGCCAGATTTAATATTCGTATTCTGCAAGTAAATATTTTAATGTTGATTTAGTAATAAAGATATTTCTAGCGCTTTTGGTTTCAGAGGTACAAACACCGGTTGATATTATAGTGTTAGTTGATTCTTCCTCCTCATATAATACGTCAGAACACAACATTTAGGTTTTAGATCTAAATCACAAATCCTGCAGATATTGAAAAAAGAACATAAAATGTTTAGTGTTTTACGACACTTTAATCAGAGCAATACATGGATGAAAGTTTGAACGATAGGTGTATTTGTTTTGAAAAATAACAATTTGAAAAATACGTCGGAAACATAGCTAAAAATTAAGTGTTTGTAAAAAATACACCAATTGTGCTTACACAAATGAGACTTGCATTATAAAATAGAAAACTTGCCACAGACTGCAACTAAAGAAAATATAATTATACCACAGGTCAAATTGTGAAAAATTGGAGTACTCCAGAGACAGGATTTTTTGTAATGAAACAATTTAAGTTACATATTTATGAAAAAATTAAAAGCAAATTAATAAACAATTTGGGAGTTTCACACGATAGAGTAGAATTTTAATACATTATAATATTATTACGTTACTTATTGATAGCGTTCAAAGCGAAATTACAGGAGTTCGTTGTCGCCACACCGACTCGTTTCACAGATTTTCTTTTTTGTTATCAAAATCGTGTCTTCATTATCGTCCAAACTGAAAGCACGGATTTATATTGATAGTGCTTTCACATCAGACTAATATTGGTAACAAAGCTGGTTATATAAACATAGCGCATTTTACTTGTCTGGTTAATGCATGACAATAAGCAAGAGATCGTTTCTATGAAATAAATAAACTGCTTTGGACAAAAAAGAAGATATGTTTGCAAGCTTCCTTTCACGTACTTCTTGTATCTGTGCCTACAGAATCTGCGATTACAAGGAGGTAATCTGAATTAAAGTTATGATTTTCTGAAGTAAGCAATCCGAGGCTGTGAAGTCCGGTATAGACCTTTTCTTCTATGTGGATTTTATGAGTGAATCCTAGTGATGGTAGGAGATACTTTCTACTCAATGGAAACTGTGTTGGAATAGAATCCGGATATTTAATTTGTCTTACTTTGTGTCGTTTATTTAATGGTGAAAGGACCCTCTAACAATGGAAGCAGCAATTACACGTTTTAAATATACAGGATAATTGTAACAAAAGAAAAAGTAAATTATCACTTGTCTATGAAATAGCGAATTAGTAACAGCTGACAATAAAGTGACATTAGAGAAAGGAACATATGTATCGAATAAAACAGTGAAAGAATATAATATGACAATAGCTGTGAAAAAAAAAAAAACATTGGCGTTTAAGGAAAGTACTCCGATAAGATAAAAATACTCATAAAAGTAACAAATGTAGAACAAGTAAACAATTTCCATTTTTTAGGCTGCAAGATATTGCTTTAAAAAGAACGCTGAAAAACAAAACAAGGGTAGACAGTTAAATTCTATGAAACAATGGTCAAATTGTGAAACAGTTCGTACTTCGGCTCACCTCCACTGAAATATAAATATGATATATATGTTATAATCCTAATCATATTTTGTGCATTTTAATTACTAATGTATATATTATGTATATGTTTACATCAAGAAGTACAAATTTAATTTTTTAATTGTGCGTCGTCAAAAGAGAAAGTTATCTGGTGTAATTGTCTACGGTAGGTCAGCCAGAAACGGGGCAGAGTTAAAGAGGCACTAAACCGCTATACAAAGAAAAGGGACTTGTGCTATATCGCTTCTTAAAATACCTTGTGCTGGCGAGGGTTAATAAAGTTCAGGCTCTCGAATAGATTAGGGCAATGAACTCACCAGACGTTTGTACAAACCAACAAATGTAAATGAATGTTTTAAACTTTTAAATAGTAGCGGGTGGCATGCGTTGGTAGATGAATTTGAGCCAGCCAATAGTTGAAATTAAGCGTGGGCAACACCAAAGCAACCAATAGTGAATTAACGATACGCCACAACAAAATATGGCGATCAGCAACCGAATCGTTTCATAATTGGCGACCAACCTGTCACCATCGACTAAACTGTTTCAAAATTGGCGCCCAGCTTAGAGCTGCCACACGCCAAACCGCTTCAACTGATATGTCTATACGGCAATGAAGCCGGGTACTAAATAGAAAGTGCAGATTACAAGCAACAGAAATTAGATTCTTAAGACCAATCTTGGGAGAAGTTAGCTTAGACAAAGTTAGGTTAGACAGAATAAGAAAACAAATAATCAAACAATATGTGGAAATATTCGTTATAAATAAAATACTAAGTAGCAAAAGAAATACTTCGCTAGAGCACGTACATCTAATGACAATATAAAGCCTGTCAAATAGAGTCCTATTTTATAAACCTAGAAGATAGAGAAGAATGGAAAGACCTAATTAAAATTGGTGAGGCGATTTGGAGACGCATTATAATAAAATCGTCTAAAGCATGCAGCAGCAGTAGAATAAGAATAAGATCTGTAGAAACACTTGAGAATATTAGTGCTATCATAATTCTTCCATATAAATATGCACCAATGACATCTTGCGATGTCGCGCAATCATTCTATGCTTGTAATTTTGAAATTACATGTATGAATTTCTCAGTTTTACTAGCTGTAACTTGAAGAAAATGAAAAGAAAATAATATTTCCTAATATGCACAAGCCTTAGTTAATAAATGAACTAAATGTTTCTTTAATTGCTTCATTATTTATTTATCTCTATATTCAACAACTTTTGGTAATTTATATATATTTCAATGTGATGTTATATAAAATCCGATCTCTAGTTATAACAAAAAGAAACAATAAAATAATGTTCAAGGAATAGGATTATCTTAAGCAAAAATCGGACATGGATATATCGCATAAATGTAATTTTGTCAGGCGTGATCGGTTCTTAACGTTTAATAAACTAAGTATGAGAAGCTATCAAATCAAAATACAATACAGAATATTCAAATTATCATCAGAAATTAATGAATAACTAACAAATATTATTTCATTATGAATGTTGTAAACGCTGAAATTATTAGGATAGTGAGTCAAAGTTTGTTTTCTAGGTGCTAAATATAAAGTATAATGAATGATTTCTGCAACAAGGTTTAACTTTGGGAAGTGTGCAAAGCAATACTTTATAATTATGTTTTATAAAACAATTTACTGCGCTGTGCATTGGATATTTAGCTCGTTCAATTTGGAAGCAACTTTTACCAGAAAAGTAACTTTTGTAACCAGAACCTCTTGTAATTATACACTGAACTTGGCTAAAATATACATTAATTTAATCAATAATATTAGTGAGTTTTGATAATATTTTCCCTCTTTTAAGTCTCCCCTTTCGTGTGTTCCGCAGATGATTTTCCATTATTAACTTTAAACAAAAGATGGTCGGTGGGTAACAACCTGATGTAATGTGTGATGCGTGTCACTACTTTCATGACACATTTGAACTTTACACCTTTACACAAAGCTCTCTGAAGAATGCTACCGTGATAATAAATTTTGTGAAAAGCTCATTTTTAACCAATCATCGACGACACCAAAGCAGAAGCTATCGCAAATAGTTTTGGATGGAAAAACTTTTTCTACTTGATCTGTAGTAATTAGCATAGGTTTAAAAAGAGGGACCACAAAATGTATATATTTTAGTATATCTAATGTTCTTTTCTGAGATCTTCGTCAGTTTTCATGAAGTATTATTAATATAATAGGGAGCTAGAAAACATTAATAATAAGATGCTGTTGATCATAACGAACTTCATAAAGATAGCTTATTCTTATCGAGCATAGTATATTTTCATTCCAGTTTTTACCCATTCCTTCCAATTCTATAGTTTTATTTATTTTTCGCAGAGTAGTGGTCTTCCGAAACGGCGAATTATATCTTAATGTTTATAAATATCGAAAAATTACATTTGTATTTCATCTATACTTATTTCCTTTGTCATTGAAAGAAAACAGTACTTTAACAAAGTCTAAAAATGGGTGTATATACTAGTAAACTATACGTAGTTTACATAAAATAAACAACTAATGGAGAAAAACCTATGTTAACCAGTCGTGGCTATAGTTTCGTTCCATTAATTATTCTTGGCGAGCTGATTATTGTTGCCTTCGCTTCACAAAACACATGTTGTGCCTTATTGGTGACATACTTTTTCAGCTTTTGATTTAGGATATTGCCATTGTTTGCTCTAAGACCTTCAGCCAACGTAATTAAATACACAATAGTTTCCATTGGTTAATAACATGGGTGATAGTTGTTGTGTTGGTGATAACGCTCTTGATGATATCCAGCTGAATTAATGGTGTTAGACTTTACATTATTCTTACAAAACTTGAGATTAAATATCTTCCTCAGAATAAAATCCCCGCGGATGCCGGTAGGGTCCCTAAATCGTTATGTATATCCTGCTGACTAATTGAAAATGTTACAACTTAGGCAAGTGCCAATATGTAAAACTTTATTGCTGGTTCTGCCGTTACGGCAATTAGTTTGAAATTTAGCATACAGGTTCGAGTCTCCCCTCGGATAGGGGTGCATTTTAATGTTTGCCCCTTATCTATTTGTGCTATTACGCTTTACCTATTAGACGATGGCCATGCCTACAGTTAACACACACTAACAATTCCTCTAATCAGCTTAGGATCCAGAAAAAAACTTAGGTCTTATTCCTGCACTCAGGAAGAAAAGAGATCTGGAATATGGCAACCTCAGCTGCCTGAATCGACTTCGCGGAATTTTCATCTCTGGGAAAATAAGGGTGCATGTAATATCACGTTATATTGCAACACTTTTGTTAATTCATATTCTGAAAAATAATCATACCCAACCAAAGAAGCTTCAATGAGTAAACAAAAACTTTTTTCAGAAATAAGACCTGCACAGGATGGCAACATTTATAGGTAAAGGCAAATTTCAAACTTAGAAACTTGTGTTTTATACAAAAGTTGAACTCCCTATATTTAAGTAAACATTGAAAAGACATTCATATGTTTATTTAGGCTACTGGCGAAAAGTTATATTTCGTAAATATTTATGAATTAAACCAATAATCACATAAAAGTTCCAAATAAAAAACGTAAGGTAGGATTTCTCGCCTCGTTTGCCCCCACAGCAAACACACAAAGAATGCATAGTTATGATTTGTATCTAGGTTATGGTTGAAAAAAGAAAGAAACCAGAACGAAAGACACCAATACATTTAAAGCGAGACCATAAAGAGGCAGAGAAATAACGCAAAGTCGTATTTCCTGAGTCGAATCGCTTGCCTAGCTTGGCTGTGTGCGTGCGGTCGTAAACGTCATCCTCTTCTCCTTCGCAATGTAACAGCGTCGTATTAGCTGGTAACGGCAATAAATAGATTGGGCGATGTTTGCTTTTCTCGTAAACCATGACGAGAACATTTGGGTAGACGACGGCCCGAGGAAAAGAGGGTGGGGGCCTAAAAACAGATCCGACACAAAGAGAATAAGCAAAATTACTGTACAAAAATCTGTATCGCCTTCCCAGCAAGATTAAAAAACGAGCATGGAGTTTTTATAACAACGTGTGTAAATATCTGTCTTGTTAGCGGCATCATCCGCACTTTAACCACATCATTTCAAACCTCAATGGTGTATTTCCGCAGCCAAAAAGATGGCGTGCAAAATGTAGCGGGTAATCTTTAACTAGAACTTAAGTGCCCAGTTATAAATTCTGTTTCGCAAAAAGTATCTGGAATCGAATGTGCAAACTAAGGGAGCTATTGATTTAAACAAAATATTGAAAATAAAAAGTAATTAAAACCGTATAGTACAACAACAAAAGTAGACTTTTTCCAGAAAAAAATATTGATAAATGAAATATTATAAACAGTAAAATATATTGCCTTTATAATAAAAAAAATAGATCATATTGATTTTCAATTGGTAAAAACAGAGGAAGTTAAAGAAAATAAATTTTCTATATATGATCCCACGAGTTGGGTATATCGGAAGAACATTTATAAGAAATTGATACAGAAAGCGTTCATATGAAAATTCTGAAATATACAAAATGTAAATAAGAGCACTATTTTATATAGGAACATTTTTGCAAGGACAGGATACGCTATAGCAATAAAACATGAATAATAAGCTCATTATAGGAATAATAGGAAAGAGATACTGTTAAATATGTTTTACAGAACGGAATAATGACGTTTTGTTATGAGATGTTTCACTCACGCTCGGCTCCTGACTCTGCCATGTAGTAGTGGTAGTGGTAGTGGTGGTGGTAGTAGTAATAGTAGTAGTAGTAGTAGTAGTAGTAGTAGTAGTAGTAGTAATAGTAGTAGTAGTAATAGTATTAGTAGTAGCAGTAGTAGTAATAGTAGTAGTAGTAGTAGTAATAGTAGTAGTAATAGTAGTAGTAATAGTATTAGTAGTAGTAGTAATAGTAGTAGTAGTAATAGTAGTAGTAGTAATAGTAATAGTAGTAGTAATAGTAGTAGTAGTAGTAGTAGTAGTAGTAATAGTAGTAGTAATAATAGTAGTAGTAGTAATAATAGTAGTAGTAGTAATAGTAGTAGTAGTAATAGTAGTAGTAGTAGTAGTAATAGTAGTAGTAGTAGTAATAGTAGTAGTAATAGTAGTAGTAATAGTAGTAGTAGTAATAGTATTAGTAGTAGTAGTAATAGTAGTAGTAGTAATAGTAGTAGTAATAATAGTAATAGTAGTAGTAGTAATAGTAGTAGTAATAGTAGTAGTAGTAATAGTAGTAGTAGTAGTAGTAATAGTATTAGTAGTAGTAATAGTAATAGTAGTAGTAGTAGTAGTAGTAATAGTAGTAGTAGTAGTAGTAATAGTAGTAGTAGTAGTAGTAGTAATAGTAGTAATAGTAGTAATAGATATAGTAGTAATAGTAGTAATAGTAGTAATAGATATAGTAGTAGTAGTAGTAATAGTAGTAGTAGTAGTAATAGTAGTAGTAGTAGTAGTAATAGTAGTAGTAGTAGTAGTAGTAGTAGTAATAGTATTAGTAGTAGTAGTAGTAATAGTAGTAGTAGTAATAGTAGTAGTAGTAGTAATAGTAATAGTAGTAGTAGTAATAGTAGTAGTAGTAGTAGTAGTAGTAATAGTAGTAGTAATAGTAATAGTAGTAGTAGTAATAGTATTAGTAGTAGTAATAGTAGTAGTAGTAATAGTAATAGTAGTAGTAGTAATAGTAATAGTAGTAGTAGTAATAGTAATAGTAGTAGTAGTAATAGTAATAGTAGTAGTAGTAATAGTAGTAGTAATAGTAGTAGTAGTAGTAGTAGTAGTAGTAGTAGTAGTAGTAGTAGTAGTAGTAGTAGTAGAGGGAGTATATAAGAGTGTATACAGACTACCGCACTTCAGCCATAGACTTTTTGTGCAACCCCATATCGATTGTAGCAGTTCGAACTCTTCTGGGTCCTTAATATGGTCCAGAGCCTTTACTCTGTAAGGTATCATACAAATTATTTTCCATACCGAAGAGCTGGTATCTCCTCTCTCCAGAACCTCACACTCAAAGTATGTGCTTCGTAATGTTGTTTGCAAAATTTACAGATGGTTTCCCTCCGAAAGAGCAGCATTTTCTGTAGATATTTTCTGAAATGACCATGTCCAGTGATTAAACCCACCCCTTGCCTTAATTTCTTTCTTTTCAATTTCATAAGTGTTTTAGTAAGTATGGCATTAGGTCTATTAACAAACATTTTTCCAAGAGTTTGTCCGGGATAGTTGGATTCATCGTGTCTTATTTGCTCCCAGACCCATAACCTAATTGCTACGGGTTTATTAACACTGCAGGTTGGTTCAGGTCCAATATAAGAGCTGGATGCTCCCTTCATGACCCTGCTTCTTCATCCCCTATCACACCTAGATGACCTGGCACCCATCTCAACTTCGCGGAGTTATCGCCTGACAGAACCATTGGTGTTGAAGACCGTCCCACACCGGTTTTGAATTAAATTGGTAAGAATCAAAGTGCTCGAAGAGCGGCTTGACTATAAGAAAGGATCAGAGTGTGTTTACCTAGCATTTCTCAATGCCCTTTTGAGCGCAGGTCATGATTGCAAAGATCTCTGCCTGAAAAACGGTGCAATACTTCCCTAGACTTAAATATCCATGAGCTGTCAGTACTCTCCCGTATAACTTTCAAACTAACAACGTAATTCAATATCACTCATAACGGGCCTTTTTTGATGTATGGAAAGCATAAATATCTTATAATAAATGTTGAAAGTGGTTGCAATGAGTATCAAGGCATATTTACACACGCCACTCTATGGCACGGAAGTTATTAAATATATATGGGGTCACGCTTCAATTTCCCACCGAATGTTTTCTTGCAGTTCCAAGAAAGAAGACTGGCATAGTTTGGATAAATAAACAAAGGTGTAAAGGGATAGAATACAAAAGAAAATTATGATATGGACTGTTGAGGGGGAAAAGAGAAGTAATATATCAAGGGGTATAACAGGTATATTGGGGGGGGGGAGCTGATTTTACGAAGAAGATCAAAACAAACATTTATAGAGAGAAAAAATATAAATTTAAGGAAGTTACTGTAACGTAAACCATTCTTAAGTAAACAAAACGTCATAGGTATTGTTCATATTAAAACCCATGTATAATTATTGAAACATTTTGCGCTACATATTTGCTGCAGCTGAAACAATGGAACTAAATGTCCTTGATATATCATCCAGATATGAGAAAATCAGATATCATCCGGGTTTTTTTTTTTTTTTTTTTTTCCTTTTCTTTAGGGATATTCGAAAATGAATATTTACTTGCACAGATTGTTAAACCAATATATGATGATTATAAAATATTGCACATTTTCACTCTAACAATACACCGTCAACAGGACTGAATAAAAATTAAAAATTATATATAAGTAGTTTTATGGGCTGAAAACTGGTTAATCTGTTAGAAACTATAACTACAAGAATTGTAGGGACTAGAAAAGCAAGAAAAAACACAAAAGTTATTGTAAGAATTATCAGTACAAGTATCAATGAAGAAATAAGTATATCAACAAAGCTCGACATCAGTTTTAATCTCAAAAATCCATTGCAAATTCGGGCAATGAACTTAATTTTATTGAAGGAGAATAAGTTAATCTTTTCTATGTAATCCTTTCCGTTCATCTCCTAAAACCTTCTCGATTAAAAGCACTTTGCAGCCTCGTTCTGGCTCATCCAGAACTGCAATGCAAATTTCTTCAAAAAAAAAAAGAAAGAAAGAAAGAAAGAAAAGAAAAGAAGAGAGAGAGAGAGAGAGAGAGAGAGAGAGAGAGAGAGAGAGGAAAAAAAAAAGAAAACAAACAATCAAATAAATCAAAACAAAAAAAATCTCTCGTACTTGTTAGAAAAGCAATAAGTCTTTAACACAAATTAAATGTTGTTTACCTATGTAGCGTTTGTTAAAAGTAGCATAAAATGCAGAGTAACAACTACATTAGCAGTGTTACGCAGTCAAGTTGCCCAATGCTGATTGGAGAAGAAATTTAAACACTCACGTGGGGTTAGAGATGCTTCATGGCATGAAGCTAAATCTAAAAATACAAACTGAATTTCTTCTACTACACCATGCGCTTCAAAAGCAATAGTTTTTCCATTGAACGAAACACCTATTTAAATATAGTTCTGATTTTTAAAGTTTAAAGTAAAATACTGAATAAATAAACTTTCACAATGTCATTAAAATGTAGATGCTACATATAAGATTTTCTTGTTTAGGTTAGGAGTCTTATAACAAACCGTTTTGCAGTTTAACCCTCCAGATTTCAGCAAAAATTATATTTAATGTATTTATTTAATAGTTTATTGTTCATTATATATGAAGAGCATTTTAACTTGAAACAACAATGGTAAATTTCTAAGAAAGAACCCACTTTAAAGAGTTATTAATATTAATATTACTACTACATTTGTTTTTCAAAATTGGAAAAGAAAACAATTAAAACAAATATTATATTATACCGGTATAATCAAACTAAAGTTATAAACGGAATTTCGAATTAATTGATTTATTTTTGCACTGCAGTTAACTTATTTAAAACTGCGCATTTTAAAAGGTTTTATTCCATAGTTTTTAGTATTCATCCAATTTAAAAACGTAGTATACTATGTGGATAATATAAAAAATTAAGTTGTTGTTTAATTACATCTTTTACACAATAAATTAACCAATTGTAAAACATAGCATAAGACCTTGAAAGACTAATGATAAACTGGGAAAGGAGTACTTTTTAAAGGAATGAAGCATTCCAGACCTAAGTTGAGGGTACCTTCAGGACATTTACCATTTATGAGGACTGAGGAAAACCTGGAAAAAACCTGCCAGAGAGAACGGTATTGGTGGGAATCGAACCCCAGACCTCACGCTCACTAATCCGCGTCCTAAGTACCTCGGCCACCCGTGACAGTAGAACTGTTTACAAACATTCAAATTACGCAGCAGTAATTGAAAGGACATCTTTTTAATATGAATGTGTAAAAAACAATTCCTGTGTCATATAGGTACTTCTTATGGGAAAGTGGTTGGATTAAGAAATAAAAAATATAGCCCAATTTGGAAGACATAAAATTCTCACGCAAAAGGATTATGGCATCTTTCACGGCAAATTTATGTTCTTATACTTCTCGATTAAATAATTATGTGTACATTTTTATTTCATGAATGGAGGACATATACATTAAAACTTCTTTGTTGTCATTTACCTGTGGTCCTAAGCAGGGATTAATGGTGCGAGCGATCTGCAGAATTTGTCAATTTTTAAACGGCCATTACCTGTATTTTATTTCGTTTAACTACCTCAAATAATAATAATAATAATAATAATAATTATTATTATTATTATTATTATTATTATTATTATTCACTTTTCCAAAATATTTATTGAGTAGCCGTACGCCGTATAACATGGAACTGGATAACATTTGATAAAAACAGATATAACTATTTTACCAACATTGTATAAGCCATTAGAGGAAATCGCGAAAAAGGTTTTAACCAAGCAATTAGAAAATTTACTTCCCACATACTTCAGCTGTTAACCGCATAATGTGTTTCTGTGCTTGTAGTTTATAGCAGAATAAGCAAAATAGTAGGAAGAAAGCAGCTGCTGGTTTAAAAGTATGACATTTCAAGATCATTCGTCATCAAAATTATAAAAACATTTATATTAACTTACTTTATAAAAATACATATTTGTAAAATATTAAATATTAAGACTTTTATGCTTCTGCATAATGCGGGATTTAAAATTAATATAACATTATATTTATAACTGCAAGTCATATTTTCAATGTACATCAACAAATAATATATAATCCACTATATATTATATATTTTACAACATATGAGAACTTATCATTTTCAGTGATCGTTGCTTATGCCAAAATTTATGTCCCAAGATATTTAGTATATGACCCTCCATTATTTAATAATGAGGGCAGCGTAAATTAACATTATATTTTATTTTCAACATCCGCTGCTTATTGGAATAGACTGTTATGAACAGAGGAGTGTGTTTCGGTACTTCAGCTTGCTCAAGGGCTGGCCGTTAGTGCTTTCGCCCCCGGTAAGGGCATCAGAGAAAACGAGGTACACTGAGCGGTCAGAATCCAGGGATGTAGTTGAGTAGTGTTTAACGCCCGTTTTTACTACAGAGGCACCACAGGCGGTGGACACTGATGATACATGAGATGAAATGATATATTGGGAAAGGATTTTTTTTTTTTTTTTTTTTTTAAGGAAGGAAGCGTTCCAGGCCTAAGTTTAGGTCCCTCCCCGGCATTTGCCAGTTATGAAGACTGAGGAAAACCTGGAAAAAACCCCAGTCAGGGAGGACGGTCCTGGCGGGATTCGAACCGCAGACCTCCCGCTCACGAGTCCATGCCTTAACGACCTCGGCCACCCATGGCGGTCAGGGGGGGGAGGGATGTAGTTGGGTTCCTAACATTGATTAAGGTAGAACTCTGCTCAGAGGGGCCGGGGCAGAAAAATTTCTACAGCGAAAACCATTGTCTCATGGCAGCAGACCCCCCTCACTCCCACTTTTCAGTCCCTACTGCAGAGCCAACGGAATGGAATATGAAATGGGAGAGCGAAAAATTAGGGGAAAAGAAATATCCATCCCACCATTCGCCACGTGACCAGGAGACATCTAGAAAAAAACAAGGATTTGAACCCGGAACCTTCCGAAAGTGTGTTCCAAGCTCTCCCGCCTGGACCCTTAGCTCTAAAGTATTGCTTAATGTTTTTCCTACTAATGTCTTTAAGGAATAGAAGAGATGATGATAATGATGATGATGATGATGATGATGATTATAATGATATGGTAAGTTAACTTTCTTAGGGTAAGGATACATCTTGAGAGTTTGGGATACATCTTGAGAGTTCGGGAACACTAAGTTTCAAAACTGCTACCGCACACAGCAGTGCATACGACATTATAAAAGAAAAGTCTCTCTAGAAAGAATCTCCCTTGCTAGAATGATAACAGAAAGAAGATAAAAAATGAGCAGAGCGCGGAAGCTCAGGTATTTATTTCGGTGAAAATAGACTAACAAAAAGGCACTTAAAACACTGAAAATTGGTAGAAATATAATTATTTTTAGGCATTTATAAAAGTGAAAACAGAGTAATATTACTAATTATTAATGAAAATAGTTATTTAAGATTCTTAATAATTTAGTTATTACATAATTAAAAGTTCTTAGGTTTACTTTTATTGCCTACAAGTAACAGATGTTTTTTTCTAGTTATCAACTGTCATACTCAGTGGCTTGTGAGAGAGAATATTTTTCATCATGGAAGGTGAACGTTCTATTTCAACTGAAGTGAATGGAGCATATTTCGGATGGACTCATATATAAGTTACAATAGAACATTCACCTTTTAGGACGTCATAGAAATGCTGATCAACACAAAGTAAAGTAGTTTTGGATAGTCCTAGCAAGTGAGCAAAAGATGAGCAGTGGTTTCTGGTGGAGTTCATTTTCTGTTTATGCGTTAATAGGGGGATCAGGTTTAGTATCTCTCTTACTTCCATACTGAACACACTGTAGGGACGGTTTATTGCACAGCTGTACTGCTCTCATCTTTCTCGCTTGCAATTGTTTGTTACATTTATAAGCTGAGAGATTACCCCCCTCACAAATTTCCTATAGTTGTCTTGCGCAGATTGATACACATTCATTCCCAGGACTATTCAAAACTATAGTACTTCCTAAATCCCCTCTATTTCCTTGTATTCGTTTGCCCGAGGTAACCGTGTGTTTCGTTTCATTAATGAAGGGTTTTTTATTTAACAGCTTAAGTGAATGGTTTGAGGAGAAAAAATTTTACTGGTTGAAAAGAAATAAATGTACAACAAAATTTTCAATATACATTTTTGTGAGGTGAACACTCCATTTAATTTTTACGTTTTTCACTTCGAAATATTGAAAATGTTATGTGCTTTTTAAAATATATTATTTTTATTCTACAAAGTGTTACATCAAATGCATAGTCAAGATTACAATATTGTTCTATCCCAATTCAAATAATAATAACAATGCAGATTGCCAGGCAACGATGGATGTGATAATATTTTTATCCTTTATAACATTAAATTGAATATCAAAAGGCAGTACTGTCATTTAAAATTTAAAAGTGAGGGTATTGCGAGGGTTGAGCGCGTGAAACCTAAAATGTAATTGATGTTGAAATTATTGACTTTTTATAAATAAATATTATTAAGATACCTACCCAGACTGGGAACTTACTGTATTTTTAATAACATTAAAAAGTTTTTTATTTAAATTAACCGAATGTCTGTGTGCAAATGGGGTGACAAAGCATATAGGTATGTGTAAAGTTCAATGCTGACAAGAGCATGATATGAGTTTTGTTTAAATAAGAGGAGCAAAGCCATTCTTCAAGGCATGTTCTTAACAGATCTTAACCACCGCAACCCACCGACTTATTAAATATTCTACTTATCGATTTTTATCCGATACAATTTTAGCAAGTTTGTTAGAACAAGTGCTTGCAACGCTCTATCCGCTTTATTCGAGTGCACTGACGACCCTGGAGAGGAGGAAATTCGGTCATCTTCAAGTAATCCACCTCTCCCTCTTTCCGACGGGCGCGTCGTAACACATGAGCCTCTATATATAAAACTTGAAGACTTCTTGAGCTTGGCTGGCGACAAATTGTATCATTAGTTTCACTCAGTCACTCACACGGAGCAGAGGGAAAAGAAACAAAAAGATGTACAAAATAAGAAGCATAAAACCACACGGCAGCCAGAGTTTTCTTCGCTTCCACGGTATGTAGTGCCGTGAGTTCAACGCTTGTGGTCCGGAACAGTTTTTACAAACGTATAGTAGTCGCACCGCATGTTCTCAGGAGGTGACAGCGGCTGTCCCATGCTCACTGAACGAGCGATCTGCTAAGGGGGGTTTTCCACTTCGCCCTATCTCCTTACTTCCTCTACTCCTCTTCAGGCTTAGCTTTCGTTTCTTCTGTCTGTTTCCTCTCATATCGATCTTCATTGACATTATTATCATTTCATTTTTTGTCCTTAAACTTTTCAATGTGATGTAATAAATGGGGACAGATGAAAGCCTTAAGTCAGTGATTTTCGTTTTAAGGCTTGAATCCGAGGTTTGTATCATATATGACTTAAATTTTAATATATTTTTCTTTAACTAAGTATAGGCATGACAAACAGCGTTCGATTCTGGGTTGGGTTTGTTTCCCGAGGTTTTTTCAGGGGTTTTTCCCTGGTTCTATAATGAATATCTGAGAAACTTTGGCCACAAAGTCCCCTGAACTTATCTGGCACAACAAATCTTCAAATCGCGATGCTATCATCGTGAAATATATATATATATATATATATATATATATATATATATATACACACACACACACACACACACACACACACACACGTTGGTCCTGGTGGTGTAGTGATTACCATACTTGCCTTCTAAACCCAAGATCGCGGGTTCGAACCCGGCCAGGACCGATGAATTTTTTCGGGGAGTAAAAATTCTAAGTATGGCTTCCTTCGGAAGGGAAGTAAAGCCATGGGTCCCGTGTGGTACATTTGCGGCACGAAAAAGAACCTCAAGCCTGAAAGAGAGGCCTCTGAGCAAAATTTGTCGGCCGTTTCACGCCCTGAGTTGAATGGGACGCTGATGACCTGAGCTGTTAAAGAGCGTCCATAAATAAATCATTCAAAAAAAGAAATTCACACACACACACACACACACATTAATATCTTTGGGAGAGCCTAAAATGTTACTATGCAATGGATGCCCCAAATATCACTAAGGATCTTCTTTTCAAAACTAATAGTATGTTTTGTGCACTTTTCATGTCCCTTGTGATTTTTCCTTTCTTATCATTTATAAAAAGAACTCTTTGTACATTAATCTTTAGCAATACTGAAAGGGTAACCGCATTTTTGCTTATAGCCATACTGGACTTGAGGTCAAGAAAAACTTCTAATCAATAATATACACCGGGGGCTAAAAATAGGGGCCACAAAATTTAACAGTTCATATCTCGATTGCTAACGATTAGACTCAAATGTTTATTTTACAGACACATTTTCCTGACCTTGTATATTGGTAAATTATGTTCTCAATTTTCAACTATTGCGCTTGTACGACAATGTAAAATGGCACGTTTTTGTTCAATAAATGATTTTAGTATGCTTTGTTATTTGTTGTAAGCATAAACATCCTATTTTTTTTCCCTTATCATTGTGTTCTCACAGGTCGCTTCAGAAACGAAGATAAGCCTTTCATTACTAAGCATTTGCAAGTTATCTGCTGTTAAATTGTGAAAAAGCGCGTTTAACGAGAATGGTCTTTCTCAAGAGTGCAACGTTTGATTTCATAGCATCAAACCCTCTGTAACCCAGATCTTAATCCTATTGTTTATAGAGACAGTTTAATACAAGACAAAAATTGGTGGTATTGATCATTTAAAACAATTCCTTTTTGAATAGTGCAACTAGTTTGACCAGCAATGGAGGAAACGCCTTTAAAAGCTTATTTTGACAAATGGTGGTCATATTGAGAATATCTTTTAATTTTGAAATTATTTTTAATTATAATTCAAGTTTACATTGAAATATAATTTATTAATATTAATTTATAGATTCATTTTATGTATTTTGAAATAATAAATTTCTCTAAATATGCTTTTTTCATTGTGCTACATTATGTTATATTGAGCTTCCTAATATATTAAGTGATTTTCAAATCAACGTAATAAATATGTCCTGTAATTTTAGAAAATTTGCTCTTTCCAATAGTACATAAGTTATAATTAAAAGTTATTTCAGAAGACGGAATACTTAAGCTTTTGTGTAATTTTTCCCCCATCCATTTTGAATTATGATACACATACACACGTTACTACAAGGAAATATTTTTTAATAGTGTTTAACGCCCGTTTTTACTACATGGGCACCACAGGCGATAACACTGATGATACATGAAACGAAATAACATATTAGGAAAGGATTTTTAAGGAAGGAAACGTACCAGGCCTAAGCTTAGGGTACCTCCCCGGCGTTTGCCATTTATGAGGACCGAGGAAAACCTGGAAAAAAGCTCAGTGAGGGAGGACGGTCCTTGAGGGATTCGAACCCCAGACCTCCCGCTCACGAGTCCGCGCCTTAACTACCTCGGCCACCCATGACGGTAAGGAAAAGATTTCTCAGGCTCTGATCTCATAATGAAAATGTAGTTTAATTGGATTTAACATGTTCTAACAATTAGTATAAGGCACATTGTAATAAACAATGGAAAATATTAATCCTCGTGAAATGCAATCAAGAAATAACACTTGAGAAATTCTTACATACATTTAAAATGCTCAGTTCGAAACGTAGTTCAGGTAAAACGCGATATAGTTCTGTACTGAAAGAAAACTAAAAAACTAAACTAGACATTCCATCCGAAAACAACTAGCAAAAAGGTATACATTGAATTTGCTGCTATGCCGTCGCAAAAATACATTATTGCAGGATAAAATTATACAGTCTTACTAGTCAAAAGTAATAATTATAACATCAGGACATAATGTTTATGAATAATTAAGTATAAATAATTTAAGTACTTTTCATTCAGAATTCTAGTTCAATATGAAAAATTGTAACAGACACATGAAATTCTTTGGCTATTAAAAAAAAATCAGTCTTGTGAATATCTTTATTTGGAGTTTTGAGATCAAAAGTTCTGAGCCTGGACTTTCATCAGGTTGCGACTTGATTACCAATATTTTAGAAATACAAGAAAATCAAACATATTTAAAAAGTGAGATTCATAATCATTCGTAATGGAACATAAAAGGAGACCCGACTGAAAAAAATGAGAAACAAATGTTAAGTATTTGGTTTCAATGTTAGATTTTCATGACACATGTCACATTTCAACCATTCTAATAAAGAACGTGTAACATGGAACTATGACAATGTTCACTACATATAACAGTCTAATTTTTAAAATTCATTTCCACTATATTTTACACAAATTATGTTGTAAACTTTATACTTTGACAGTATTGTTATCTATGAATACCGTTGCCCATACACAAGGCGTTGCATACACGTGTTTGTTAATTTACGGATGTAAAAAGCAGCTGTTCTATTAAGAGTGAAGTAATGTTCACTGTAAACCATAAATTCTTTCTCAATATATAATCTCATCACATATATCATCAGTGCCCACCGTCTGTGGTGCCTCAGAAGTAAAAACGGGCGTTAAACACTATTAAAAAAGTGCAAACCATAGCTAGGATTATATAATAGATTAACTTAAAAACTGAACTTTGTGGTAAAGTTCATTCAATGTGATAAAATGTAGTAGAGAAAGGAGAAACAATAGGGTAGCCAACTCAAGTTCTAGCATTAAAATAAACGAAAAAGTTATGAAATACGAAGGCGGAGGACATTGCAAGCTGCGGTCAATCATGTGTAATCTGAGTTCTGCTTTGTTGTCAGTTGGTACACGCTTGGTAAAGTCTCTGACGATGCATCCTTGATCCACATTGGATTCTCGCTATTCAGCAATTAACAAGCTAAGCAAAGAGTGATGTAATGCACTTTCAAGATGAGTATGCAAACAAAACTATTGTAGTTCTACAATGAATAGAGTTTAGATAAGTGTGAGCTAGTGGGCGCCTCTATTCTCTTTTGCTTAAAACATCAAGAATGTAGTGCAAGTGTTTTTATATCTTATTTCGAGTATAGAACAAGTCTCTACTTCACATTATCTGAAGAATGGATCATTAAGGCTTGCTCTGATGTGTACCGTTTCCAGCCGCACACACCAACTTAGTTTGGCAAAGCCGCTAAGCGCAGAAATTGGCTGATCTTCATATGCCATTAATGTTTGCGCCTAGTTTAGTGAAAATGACTTGGAGGTACGTTTTCTAAAAGAAACTGAATTCTATATTCAACATTATAACGAACTCTGCTGAAACTGACGATACCTTTCTTATAAAAGTTATATTTAGTAATAATAATATAAAATCTGATAACTACTAATATGGAACATTGTTAGTCCTTATTAACGTTTCTACTTAAAACATTAAAATACTTTTTACATATAAAGAAAATTTTCTCAGAATATATAATATTAAATTTGATGAAGAACGCCAACTGTGAAAACCTAAGAAATATTTAACGCTTGGTTTTTAAAAACCTTTTAAGCAATTTATGCATGAAATGATTAAAGGGTATTTTAGGTTAAATGTAGAGTATTAATAAAATATGTAAAGAAGATTAGTACAACAAAAACAAAGAGCTAAAATGTATACAAATATTTAAAGTGTTTCAGTATGATACTACTAATAGGTGTTTATATTCATGATCTATATCTGTAGTACTTTAATACTTTTAAGTACGTTTATATGATATTCAAAGAAAACAGGAATATTATTTAGAAAAATTTCTACAACAAATTACATGCTGCACGATTCTTTGTATTCTTGCGCTCCCTTTTGGGGAAGGAAGCAACTCGCATCATCTTCAAAGTGTGTAAGTTTCTTGTGGACATTGCCGTCCCTTATGCTTTCATTACAATGCTCTATAGGACCTCCAGCCTCTCAAGCTCGTGTTACCCAAGTTTTATGTTACTTAGTCCTTCGCACTTCACGTCCTCCCAACGACAAGAAAATGTAAACGATGTGGAAAGTGTCCTCCTAAAGAACATTCCTCTAGAAACTCCTTAAGCACGGGACGCGTTAACTCGACGGATATGCGTGCAACAAGGGACAAGGGCTGTCCTCTACCCACGGCTTATGTCCCAGAAAATGGCGTTATCCCAGTCCTCCTACCAGACCTTCTACCTCACAAGTTGTCAGCCCCCAGAGTCAAGGCAACAAAGATTCCAGGGTTGCAGGATAATATAAAACAAAACATTAGCCCTTTCGTGCCAGAGAGGTATCCTTTACAAGCAAAGTTAGTGGCGTAAGGCTAGAGCTTTCTCTTGCTTGACCTTTTAGTAATATGGAAATTCCTTGCGTTCCTTGGAACCGTGGCAGAGGGAAAGACTGGGAAGCGAGGGGAAAACCTGGATCGCATGTTACATACGCGAGCGAAGAGACATTTTACGGAAATGAAGAGTTGAGCAAAGTGCGATGGCTGCAATAAAGCGAAGAACGACAGCAAGTAGTTGCACCCTTTACTCCTGCAACAAGAGTAAGGAAAGTTCGTTTAGTTCCTTATCAGCAAGCAAACATTGGTTAGCGTCAGTGACGCTGCACATACAGGTAGTCCAAACTTTCGAAAAAGCTACTCCAAAGCAAACTGAAATTAAGTAAATGCTTACTTATTGTCAGGCCCCTTGTAGTTCAGATTTCAAGAAAGTTCACATAAGTCTTTCAAAACTTTCTCGTTGTTCCATATTCCATATTCAACTCTGTATTATGCGACATAACGTCATACTCATACATTACTAAAATTTACTGTTTTAAATGTTTCTAATTTCGTATCCAATTCGTTTGTTCGTATTTATTTCATCATCTAGAAAGTTTATTTTTGTAGATAAGAGTTACAAAAATAATCTAAAATTATATAAGTATTAAGTTTTATAAAATATTTATAACAACTCTGTTTTAAGGTAAACTAATTGCACAAAGTGTACTTATTGAAAACAAACTTTATATATAACAGATGATTTAACTCTTCTTGCGTATTGATAATTTATGCAATCCGGCATTATATAAGCTATGACTGCTAGTTCGACCTACCAGACTGTTGTGATGGCTTCAATAACGTGTAGTAAGTACTAGCTTAGTGGTTTTCGCGTTGGATTTACTTTGTAAAGCAGCAAATACCAACTCATGGAGTATAACTTTTATTTAAGGTATTACACGAAAGTCGCTATTTAGTTATGGACAAAAGGCAAGTAAACGTTAATTATGTATTGTAATGTATTGGATAATATTTTAATTAAATTACAAACAAAAATAACAGTTATAATTTTATTTGCATTTTTTTTCATATGCCTAACATGAATTTAATACAAACTGACGAACACTTGAATCTTGAATGTTCTGGAAAATCTATACAGATGTTGAAAGAGTGCACTTCATAGCCTAATCGGCCGTGTGTCGGCGCGGGGGGGGGGGGTGCCTGAATTTTGCATTGTCTGTAATGTATAGGTTTGCCTACTTAACCAGTTCTCAAGATGAGTTGGTATACAAGACCAATGTTTTATTTAAACTATTAAAACTTATATTAGTATATGAATCACTTCGGATATATAAAGATAGTTTAATACCCTACATGATTGGGGGGAATGAATGAATGGTGTTTAACGCCCGTTTTTGCTCCAGAGGCACCAAAGGCGATGGACACTGACGATACATGAGATGAAATGATAAAATTCATTTTTAAGGAAGAAAACGTTCGAAGCCTAAGTTTAGGGTACCTCCCCGGCATTTGCCATTTATGAGGACTGAGGAAAACCAGGAAAAAACCTCAGTCAGGGAGGACGGTCCTGGCGGTATTCGAACCCAGATCTCCCGCTCAAGAGTCCGCACCTTAACGACCTCCACCCGTGGCGTTATGATTGGGGGTAAAACGCTAAAAGGAGGATTAGTACTCTCCAGATTATCTCATACAAAACAAGATCCTCCTCTTCGAACACAAGGCAAGAAAGTTTCAAGTTATCTTAAAAGACAATCGAAGATCAAAGTGAATTAAATATAATCTATTACCTGGTCTAGTAAATAAGGGTATGAACTTGTAAATAGAAATTTTTTCTTCTTTTGCAAGCTTTAGACTAAAGTCTGTTGCGATTCTACATTAGATCTGAATATGTCTATAAGCTCGGTGTAGGGGCTATAGCGACATACCTGAAAATTAATCGGCACATTTTGAGGCCAGTTTTGTCTTGCCTTAATTTCCAAATTACGTGATATATTTCCAAAGAAATATTGAGTCATATGCAGTGCAGATAGGATAGGATGTATAATAGATAGAGTATGGTGATTACTATCATGTCTATGTCAACAGTGCTTTTGTACTGTATTTCTTTACACTAGCTTCGAACTTCTTTGTACGAATTTCTTCTACTTCAATTAGATGTTAAGGAATGCTTCTTTTATTCACAACCTTCAACATTTCACTTATTTATTTTTATCGCATACTTTATGATAATATATGAACAATGAATTGAGTCCTCTAAGTTAATTCTTTGTTTGTTTACCAGCTTTTTCATTGTTCATATATTATATCGACTACTTAAGGGACTAAAATAACTCTGCCCTAAACTGAAGCCGCACATTGACAACTGCGATCTGCTATTGCGTTGGGGTAGGAAGCATCAGTTGCCAAGAAAAGTTTACTATCGATGATTGGCATACGTGCTAAACTTAAATAGTTCTATGAAAATGAATCTTTTCATTTCAGAAAAGTGCACAAAAACCAATTTTACAGGCTAGTGTATAATAAAATATGCACTCACTAAAAGATCATATTAATATATATATATATATATATATATATATATATATATATATATATATATATATAGTAATTTCTCTTCCTGGTTATTCAACAATTTTAGAATTGGTATTCTCGAATATACGATATTTATAACCAAATTTATTATTAAAAATAAGCAACTAACATAACAGACAAATTAAAAGAAAAATATGCGTCTTAATATGTGAATTTTACTCTGAAAGGAGAATTAAACCCTTTATTTCAGAAGATTAATAGAAAATGAAAGGTAAATTTAAGATTACGCTATTCAAGAATAATTTTGCATATTAAATAAGGGTTCTTTGTAGAATGAACTTTTACTAGTAAACATTTCTTGCTGTTTATAACATTAATTCACTATAGATGTGCATTTAGCAGGCATTGTCCTCATTTGTGGAAGTTTAGATAGTGAATAAGAACCGATTCTCTTATCTTCTAATGTTCTATATACTCGTGCTATTATCAAACTACTGCTTTAAGCAACGATTGGCACCCAGCATACGTATCTCCAATTTATTTTAAAGGGCAACTACTTTGACGTCTCTGTATTGTTCTGTTCTATTTCTGAAACTGCTGATAAACTCTAAATACAGTGAAATTTCAAGAGCTATTTGTACAACTTAAAAGTGAAATAATATTTTGATTCACGGTCCACACTTTTCTCCAACAATCTCACCGGTTTGTATGTGTAACATCCAATTAGCTCCATTATTTCAACCCAATGTATACAAGACCCTCACCGGGCTGGAAGTTCAATAGCTGATGAGTTCAGGGCAACATTAGACAATCTCCACGCCCGAGGTACCTGATTCAAACTTTTCACAATGACTTAAGACAGAGCTAGGTATGCAACCCTTCCCGTCATAAGAATATGTTGTCGCCAACTAGAAGTTTCACAGTAAAATGTAGTATGGAGATATAAGAAAGTAAAATAGCGTGTATGAAAAATAAAATCAGAAAAGCAAAAGAATTCCGCGAAAAGTGCACCAAAATACTATTCCTTCGCTATAGCGATTCAATACATTTATCCTTACACGGAGAAAGCAACACATGCTGCAGTGCCGAACAGTAGTGAAGACTACAGACTGGTTACGATTCTGGTTGAAGCACGCAAATAATTTCCCCTGGGAGCATAAAGCGATGTTAGCTCAATAGGTTAGAGCATCGAGCTACCGATGTTGAGGTTGCAGGTTTGATTCGTATTTTTTTCTTACTTGTAATCATTTTTTTCTCTCACAATAAATGTTTCTATTTTTTTTTTTTAATTTTGTAATTTTTCTACACTATTGTTAATCGTGTAAATATTACTTTTTTAATAGGTTAGGTTAGTTCAATTTCATTTTAACAACAAAATAACAGAACATAAAAATATTACTCCATAATAACACTTTTTTCTACACTATTCTTAATCCAATAAATGTTACTTTTTCATACGTTAGGTTAGGTTAGTTTAAGTTTAATAAAAAATAACAGAACTTAAAAAAGTATTATTTGCCCTCTTTTTTTAAATGTTAATAATTTTTCTGCACTATTCTTAATCAAGCAAATGCTATTTTTTCGGTTAGTTCAGTTTAAGTTTAACAATAAAGTAACAATAAAACATAACAAAATGATATTACAAAATAACAGCGCTTCTATACGAAACGAAGGTGTCTGCTGGCTTAAGTCTGGAACTACGGTAGGGTTCGGCTTACTTGTCTACTATTCGGTTTGCAGACTGCGTTACGTTCTCCGTGCAGGGGCATGTTTCAATACTGATTGCAGTTGTGGCAACCACACTACTCTAGACAGTGGGGCTGTCGGTGCGGCTGAAGTCATGTTAATAAAACGTTGTTAAGTAGATGATGCGTTTCAGAGTTCCCATAAAAAATATACCAAGAGAATAAATATCTATAATCGGAAGCTAAAACAAATTACTTCGGACGTCTTCGCATAACAATTCCATAAATAAAACTGCGTAGCCAAGAAACTATTCCTAGTGAGAGCAAAAACCGTAATTTCTCGCAAAACAAAACGTAAAACACTTGCTTTTATGGCCACTAATTTAAGTCAAGCAAGTCAAGACTAATAAGTATACAATAAATTACTCTACTAAGGGCATTCCGTAGAGAATGTAATATCTCAGCATTCGCACTTTATTACCTTTATTATTGGGAGTAAATTGTAAGCAGTAAAGCTAATTGCAGTTCTACTCTTACAACATAATGACAAAGAGACTGGATCGTAAATTCAATCGTACAATTTGCAAGGAAGAAAGAATTGATTGTTCAGCATATCGGTAATAAGAGATAAATGTATTACTAAACATCTAGGGACCAAAACTTAATTGAAAGTTGCCCATTAATAGCTGAGAAAATATCTATATAGTCTTTCAACCCTTAACTTCAAATGTATATTTATGATATAAGATTTTGCAGCAAATTACACATTTTATAACATTTTCACCTTGTAAATAAACAGATGAAATATAACTCGAGAAATTTATCTGATACTTAAGGATATGTTTGTCCAAAAATAATGATATGGAAAATCCTGATAATGTAATAGTTAATATCACAGGAAGAAAAGTATTATTATATTTGCTGCACTCAAATCGAAGTTTTTGGTATTAAGAATAACTTCTTAAAAACTAAAACATAACGTACATATATTTCAAACAAATTAGAACAAATTTCACGTTTCTTGTAAAATTATACTTATAGGTGCTTAATAAAATATCCGAAATAGTCTTTACATCTCGATTCAGCTACACAACTAGGGGAAGAATCAAAAAACTTATTCTAAATGTAAATTAAAATGAGATCCGGTGTTTCTATATGGAAAGGACTTCGTCATACATCTACTTCTAAAACTGCTATATAATACCAACAAATTTGTTATCAAAAAAAAATTAAAATAAAACGCTGTTGTTGTTGTTGTTGTTGTTGTTTGTTTTTTTTTAACAAAAGAATGGAATTTAATGTCCTTAGTCATTCTTGTGTTTCAACTTTTCGATTAAGTTTCTCATATTAAAAACACTGTGCATCTGTGCGCACATTTATTTATATCCGGTGTAAAATAATTAGGTTCGGCTAAACTTTCGGAACACATTCCTGACACGTAGAAAAAGAAAATATGTTACATGAACAAGAAACGCTTTATTTTCATTCTAGAACTCACTTTCTACAACTCCTCAATGTACATTAATCATGAGAAACACACAGGAACAGAATGTACCAGCATACTATATGAAACTCTTTCTTACATGAAATGTTTAAAGTGTCCTCCGCTAGTATTGATACATGCGTCAAAATTACTTTCGTTCAAATGGAACACAAAACTCTGGTGATAAGCTTAAGAATTACAACTTAAACAGACGTAACTAAGGGGGCATTTTGAACATTTCATACAAAAAAAAAAAGTTCCACATGGTATACTGTTACGTTCTGTTCCTGTGCGTTTCCCATGAATAATGTGTTATGAAGAGTTGTAGAAAATGAGTTCTAACATGGAAATAAACGTTTCCGGACTCATGTTTCTTTTTCTAAGTGAGGAATGTGTTCTGAAAAGTTGGCTGTACCTTATTGTTACACCCGGTATACTATTCATTAAAGTCACTTTTACTTAGTACATCTTGCTTTTTTTAAAGTTTATTGTACATTATTTTTTATCCCTAATGTTGTAATGAGTTGCCCATTTTATTAAGACGTACATCTTCAGTAAACGAGATTTCATAAACCTTATGTCAACCCAATTTAGATATAAAGTTAAATATATTATTACTCTCCGTAACAAAAGGGGGCTATAAAACTGGACAGTGCATGTACTTCTTGTACAACAAAACAATATTCCTTTTTCTGCTAAAGGTATCAAAGATGACAACTTCTACTATATTCTTAGGTGTAATGAGTATGTTTAAAATAAAAAAAAAAGTCTTTTCATCATAAAACACATTGCATCTTAGCATTATATACTGTTTCACAGTTGTACCTTTTAATGTTTACGAGTACATGTGCTCTGTGAACAGGATAGACGTAGTTTTTGTTATACACTGAATGAAAATTTAGCTACTACTTTTGTTTAACCTAGGTATTAGATAACGGGAAAAATTATTTATTAAATTCCAATGGCGGACCCAGAATATAATTAAATTCTTCACCAAACTCTTGAGCTTCACTATGCGGACATTTTTAATTAGTAGTTGGAGAGGTTAGACAGCTTGTATGCATTTATATTTAACAGCAAAACTTCCGAAACTGTAGCCAGTCTTAAAGATATACGGTAACCACTTAAGAGAGGAATTTCTATGAATAATTTAATGATAGACAGGAATAGGATGAGGTCAAGCTACAGTTGCAAATAATACAAAAATTTTAACTGTCAAATGGGGGATAAGAGAAATCTAAGCCTATTTTACCTTAGCGATCATTAGCAATAATGCTATAAAATAAAAACTGGCCTCTACAATTTTGGACCGCATTCACAGCTAAATATTGCAGTCGACGTCTTGTCTGCCGAGTACGGCGCCGTGGCGACGGTGCTGCCGCCGGTGGTGGTTGACGTTCCTGACCTCCCGGATGTACGTCACGAGCCATTTACTGCCGCGGTCGCCGCATTCGAGTCGACATGCCGCCAAGAACACGCTAATTGGCGAGAATATTATTAAATGGACTTGTCTTGACTTTTCTCCTACGAAAGCTCGCACATAGGCAGAGGGTCTCAAAAACTCGTTAGCACGTTCGAGCAACCGTGCAAACACCATCACTCCCTTCTTTCCTCAAATTGGACCCTTTTGCTCACATATGAGGTGGGAAATGAGAAAAACAAGCCGTACTCCCAAGAATGTTAGTTACACAAACTCAACCACTAAATGTAGTGTCAATGTATGTCCATGGACTTTTGGGAGCTGGACGGAAAGAAAATAGGACAAGAAGTTTGTAATTAGTTACAGTAAAACGCAATTTAAGTTGTCTTACTTCGATACAGGCTAATATATTATTTAGTTATTTTTTTTTCCTGCATCTGTATTGTCATTTTTATTTAAAATCACTTCTACTACAAATCAGCAACTTTCTTTCTACTTCAAGCAATAGGGGTCTGATTCCTCTCCTGTGTAAATAATAATGTATTTCGTATACATCGCGGGCTTACAAGTAAAGTACGTTAAGTCCAAAAACAATAGTTTTGAGATAAAGCAAACTGAAAATTTGAATGTTTCTAAAAAATCAGATTTTGCTTTAAAACTAATTGTGTTTATTTTACAACACCTAATGCATGTCCTATACTTTCACTTTTTATTTATATAGCAAAGTGAATACTGCAGATTATTGGAAAGACATCACATGCTATTTCTTTCTATTTTAAGACGGGTTTTCTAACATTATCTCCGGAGTCGTCATCGGCACTATCCTCCATCGCAAGAAAGATCACTGCTTTATGGATCACCGCGCTTCATCAGTGATGGACTTGAAGAATTCTGGATGTGCAGATAGCTCAATTGTTTTTGCCCGATAACATTTTGTTTAAAACTTTCCTGTTATTTTGTCAAGTTTTTTAAGGCACTACAATTGTAAATTTTCCTTAAGGGTAGAGAAGATAATTTTGGATCTGTTAACATAAACGAACTTTTATTTGCTTCCATTTTTGAGCTTACCAATTTTTTCTTGTAAGTATCCATTGTTTGGTAAATAATAATTAATTTGTCTTAATAGTTCCTTAGGTATTTCATTATATTGCTATTGTGTTACGTTTTATTTGGAACAGCTGCACATATACTATATTGTAAAGAGAACCTGGTAAAATTATTGTTTTAAATCTATCTTCGCTAACAAGAACAACGATATTTACTTATTCTGGCAGAGTCGAGGCCAATTAGGCCTTATCTTCGGCTCTACTGATCTAATAATTACATGAAGTTATGCGACCGTATTAGAATCATAATATTGACAGTAACGAGAACAATACTAGGATACATATAAACCAATGTAAAACAAAGTAAATAAATACATAATATTTATAAATGAAAAATGTTAACTTTAGAAAAATAAAAACAACAATAATAACAACAATAATAAAAAAACAATAATTATGCAACAAACACGAACAATAACAATTTATATACACATACCAACCTATGTTAATGAAGAAATTGGAAATAAATACAAAACAAACATAAAATACTATGAAGGAGTTAGGAAAATTTGATAGTAATACAATAAGAATAACAGTAATAGAATGATTAATTCTACAGCAGGATAAAACAAATAAATATCTACATTGTAGCATACGGAATCTAAATTTAGGGTAATCCACATTGCTAATAACATTAAACAAATTCTTATGAAACGCTCCTAAAGTTTGGCAGTCTCCGACATCCCGTGGCAATGCATTCCAGAGACGGGCAATGGTTACTGTGAATGATGAGTAAAATGCCGGATTTCAGAGCATGTGTATTATTATATTTTATTAAAATATACAACTTAATAATAACCGTCCAAACATATGTATGAATGCATTTTAGATGTAAAGCGAAAATCCCAGCTACATCCAGGCAAAGTTAGTGAACAAACAGTGAAGGTTTATACTGTAACAAACTAGGTAAAGTCCAGTTTGTACAGAAATACGATTATTCAGAATCGAATGTAACTTTTCATAACTTAGACGTGTCTAAAAAAACAGTAATAAACGTCTTATGTTTTTGCCGTCATATGGTGAAACTCGTAAATATTCCATATTTTTGACAATAAATTAGCAGTCGTTATTTCGTCACTCTGGCAAGCTGCTGTATCATACACTTATGTATTCATACATATTTTAACTATTCTCTGTTATTCTTCAATATAGTTTTTGACTTGAATTCTCGCTGTTGCCTATGAAGTTCTCTTGAGTAGAAGACTCTTCTACCTTATCAACTGCTATCCCCGAAAATTTTTTCAGAACAGTATCGTATTCTTCATTTTTGTATTTGTCCAATGTCCAATGACCTTAAATCTATCATAAATAATAAAAATAATAAATAGACTAAACCTTTCTCAATTTGCACGAAATTGTTCCGCTGTGGCTCTCTCTTCATTTTTCCTTCTGGTCTTTAGCCTCTTTACATTTAATTCTTCTGATTTTTATTTTTAAATATCTGCATAATTCTATTACCTGGGATTTCTCGGTTGTCTTCCACAACGTCATATTATCAATGCCATTTTTGGGATTCTGTCATTTCCCTTTGTTGCGCACATGTTTATATTCCAAATTATATCAGTTACAGAAAGCATTTATCATCTCCCTTCGCACATGTTTATATTCCAAATTGTATTCGTTACAGAATGCATTTATTATTCTTCTTCTTCCTTATGTTCATTACGTCGTCTTGCATTATTGTAGGGTTTTATTAGACGTAAAAATCAGATTCTGTTTGTATCAAATTGTGTAGGGGCCCAATTATCAAAACTATATCAAATCACAGACGTAGGTGTGAATGAATGAATTTTAATTCGTATTTTCTCATTTTTAATTGACGGCTCCACAATTTATCCAAAGTGTTTTTCAATATACTTTCATACTTACACCTTAAATTTCGGCCTAGACATTTAAGTTGTGTTATTTATGGTAATATCCCAAGCTTTGCTCTCGCGCGCTGTTTACTTACAAAACCATAAATTTATATTTTTATTTGGTACTCATCTTTTAGCTTTTATTAACATATATCCTTTTAGCTATTCTTTGGTGTTATATATTAAGTAAATTAAATTTTATTAGCTTTAGCTAAAAATAAGCCGTTAAAATTCATTTTATGAGGACTTAAATCACTGGGCACGCAAAATAGAAATAATTATGTAATGATAAACAACCCAAAGTAATTATATTAAACTTTAACAATTTTACGAATAAAATTAGATATAATACATATTTTAGTTTCATTAGTGTTTTTCGGGTCGGTAACTTTGGAGGTTTATGATGCGTTTATAGTTTTTGATACTAACAATTTTACTGAGCTACACTTGCATCCCAGCGTTTGCTCACTCGGATGGTTTTACTATATATGTATATTTTGCTTTTTATTTTAATGAATAAACTGAATTGAAAATACTTAAATTTTTTCCAAATTTACTCTTTCGTAATTGTTAAGTTATTGTCTACTTTATAAATATATTTTCTGCTCTCACTGCAGCCATTATTTTCGCATAATATTAAAATTGAAAAATGTCAGGTTGGAAGAAATGTTTACCTAATGTTATCGCTGATTTGTGTTTTGAGATTGGTTTTAAAATGTATAACTTAATGCACTGTGTGTATTATGCGGTATTATTTAATTTTTCATCGGGGAGCAACTAACCATATCAACTGTATTATAATCATATTCAGCAACTCACAGTGTATTTTTTAATGTCACATTTTTATTTCATTCGAGTTTTGTTTGTTTGTTTGTTTGTTTTCTGCGTCAATTACTCCAATTATTCAGTGCCTCTGAAGAAAAAAAATTTTTTTTTAAGTCTGCTGCACGCCACGTACTGTATTATCATTAATTTACGTATCAATATAACATGTTTTACTTCATTCAAAAATTCAAATTTTTCGCGTAAATTAATCCAGTTATAATATTCATAATGCCTCTGAAACACACAGAAACATAGAATTGGAAAATAAAGGTATTATTTTAAATAACTTCAACTTGATTTCTAACAATTTTACATTAATAAAGCTAGAAATAAGCAATATCTTCAGTTTAGGAGTAAAATGATTAGAAACATACAAGAGTAGACGGAATTAGATGGATTAGAAAACATGTGTTTAATGTTCCTTTTTATTACATCGTTATTGTTAGATAAGTTGTTACTTTTGTCTGCTGCACACTATTCATTTACGTATCAATATTATTGTAATAAGATTAACTTTGATGATGATATAAAAATAAAAATAAAAATGCCTTCAAATACTGAAAGAAACTAAAGAATATTATGATTATGTTAACATCTAGAGTGTAAAGATATAGACTGGATTGCCAATAAAAAGTGTTAAAGTCCCTTATTTCTGTTAGCTTCTAAATCCACCATTTCATCTCTACGCTTTCTCCAGAAAGGAAAGGCAGCGATCCCATGTCTTGGTACTTCTCCCTTTCAAACTTACCCATAACTTTGCTCCTATAACTTTAACGTCGAAATAGCCAGAAGGAGCTAATATTCCCCGTTTGCTACTTCTCTTACAGAAAACAATTCCAATAACGAACTCAATATTTCCTTCTTGCCAAATAAATTAGCTCCGTTCTCGAGCCTGCGGTGGCAACGATGTAAAGAAGATATGTCAGATCAGAAATGAAGGAGCATTAGGATTTCTCCTCCCTCTAACATGGCGTGCCCCTTTGGGGAGAATGAGAAAATCCGGACTGAGTTCCGTGTCCTCATAGATGGACGTCAGTAGGGAGTTGCCTATGGGTGGAGGATGTTCTGCTGGCTTTGAGAGAGAAGATAGATTAATTAAGCGAGTGACTGAAGCCAAATATTATCATCAACCGTAACATTTTCCTACATGGTCGATGTTGTACTCCTTAACAAGTATTCCAAGTTGACGATTTCATTAAAAGAGCTGCTCACTTTTATAGTTTAATGACATTCTGTGCACCGTATATGTGTACTCTGCCCTTGCATCCATTGCCTGCTATTAGCACTATCACCAGAGAAAATAAAATTATGAACTAGCATCTGCGATTTATTTATCTCTGAATTTAATAGTTTATTTTTAAAATCGCCAATCAATAGACTTTGTAACGTGTTTAGTATGCAATCAACAATCGCCAACGTTTATTTGTTGATTTGTTTTATTTACGGACGCTCTTTAACATCTCTGGTCATTAGCTTCCCATTCAATTCAGGGCGTGCAACGGCCGAGAAATTTTGCTCAGAGGCCTCTTTTCAGGCTTGAGGTTCTTTACCGTGCCGTAAATGTATGGCATTGTAAACGTACGCGCGATCATGGGTTTAGAAGGTCAGTATGGTTACCACTACACCACCAGGATCGATGTCGCCAAGGTACAGGACGATTCATATGATACTGATGGCAAGCGAGTCGGTAGCTTTATGCTGTATGCAAAAAAATATAAATCCATCATATATAACAAAACTCTTTTACTTGGAATTTTGCACATAAACCCTATGTTTTAAAGCAGAGATCAAAATGACAGCGTATAGAACTAATTCTATGTAAAATTGGAGAGAAAGACATCATAACGCTGAACTCTCTTCAGTAAGAAGCACAACAATGCTTAATAATTGTGACTACAAAGTACATTTTTACACAACCGTCCAGAAAAGAATTGGAGAAAGATCGGAGTGGATTGAAGAAGACTCTCCTACACTGTCTGGAGGTCATCTGGTCTTCTATATAGATGACTTAACAGTATGAAACTCTTCAGGATTATCTCCAAAAACAAAGAGCTCCACAAGTCTTGGGAACTTTGTTACAGTTTTTCATGCATTATTAATTGCCCTTCTGACCCGTCTTAACTTCTATAAGAAGACAAATCATGTCAATCAACGTATATTCATTTTCATAAATGGTTAAGCTATACTTAATGTGCTTAAATCTCAACAATTAATATATTTTAACAGATAGAAAGCAAAGAGACCGCAAAGCACATCTCACTGAAGTGTGAAACTCCGGAAAGACAATGAATATCTCTGTTGGTATACAAACCTTCAGAAGATGCAGAGAAAATGTTAAAGTCCACTAAATCTCTGAATCTAGATCTGAAACTACAAAATTAGAATTAAAAAACATGCAAAAAGTCCTTGTAGCTTAAGTGTCAAAGCATATTTACACACTCCACAAACAATTAATTAATTAATCAACTGTCTGCCACAGCTCATACAGGCGACCTTTCTATGAAATTAAGAAAATGAATTGAAATTTGAAAAAATCTGAAATCCAAACAGAGCTGAGTAAGTAGTTAGGCTCTTTGACCAGGTCCTCTAATGTGACTCATTTTCATATTTATCTCTAAGGTACATTAATGAAAAGTACGTACAACAAATCTGCACAATCTAAAAGAAATTAACTAATACCAATTATTATTCTTAAAAAAGTAATCGCAAAAACAGCACATCATCTTCATTACATCTTGATTTTCAGACGCGGAAAGAATGATGTTAAGTTAATGAGGTGCTTGAACGTAAAAACTCTTTCGACGAAGCCATACGGGAAAAAAAGGAAGAAAGTAGATTTGTAGAAAGCATTTGACTCCTTCATATATTCCAAGACTCAATTAGCTCTTTGTTTCATTCTATTTGATTGCAGATCTATTTTTGTTTCGAATCTATTTATTTCTAAAGTGCATTAATTATGCAATTAATTATGTAAATTATGTATTTAATTTGGTGAAATGCAATGCAAGCCTACTATGATAAGTTACTTCGGTTTGTTTTCTGGTTTTTTTTAATCCAATTTCTTAAACGTAGATATCAGTTGGATATGCTGTCGGATAGATAAACGTCTTTGAAACGTAAGATAGCTATTCGATAACTTTATCTCTTCGAAACATTTTATGAAACGTTAGATGGGGTACATTAAACAGAAATCCTTCTATAAGTTCTATAGTTCTGTAAGTTATCTGACGAAAATATCAGATATCTCTTTGATGTATCTAATTTGTAAGATAGCGGGCATTATTTTTGTGTAGAGTTGGAACTCGCGAAGAAAACTGGCATAAATCTACTAGGAGAAAATGACTATGTGTTACGCGAACTTTATTATCTGAGGGAAAATGGAAAAATAATTTCATTTTCAGTTTTGAATCTTCAGTTTAGTATATGTTAGTACTATCAGTTCTTTTATTTTTATATTATATATTTTTCTTCGGACACTAACTCAATTAATATGTTAGTTTCAAATACGTCAAAGTTCTTGTCATTTTTAACGTTCATTTTGACTTCGAGTTAATTAGTGCAATAAAGTATAACACGTGACTGGCATTGGAATTTTGTTTCAAATATATCTTCAGTCCACCATTTCTCGGTAAATTCCAAGAAAACAATCTCTTTCTTTGACTCGTCCTCTTTTAAAATAGCATCTTTAACATCATTTTCAGAACTTTTTGCTTGTAATGAAAATGTGATGTCTAAACGATATAAACAAATGCATAGAAACAGAAATGATCAAATAAATGGCCAAGTGTGATTTGGAAACTTGATTTTTCTGTCATCTCCCGACTGAAATTCATGCTGCGATAAAGGCGTATTCATGGAAATATACTTTTGTCATCTCAAAGTGGAATATTACGATTGTACATTGACAAATACATAATAAAGTATGAAAATTATTATTATTTCTGGCAAAAATATCAGACCCACATAGCAGGAATGTTAAAAACAACTTCAAAATCAAACTGTTATCGGAAGTTTAAATTCCAGCTCTGGAACGGATATAAGTTATCTGCCCGATAAAATTTATGGAACAGATAGTTATTAAGACGATATCTTCAGCTTTATGCAACCAGGGCTGTCAGCCTGTAAATATACAACAGAATGACGTTTTATAAAATATTCAACTGAAACTTAAAAATAAACCAAGGAAGAGGTTATTGCCACATGCCGTAAGTTCAACGACATTAGAGGGTTACATCCCTTATTTTTAAACGTGCAACAAATAATACCTAAATGGACAAAAGGACACTCTCGGCTTCATGGTCAAATGAAGGTCAACAACCGATTTCCAAAGGATACGCTAAAAGGGGAACACACTCTCAAGGTCTATCTTGTAAATCAATATCTCAGTGAATGCTTCTTTCATCACCAAAGTCCCAAGTTTGACGTCTTCTTAGGTGCTTTATGGTAGGGATACATATGATAGAAAAGCAAGGGTTTCCACAATACCTTTGTAGAGTCAACGGTCTCTAACGAAAGTTCCTCACAAAGGGCTGAGAATTAACAGAAAGTGAAATGATTTTGTTCAAAATGAAAGGATTCTAAGATGAAGATTTTTGTTAAGCTCTCCATATAATACTTAATCAGGCATAAACAGTTCAAGAGAGAATAACTTATAAATAAATTATTACAAAGTGTACATAAATGTTACTTAAGCTTATCTAAATATAAATTTGTGTAAAGCATATTTCAATCATTAAAGTGAAAACACATTACAAGAACCTAAATGAGATTTTTATTACTTTAACAGAGCATTGCGGAACTATAGAAGAAAATAAGAACGAAAAAATGACAAACGAGAAAGCTAGGAGTAAAAGCAGAGAAAATGTTGAATATATTTTCGTAGATTAACTAAGAGCAAGAAGTAAACACTCTAAACCAAAACAAATTACCACAAAAATAAAAATTTAATCAGTAAGCTGGTGAGAGTTTCGATTGAACAAAAAATAAAGCTAGGATAACTTTTTATTGGTGACATTCTTATATTAAGAACTGCTCATTTATATACACAACAATAAAGAAGTTGTTTTTTAAATAGATCATATGTCCTTGTCTTTCTTTCCTTTCTGTACTTTTTTCCTTCTTCACCTTCTCTTTTGTTCTTGTACCTCTTTCTTTTCTTTTGTTTTATCTTCCTTTTCTGTTTTTCTCCATATTTATTCTGCTTATCTATCTATATTTGCTTATCTTTTTACTTTTTTCTTTTTCCTCTTATTATATCTATGTTTCGCTTTCTCTTTCTTTCAGTCATTACCTCTATTTCTCTCTTATTTTTCAAAATTTTTAATTCTCTTTCATTCGTTTGTTTTTCTCACTTTCTTTTCTTCTCTTAGAACAGATATAGTAAGAAGGGAAAGAACTAAAAATTGATTGGTGTAAAAGAAAACAAGTAAAAAGGAGAATGATACTTCTGAAGCATCGAAAACATACCAGGGGAGAACTAAAGAACATGGGTAACTAAAGATATTAAACTAAAGCGGCGATAGAAATAATTATGGATAAGTATGCACTGAAATCTAAAAAAGTAAGGCAAAAATCCTTTCACCTTCCCATACTTAAAGAACTAAAAATGATTTGTTCAGTTAAGAATTTAGTAACAGTAAATATAAATATATAATATGTCACATAGTAAATATATATCCGATCGATATAGTTCAATGGCTAACATTGTTTCCTGTTATATTGAAATCAGATATAAAACTAATACTTGCTTGGTGCTGAAGATATAAGAAAGTTGTGCATAAATATTTAATTATAATATAGGAAAGTAGTGGGAAAATATTACAAAATGAGTTACGTTTGGTTGTTATAAAAGAATGAGAAAAGTAGAATCAAATACGAGGTTTGGTTAAGGTTTAACGTTTCTCATACGCACCTGAAAGCGAAGTGTGGCATTGATACATGCCTTTTTTTTTTTTTTTTTTTTTTTTGATTGATTGATTTATGGACGCCCTTTAACATCTCAGGTCATCAGCGTCGTATTCAACTCAGGGCGTGAAACGGCCGACAAATTTTGCTCAGAGGCCTCTCTTTCAGGCTTGAGGTTCTTTTTCGTGCCGTAAATGTACGACACGGGACCCACGGCTTTACTTCCCTTCCGAAGGAAGCCATACTTAGGATTTTTACGCCCGAAAAAATCCATCGATCTTGGCCGGGTTCGAACCCGCGTATGGTAACCACTACACCACCAGGACCGACAAAATATATGCCAATAAAAAGAATCACAAATGCATAATTCTACAGCAGTAAACGTTTGTTTGCTTTTCGATGAGCGCTGATGCAAGAAGCCCAATATCCTTAGGAGAATTGCACATCAGTGTTTTAAATGGGGGTTAAAACTACTGTCAGGCAGTTACATGCTTATTGATTGTAATTCCATTTGCAGATGCCTTCCCTAATGTACAGCAACACTAGAGTGAAGTTTACGGCAGCCGCGTCAGGGAAGATAATGATCACCACTTATAGGTTCTGTCTGTGGGCGGAGGTGCTATATGGATAGGCGGGAACTGACGCAGTTCGGGGCACACCCTACAGCCTACCTCAACAGCTATCGGATGAGGCTTCAGGGGATTCCCCCGTCTTCGGCAAACATTCCCTCATCAACAGAAGAGGACACCGTCAAATGAATGGGCATTGTTTCGCTGAGTCATATCCTTCAGAGCTATTTTCCTTAGGTAAGCATTGTGTAGGAGGTTGTTTCTCTTTAAGTCCCTAAATATGGGGAAGGCATTAAGGGTGGAGTTTTCTTTCTATTTAGGGCGTACGGGTTTAAGTACAAAAGACTACCTACGGCTAAATATATTCTGGAGTTATTAAAACAGTAGTCTCAAGGGCTTACTGAAATATATGTATAAAACTAAATTTCAACCATGTGTAGAAATGCAAGAATATGCACCAGCAAAATGAAATGAGTGCCTTTAATTCATTATCCGCTACAGATTTCCGTTCAGAAGTATTCACCCAATTTTTTCTCATATTTGTAGTATGTATGCCCACCTTAAATAATTCCTAATATATTTTTATACTTTATCTTTTAACTTAGTACATCAAGGTTAAACTTATGGATAACTTTTACAGTGAAATGAGGAAAACAAAAGCAACAGCCTATAAAAAAACCGGTGTTTAAAACAGATAACAAAATTGAAAAAGAATATATCTCCTGCATCAATTTCATTTAGCAAGGAGCCTGTGTCAATAGGAATTTATCTAAATTAAACAAAATCTAATGACGTATCCAAAGAGAAAATTAAACCCACATTTCTGTAATTCTAAAGAAAGAATCGATTCAAATAAAAATGAAGTAAAGTTAATAGAAAAATAATTAACTGGACTGTAACAACTCATCTAACAATAACGATGTAATAAAAAGGAACATTAAACACATAGAAACATAGAATTGGAAAATAAAAAGGTAACATTTTATGTAACTCCAACTTGATTTCTAATAAGTTTACATTAATAAAACTAGGCACAAGCAACAACTTCAGTTTAGGAGTAGAAATGATTTAGAAACGTACAAGAGTAGACGGAATTAGATGGATTAGAAAATCTTCAGTAACTTTTTGTAACAACGATTCCCATAGCACAACTGCGTATTCTCCATGTTTTCCACCGTTGTGTATAAAACGACTATCATCATCCAGTGACTATGCCATCATACTCCTCCCCTGTTAAACTGTGCAGAACTATTTCAGTATATCAACGAAATTTATCTAGATTACGGGAAATGGGAATGAAGTACTTTTCTTTCAGTAAGTCGCACAAAAAACGCACCATCTTCAGGACTTCATTAAGGATATGGAAAATCTGAGCTTGCAGAAATCAGCCAACAGGGAAACAGCTGTTGGGAGTTCTCGCCCTATGGCTAATATGGGAAGTCGCCCCATGTAGTTGTAACACTTGCTTGTGCATATTAAGGTTGTTCAGTGCACAAAATGTGGCAAAATTCCCCTGAAAACGTTCAATAATTTACTTCTAATGATGTGACGTTAATTTTGTTTCCATGTGCATCCTCCATGAAATATGAAACAATGATGCCGTGGGAAGTCACAGCAGCCCACAATGTCCCTTTCTCCTAATGAAATGATCCCTGTACATATTCATCCAGTTTTTACCAACCGAAAAAAACGAGCATTTTGCTTATTGACATGGCCACCAGTTTTACAGATACTCAGGATTTTTACACACTTTGAACATAATACGTCCACAATATCGGACTTGAGTACTATGAAGCCTGGCTTCAGTTCGTGAAACACCATACATAACATCTTCGGTTACCTTTTTTTTTTTTTTTTTTTTAAATAGTGTTTGACTTTTGAGGCATTAAAGACGGCGGACACTGATGACATATAAGATGAAATAATGAACTGGGAAAGGATTTTTTTCAGGAAGGAAAACTTCCAGGCCTAAGTTTAGGGTCCTCCACGACATTTTCCATTTATGAGAACTGAGGAAAACTGGAAAAATCTCAGTGAGGGAGGAGTTTTGATAGAAACCGAACCCGCTCACGAACCCGCGCCTTAACATCCTTGGCCACCCATGGCGGTCGGTATACGATGAAAAGAATAAAAAATTCTATCATGAAATGTCATAGTTATATCGATTTCTTGTATTATTATTATTATTATTATTATTATTATTATTATTATTATTATTATTATTATTATTATTTTAAATTAATGATCATTATGTCCTAGTATAGTCAACTCATAATGCGCTCTAAATTATTACACATTTTCAGTAGTGAAACAAATTTTCTATTTTTATGAATGCACGCCTATTTAGAATGTTACAAAATATTTTCGACATGCTGTTGTAAAAGAGATAAAATTAGTAACATTTTAATAACAACATCTTCAAATACACAATATAGTTATTGCAAAAGAAAACGTGTATTGTACCAAATAATTATGGCATATTACGTAGCATAAAATGATTGCTTTTAGATGGAGAATCAGAAGTCGGTTCAGTATTCTCTGCTTTGGACATTCCCCCAACAGAAGTATACCAGTAAGTGTTCATTTAATTTTCTGCCCCATGTGGTTATTTTACCACCTTTAATTGTTATAATTTTAATTCCAAGCCCTCTTTGTAATACCGCTACTTTTAAAAGCTTTCCTGTAACCTAAATTATTAAATTTTCTAAATAGATAGCGGAGAAAATTTCCTAATAACGGCATAATATCCTAGTTATCATACTTTTTAATGTTGTCTAAGCAATAAAATCGTGGTAAATTACCTACTAATATTGATTTGCGGAAAGTGTAAGGCAACATGTTAACCTTTGATCTTGTCACTAAAGTCTTAATTGCGGTAATTTGTGCAGCAAAGCAAAAGAAAGCAAACTATTCAGAAACCAGGAGGCAGCATTAAGACTTGGATTATCGATACCGTTTGTGAAACCGGATGTTTCAAGTGCGATACTTTTGAGTCATGGTTGCTCATCACGAAATGACTCGAGTAGTGAGTAACGCTACCTCCGTTAACAAACAAAGGAACTTACGGGTGCGTCAAGCCTAAATTCCAATAACCGTAATCATGCTAATTTTCCACGTTCTTCTTTCATCCGGTTTCTTAAGCGAGTTTGGTTTTACGCATTAGCGTATCATCTCGGAATATTCATTATTGGTTTTTACCTGGTCTATGAAATTTAAATTAATTTGAAAAGAAATGTTTGCAAAAGAAAATATTCCAGATTTAACAATTAATGTTATTTGCGACATTTCATTAACTCCGCAAGATACTTTTATTTTATTGCTATATTCTTAGAAAATATCATTTTATAAACTTTACACATTAAAGAACATAATTTATTATAAAAACACAAACATGTGAGTATTTCAATAGTATTATAAACATATAATACATTTATACGAACAATTTAATACCTTTAAATTTTTCAAAATAAGTTTCCAAAACACATTTATAAAACAGAAAATTTTAGGATTATACTCATATTACAATTAATCTATAAGTGATAGAGCTAGGTTCTAATACAATGAATTATATTAAAATATATGTACTTTTCCCTACCAGCTACTGAAATGAATTGGCTTGGGAAATGTACGAAATCTCCGTAAAAAGAAAAATGTTCTTAATTTTTACATTAAAAAAAAATTAATCTTATAATGTACGACAAGTCTTCTAACGGACAATAAGTGCTGTATTCTTTCACTTTGACTCTTGCTAAGTCATCTTAATTTTGATCCAGAAACGATGTGACACGTATACGTCAATAACGTAAATGTTAGTATCATTGTAAACAAATATATTGCAATATGCGCAGGGAGGGGCGTTAAAATTGGTGTTAACAAACGGTTCTGGTTTTGCAGAATTAAGTTTACTTTCGTTCTTCTTCGAGACGTGGAGATGAACGTTCCTGTTCCAGTCCAGTAAGGTCATCTATGGATAGGATGCCGATTATTGTTCAGATATGTAAAACAGGTATTCAAATAAATTAACTTCATCATGAAAAGAATGGTATATCTTGGTTAATAACGATAGCTTTAAATATCTTATTTTGTTACCTAGTAATTGATTGCGAAAGCATGTAATAGATCAGAGAAGATTAAGATCTGAGTACACCCCCCGCCCCAGTGTCCCATTATTAAAGCAACTGAATTCTAACAAATGAGCGAGTGGTCTTTAAATTTAAAATAATTAGTGATATAATTGTGAAAGATGCTGGAAGATTATTTAATAGCGTAACAATATAATGTAGTGATTCAAGTAATATTTTCATTGTTGATTTTATTTATTTACGGACGCTCTTTAACATCTCAGGTCATCAGCGTCCCATTCAATTCAGGGCGTGAAACGGCCGACAAATTTTGCTCAGATGCCTCTTCTTTCAGGCATGAAGTTCTTTTTCGTGCCATAAATGTACGACACGGGACCCACGGCTTTACTTCCTTTCCGAAGGAAGCCATACTTAGGTAGGATTTTTACGCCCGAAAAGATCCATCGATCCTGGCCGTGTTTGAACCCGCAATCTTGGGTTTAGAAGGCTAGTATGATTACCACTACACCACCAGGACCCACTTTAATATTTTCATAAACAGTTATTAGAATCATTATAAACCTTTTAAAGCATAGAATATGGACGTTCTTGCATTTATTTACTCGATCTTTATCTTCAGAAGAAAGTAGTTATTTTTTACGAATTTAATGTTTTGGTTTAAAATGTTCATTGACCATTACTTAAATTATATAGATTATTATTATTAAAAATGGACATATTAAAATATGTGCAACACATGATAACTATTAAACTTTCGTGTTTTCTAAGTGCAATAGTTCGTAACAAAGGTCCCTATATATCTGAAAAAAGACATATCGATTGTTAATAAAATAGTTAACCTTATTAACACATTTCACCACTGAAGGACACAAATTGCAGTGCATTTGCACTTTAGGAATGTTATGTAATATTCTATAAGTATAAGAAAATTAAAAATATAAATTAAATCGTTTTGTTGTCGTACGAGCATCCGAAATTCGGTTGCAATTGGCTTCATTCTTTGGAGTTGATGAGTCCAATGCTTCTAAGGTCTACTGACTAACTTTTCGCACAACTCCAATCCTAGAGGAGTAGGGTTTCATATCAATATTTTCGTTCTCCTTTTAATAATGTTACTAAAAATTATAACCGTACTGTATTTACAGAAAAATCCAACGTTATGGTATTTAAAGGGAAATGGCCGATAAAATAAAAATTTATTGTTGAAAATAGAATCATTCACAAGTTCCTTAAAAAGTCAACCAAATACGTGGAACCATTAGAAGAGCATTAAAGAAAACTAATATGGAAACTCAATTAAAAACTTATATAAAGCAAAAATGCGATGACTAGTTGCCTAATCTTGATATTTACTAAGAAAATTCAGGCCCAAGAGATATGATTTGTAAGATCAGTGATAGGAATAACAGTATAAGTTAAAATAAGAAAAGGATTAACGGTTGAAGGTGTAAACGATAACACAAATATGTACAGGCAAAGCTGGCTAGAGCACATTAAACCGATGCCTCGAGAGAGAGGTTTTCATATTTTATTTTATATTTTGTATCTGAGGAAAAATCTAGAAAACTTCGGATTTCTAAGGAGTTACAATGGGCTTTATGCTCTAAAGCTTGAAACAGATGCAAATTATTTTATTTTCAGTGTATTCTTCAGCGGTAAAAATTTATCGTTTTATCTTTATCATTAGAATTCTTATATACTTTGTTCATTTGCTTTAACTACTTTAATTAAACTAACCAAGAATATACATACGATCTAGGATGCATTGAAAATACCCGTAATATAAAATGGCTGCAAATTCATATTATGCAAATAAAGGAACAAAGCAAAACAATTTTGTTTTTACATCTGTCAATTTGATTGTAGCTTTCAATTTGCTCTTTACACAATTCGAATTCGGATGATCTTGAATATTTCCTAACTGACTCTGGTCCCAAGCTTTAACTTGATGCATTACTTGTATGAAAAAAAATTACTTAACATATTTTTTCTCTAATTAATGCATCTATATTATCAAAAGTTTTAACTCTTGCTAAGTCATTCGTATTTACGATTAGTGCGGTAGCTCAAATGAAGAGCATCGGTAAGGTAAGTCGAAGAGCCATGTATAGAATTCCGATTATGGCATTTTCTATGTTCTCTCTATAGTGTTTTGAATCCCATTTTAACTAATGAGGCATCACTGACGGTGGTCACTGACGACACATGAGATGGAATGATAAACTGGGAAAGACTTTTTTTTTTTTTTTTTAAAGGGAGGAAGCATTCCAGATCTAAGTTCAGGATACCTCTTCGGCATTTGCCACTTATGAAGACCGAGAAAAACGTGGAAAGACCTCATTCAAGGAGGATGTTCCTGGTGGAAATCGAACCTCAGATTTCCAAGAGTCCGAGCCTTAAGGACCTCGGCCATGCGTAACGGTATTTAGTATGTGCTTCTGAAATAATAATAGTAATAATAATAACAATAATAATAACTAATATATCCGTTAAGTAAAATTGCTTTATTTAAGTAATTCCTCTTATTACTTCACATGAAAACTTAATAATGGTAATGTATATTTTCATAAGAATAGAGGTTTTGAAAAATAATACACATATCTTGAAGAGAAAAGATGCAAACCTCCCCTTAGATATATTTAGTAGCATTCCAGCTTTTCATTCGATAATGTTATAATTACCTAATATATTTGCAATATATTGGCAAAATAAGCTTTATAATAAAATTTTAACTTTATTGGGTTTAGAGAAAATGAAAGATCAACCTAGTGAAGCGTTTTTATCTGGCAGAAATGAATTAATACTGCTATAACTTTAATTGGTAACATTGCCGATTCTGCTTTAAACAGTTTTACTGTATTTTTGCCTATGCATACTAGTGTTAAAGGTTCAACAGTCACAATCAATTGGAATATGAACGCATAGATTAACATAGCATCATGGACATCCGGCGTGCAAAGAGAGGAGAACGCTGAGTAATTCTTTCCAGGATTTACGTCTGAGCTCACTTGCCGTTGTTGGTTTTTCAACGTTAATCAGGTAATCGCTGCAACATTCCAGGTCTCCTCCCCACAAACTACTACCTCCACTGCATGCAAATAATATCGGGGAGGCCAAATGCCAAGAGTAGACGATCGAGAAGAGGAGTAATAAATAATAATGAGGCAGTCCACGATAAACGGTGTAATGCCCTTTCTACGTGCAGACGTTTCTTGGAGATAATTGTTTTACGACTCGCAATTACCATCTTGACTTTTGCTGAATTCTTATGACATAATAATTAGAGGCTGCTCACGACGTTTTCAATGCATTTTCTTATGAATGTCTCCATTGCTATTAAAGAAACCGTCAACGTCAAAACCGGGTGACAAGTTCGGTAGCATTTGGAAGAATATAAACATATCCTATAGAGCCTTTTGGTGAAGATTAAATAAGTAATCAAAGAAATATTTTTGTTTACCTAGATTTAATGATTATTGCTGCTAATACTCTTACATTAATTTAAATGTAACATAGTTAAGTTAAAATTTAATTTTAGTAATGATTATATAGTTATGATAATTAAAATCTATGGGCAGAGTCCTTCAGGAAAGCAGCCGGGCCACACTGAACCAGTGTAGCACGGAAACTGGAAGAGCCTAGGAACAGAGCTGTAGAAAGAAGTGATCAACCGAAGCCAATAATAAAAGTGATACCAAACTTATAATAAAAAAAACTTAATAGACTCAGCACTTGAACCTTTTAGTTAAATTGTTGGTAAACTTGTAAAATAAGAAACATTATAAGCTAATAGAGAGAATAGTTCATATGGATTAGTTCACCATATGAGAAATCAATGAGCCCTATCTGCTTACGGAGGCTCCAGCCCTGGATAGGACATAAGCCAATTCATTCATTCATTCATTCAGGCCATGTATTAGAGTCAATGTTGTTTCACGTCGCACCAAAGCCAAGTAGACTGATAAATTTGAAGTATGAAGAAAATGCACAAAAGAAAGCGTGTTAATAATTTAGGATTTTGTTATTTATAAAGTTATTTTAAAATATAAGAGTTATGCAAACATAAAACCAGAGTAAAGAAAATACTTACTAAAAATAAGGTTGAGTAAATGCCTCTTTGGAATGGTAAATTTCAAAGCGTTTACAAACAACTCCAATTGAACTTCCTCAAACGTATAATGTTTCAGTACTCGTTTTAATGGATGAATGTATGATTAAGAATATGGAAGGATAACTAGGTATACTGTGACCTCACATATAAGAATGAATGAAACACACAGCACCACAAGCTCAATCTGCTCCTGTCCGCAAATGTACCACCAGGCATTTCTAGTAAATTAAATTCCTTCGGAAATTAACAGTTCTGTAAAAACAACTGTCTCTCACAAGTATTAGTTTTGGATCTTGTAAAATCTGCAAAGATAAGAGGAAACGAGAAATTTAGAGCTAGCAAGCTTAAAAGCATAGAAAAAGAGTATGAAAAGGTGAAAAGAGAGAGAGGATAGTGTTTGCGGAACAAAATGGGGAAAACGGGAAAAATTCTCAGAAAATCCTAACTTTATCCACTACAAATGTCATTTGATAGCACCGAGATCTGAGCTCTAGTCGCAATCGTGCCTATTCAGTTTTTTTAGGGTATCTCCCTGGCGTTTGCCATTTATGAGGACTGAGGAAAACCTAGAAAAAAAAACTCAGTCAGGGAGGACGGTCCTAGCGGGATTCGAACCCCACACTTCCGAGTCCGCGCCTTAAAGACCTCAGCCACCCATGGCGGTGTCTATTCAGTGAAATTAGTTATGGGAATATCACTTGAGTACACAATTGTGTTATATTGTATTTATACAGACACAGTTGCCCATGCATCCGTTGCAACAGAAGTGCTATGAAACGTTTAGACGACTGTCATCTGTTACTATAGGTACCTCATAATAGTAAGCGTTGAAGAGTAGCGAAACGGTTTCCTAGCCTTATGCTGCATTGCAAAAGAACCCGAACGGAGCCATGCTTTGGTTATTGCGCAAGGTGCAAGTGGTGGGAGTCAGTTGTGTTTCAATACTGCACGGTACGGTTCGCCTCTCAACAAGCACACGTCACACTCTAAGTTGTGGAGCGAGTTCCAGTAACGGCACTTGCGTGAATACCCACTCAACCGTATATTCCTATGCCCACCATTTCGCCCGCCCTAAATTCAAACTTTATAAATCTTGTTCTAATTGTGGCAACAGTACTCACTTAAACATATTAATCTGCTCGGATGGTGCATGCATAGAGTAGCATGTTGGAACTTATCACGCGCTAAAGAATGTGCTCGATTGTCTTGAGGTATGGGCATGTTGAGACGGGTAGCGTTGAGCTATATGAAAGAGAAAAGGAGTGAGTTTAAATTGAGTTATAATGTTGCCACATCGACAAGAGAAGCTACAGGAGCTCAGTGAACAGAATTATAAAAGAGGCCACCACGTCTTTGTCTACCATGGGGTATTGTTCCAAGAAAAATGCATGAATATACCAAAAGTTCAAGAATGATTTGCAGAGTGGTGAAAGTTTACTTTACAAGCCGGGAGTACCCGATGAAGTGGTTTTGCCATTAGTCGTTGGATGGAAGACAACGATAGTTGGTAATTGAAAACCCTGAAATTGTATCCTGGCGTGCTAATTACCTTCGGGCAATTCGCAATTATCGGGAACAGAAGAGGAATATCGCCGTTTAAATGAAACGTAATATATAAATGCGTTTTACACTGTTAGTTCTTGTTAGCAGTCTCAAAACAAGTTAGAGGTTACAACACCTATCAGAAAGAGACCCAGATTAATAATCGCCCACTCAGCAAAATAAAATTGATTTGTGCAAAATGTTCTGCAAATGTTCAACCCCCCCTCACAATGATGATCATAATGATATGAATTACGTAAATTTTACAAAATGACTAGAAACAAAAGTATTTTTTATTTTACCCAGCGACTCTGTCATTCTGATGAGAATTATCACAGTGTGCAAAAAAAAAAAAAAAAAAAAAAAAGCCAACAATGACAAAGCAACAAAAAATATTATATAATGGTTAAAGGACAAAAATGCAGCATTTAACAACAATATATAAAACCAGAATTACTGCTGGTAATGAAGTCAGTGTTCAAGGAGTGATCGCTGGCATTTTATTCACCATGGATAATACGCTCATAAAAATAAGTCCTATTAATAGTGTGCACTCAAACCACACAATACAGATGTTTTGCTTCATGAGCAACTTCTTGCAAAATATCAGTTGTTTTGTGAGATGACGCAATTCAAATCATGCTTCTACTTAAAATCATAATATCTCGTACTTAAAATAAGGTTAAGAGTCACTGCCAGCAGCAGCTCTCCCCAGTATCTCTTATAAAATCAAACTCTAGTCAGGGAATCGCGCGGATGCAAGTGGTGAACCACGATAATTTTATAAGGTTTAAATTTAAATAATTTCGTGTCATTTCATGCTGTGAATTTGAAACGTCAATTTCCTGACTAAGCCAATGGAGAGATTTTCATGCGCTGATTTCAGTGGTTCATCTATTTCATATAACTTTCCTTCCTCAATAACACGCGGTTCGGAATACCTTTCTTGTAACTTTTGTGAGCACTTAACTTTAATAAGATTAGAAAGATAGAAACGTTTTGTAAAGAACACTGAGATTAATGAAAGCTTAGTAATTTGAGAGAGCTTTTCTAATGAAATGTTATGTATTTGACAGTTAGCATTGATGATTTCGATAACTTTGAAAACAGCGGTACTGTCATTGCAATTTACAAAAGCAACATCAAAGTACAAACCACGTTTATCTAAAATGACTTTATTTAAAAGCATTTTCGCAAGAGCCTTATATAATCATACAAATCTGCATGTTTAGTTATTTACAAATGTGTTTATGTGAACTTCAGTAAAGCTGTGTCATTTCACGCAAAGGTAATGTCATTTGACCTTGACAGCAATTATATAACCCTCTGCATGCTGCGTGCTTTGTTTACGGAAATGTTAATCACTATGATTAAGGTATTGACTAAAACATGCTTTTACAGAAGATACGTAACAGTTAATGATGTGTTACTCTTTTCTGCACATATAAACGCTGACTTTTGCATGTCAGGACTCCAGTTGTTAGTTAGTCTGTGTACGACAGAAAGTGAAAACGAGCTTTATAGCAGGTAGTAACTTACAAAACTATATTTCTTATTTAAGAGTAAATACCATGCAATTTTTTTGGCAAGTAATATAAAAAATGTTAAATCATCTAATATGTTGTACATGTTCACATTATCCCCTTTCGTTTTAGATAATATTTGTATTTTTACCCTCAGTTTAATAGGATAAAGCATTCAGGTAAAAACAAAACCTTTTTTCTTTGTTTCTATCTCATTTCTCCAACAATTGTACAGCAAAAAATGAATTCCAATGCAATATTTTTAAAGTATTCATTATTCGATAAATTAATTCATAAAGTTGAAATTGTTGAGTTTTGTTCGTATGTTCTAATGAAAAAAGTATCGTTATTGAACTTTTGTTAAAACCAATTTCCTGAATTATAAATTATTTCCTTTCTTATTCGGCTAGTGTTGTATATTATTAATAAAATGCACTTTATTATTAGTTTGCAAGTTAATTTCTGAACCAACAAGCGGATTGGCCCATACAGATTTTGTCTGGACTGTCCAGATTTTATTCCTGATATCCAACGTCTGCATATTGTGTCATACATATTCTTTACATAGTTGAAGTGTTTGTTGATTTAATATTATTGACCGGGAAAACGTGGCGGTTAATTATTCGCTACTTGGAAGCTGTAACATGACTGGTACTTTGGGTTCCCCCATCTACATAGCAATTAAACTAAAGCGTGAATACAAAATCGGAAAAAAGCAGATATCTGTACTGCAGTACTGGTTTCACATCTCTTCCCTCTCGAAAGAACCAGTTGGAGACCTTGCAAAGCATTTATATCATATATGTGATGTTAATTGTAATTCTATTATCATAACTTGCAATAATGTAATGAATTTATGCGATTTGGTGAAATACAGATGTCAGATTTAACTAAATTCTTCTCACATTTTTAGTTGAGTGTATTATGTAGGTTACTTTTCCAGTTAGATAAATCCTGTATGGCTACGTTCTTGTTCTTGGATAACATAGGGAATGGCAATTGTAGTGGATGTCGCCAAGTACGATATGATGCTAAAACTGTCCAGATTTTAATTGAAGACATGGTAGGGATTAATGATGAAGATCCACATTTTCTGGTTTGCTTAATTATGACGCCATTTGAGCAAACAAATCATGAAGTTTCTTGAAGTATATTCATCTGGGTTGATAATGTTCAGAGTATAGTGATATTCACAGTTAAATATGCATGGGGAGATGCAAGACATGAGATTTTTGCAATTTGATGGCAAAATTGTTGTTATTCTAATTTCTTCCTTAGGAAAATAATATTTAACGTAGGGTATTAGTTTTCTATATTTTCAAAAGACAGCAGCACAAAATTAAAAATAAATTTACTTTTAAGTATCCTTAATAAAACATTTAACTCCTCACCCAAAAAAATATATAGTCACAGCTGTCCAGATATTTGACTTCAAAAGGTGGCAGCCTTATTTAGAACTCGTATTGAGAGATCCTACGTTGTAGTAGTGGTAGTGGTAATGGTAGTGGTAGTGGTAGTAGTAGTAGTAGTAGTAGTAGTAGTAGTAGTAGTAGTAGTAGTAGTAGTAGTAGTAGTAGCAGTAGCAGCAGTAGAAGAAGAAGAAGAAGAAGAAGAAGAAGAAGTAGTAGTAGTAGAAGTAGTAGTAGTAGTAGCAGCAGCAGCAGTAGCAGTAGTAGTAGTAGAAGAAGAAGAAGTAGTAGTAGTAGTAGTAGTAGTAGTAGTAGTAGTAGTAGTAGTAGAAGTAGTAGTAGTAGTAGTAGTAGTAGTAGTAGTAGTAGTAGTAGTAGTGGCACCAGTAGCAGTAGTAGTAGCAGCAGTAGCAGTAGAAGAAGAAGAAGAAGAAGAAGAAGAAGAAGAAGAAGTAGTAGTAGTATAGTAGTAGAAGAAGAAGAAGTAGTAGTAGTAACATTAGTAGTAGTAGTAGTAGTAGTAGTAGTAGTAGTAGTAGTAGTAGTAGTAGTAGTAGAAGTAGTAGTGGTAGTAGTAGTAGTAGTAGTAGTAGTAGTAGTAGTAGTAGTAGTAGTAGTAGTAGTAGTAGTAGTAGTATAAATTGATCTAATAGTAATTAAAATGGATTCTTATTGAGGTAGGTTTATAAGTGCACAACTCTCGCATAAGTCTTACGAGCATACATGTTAACACCTTCCGCTTAACAAACAAAAGCAATCCACCCACCTACGGTCTATGATTACCTTCCTATCTATACATACAAATCTTGCATTCGGCTAATCTGACTGAGACACCGTGGTTTTCCTTAGTTCATTCTCAGAAAGAGAAAATGACTGTTTAGAATTTCTGCCTATGGATTCGCCTTCCATTTCATTATTTATCTTCATTCCATCTCCTCTTTTCGTGTTTGTAATATTTTCGATTCCGGTACTGACACTAATCTTTCAGGGAGTCCTTCAGTATAAGAAGAATAATTTTAAACTACAATTTATTGATATCAAAAGTGTATGACTGTTGAAGTGACGTGGCAATGTCAATCATTTTGACCAGCATGACGAAAATAAATATATTAAACATAAATTTCAATATACCAAAGACAAGTTATTATTTTCAACCTTAGCAACATTTTCAGGTGAAATGTTTTATTACAAATGGAAAAAATTGAAAACCTCTCCATTTATATTAACATTAGCAGTTATTTTGGTTTCAGTAACAACTATTTAATAATAAATTTTCAGTTTATATAATTCTTCTTTAATTTATGAATTAATTCGTTTCATTTTCTATTCTATACTACTGTTTATTATTCTTTCAATTTTAGTTGCTCCCTTTTAAATTAATGTATCTAAAAGCCAAAATCCCTCCCCTGAAAGGTGTAGTTTGGTGTCTTGGCATTTAAATGACAGACATTCGTGGAATAAAACAGTGATTCAAAACTTAAATCAATTTTATTTATTAAACGGATTTACGCCTAATTCTCTTAAACAATAGGATGAAAAACATTTTATACAACCGTATCGTAATGTAACTAATGACCACCTAATTTTAAAGCTGATAGCAGTCTACGCACTGGAATAAAGCAATTGAAGTTTAGTACAGCAAAGTAACTTGGCACCACTACTTTACGGAACAACTTCCAGTCACTATTTATTTAATAAATTATAACTGAAAGTGGCAGTCTTGCTATGTTACACAATTTAATAGAATAAATGTACGAAATTATTCATGCAATGCAACTTACATGGAATAAATGTTGAAGATTTCATTACCTTTGATTTTTCCAGGAAATACGTCACCATAACATTTTCACTGTTGCCCTGGCTTTTTCTTTTTGCACCAAGCTGTGAATAAATCACGTTCTCGCTCATACCTTTTTTAGATTTCCCAGGCAGCAAATCAATCCTTATATTACTCACCACTTCAACACTTAGGGTAGACTTTCTTCAAAATCTTTATCACTTTCCTCAAATTCCATTATAATTTTCAATTAACTTTCATATCATCGAGCTACTAAATATTTCAATAAAATCAACAATAATTAACAAAACACTAACGCGTAACTTTATAAACATATGAATGAATACTAATCGATTCGATAGGTCGAGTGTTCGTTATTTTTAAAATTTCCAAATTAAAATAAACTATAATAAATTAAAATGAGTATATTACGATATTGTAGTATTAAACATAATATTTAACATACTTGTTGAAAGGTTCATTGCAATCCTTACGTGAAATGCAATCCTCGGTAAACCTCGGGTTGCAACTAATCACACTTAGATATGTGCCTTTCAACACTTATATTACAATGTACTGTTAAATGCAGAGAATTGTGGAAAATAACCTTACAACAGTACCTGTCTTAATGCAATTTTAATAACGTAGGATATTTATATTGCCATAATATAAAATATATAATATATAGCAGATCCAAATGGAGCAAATAATAGCAATTGTACCATAAAAAGTTAGCAAATACATTTCAGAATGCAGTCAACGATTTTGATTAAGTCCGGGTTTAAATTTCTCTCATTCCCGCTCTCTCAAACTCCCCTCTTCGTGGATCAAATGTAAACCTATATTTAGCTGGTGAATAAAACACCTCGTATGTAATCCAGATCAGCTAAACTAGGCCGCCACAGTAAACAGCAATGACATCATTGGCTCAAATAGCCTTTACCTTGAATACAGTGCAGAAAAGACATGGATCAGATTACCTATGACGCTACTGCAAACAATTGAAAGTTATAATACTTGTGTTGTGCCATCGGCGAGGCCGCATTGCTAGCCTATACCTAGAAACACGCATACATTCCAAGCAAAAACATAATAATTATTCTCTGTCCAGGTAATTATGAACTAAGAGTGGCAGCGTTTTTATGTGTTTGAAATTGCTCGAAATTAACGTGACAACTTACAACAAATAGAATAAAAAATTGGTGACATAAAAACGAACTCTTGTGAATATAAACGATGTACCTAATGAAAGTTCATCTCTCAGCTGCAGAAAAGTTATCCAAAAAAAGAAAGAAATATTACCACCACCTTAGTCAAAGTTCAAAAAATGTACAGAAAAGACGTTTTTTCCTTGTTATTTTTATTTTATCAATTTTTCAAATGAAAAATTAATTCTGTGGAGGCTATGGAAGCTTAGGATGGAGATACTTGAATCTTGCTTCTTGTACCTTCGCCCTTCACCTACGAGAAAGTGAAGTGATGAGAAAGACATCGGCTGGCCGGGAAGAAACCTTTCTAAAGCGTAAGCCACCGTCACACCGCGTCAGCACACCTTCTACAGGCACTTTACTCTTAATTGAACAAACAATGAAATGATATGAAATGGGAGAGGAGAAATTTCGTGAAATGTAAACATCTATCTCAGCATTCGCACAGCCATATGAGGAAGCCACTATAAGAACGAAGGTCAGAATGGCTGGCCTAACGTAAATTGAACACGGGACCTCCAGAATGCGAGTCTCAAACGTTACAGCCTGAGCGACTTCGCTCGGTTTTGAAGCTCTATCACTAACACTACATTTTCCAGTACCTTGCATAAGATTCACAAAACGCATCGACGCGTTCAACTCACAGCCATAATGCTACAAGCATGACAATGTTTGACGTCATGCTGCTCTTACGATACAGGAAACAATGATTATTTTCCAAAAATTATGCACCTTCATTCACAATTTCAATTTTAATTTAACCATCGATGGTAAAACTCAATAAGCGATGCTAAGAAGCATTCTTAAATGTTTGCCACACTTTTTCAACGAACAAATATATATGAAAAGAGTCTAACACATTTTCAATATCAAATGTCAACTACAGGCTAAACATTTATAGTTTATACATATTTTCGTAATTTTCAAATCTTTTTAATGCATACCACTAGTGTTAAACATACTGTACACAGCTAAGTCCTAAAATTGCACAAAATAATATTATTAACAATTCTTTTTCAGTCATGGCACCCGTAGCTCCGTCTGAAGATGAAAATCAGTCATTTCCACCAATTCTGGATAAGTCCTTCTTCGAGAAAGCATTGCAGGAAGGGTACACGGATTGTTCTCTCAGAGTAAAGAAACTAGATATCAGCGCTGCATGTGGAAAAGGAGATAATTACACCAGCAAAATGCACAGAGTAAAAGTTGAACTCGAAGGAAATCCATCTACACACTGTTCCTTTATTGTAAAAAGTATCCTTACCGAAGGAGAAACTGCAAAACTCATACGAGAATCTACAGCATTTCCTCGGGAGATAAGAATGTATAATGTCGTATTACCGAAACTAACATCCATTCTGGCGGAAGCTATAACGGGTATGTTTATACAGCATGGAACAAGTTTTTCAGATCAAATAAAACTGAAACACAGAAAGTTAATATATACATTTTCTGATGCCGAATTTCAATCTTATAATTTTTGCTATAAGTAAATACCATGTGTTTGACAGTTAGTTTTTGGCTTTCAAATTTTCAGTCACCCAGAACATTTTCTGTAAAATTCTCTGTATTATTTCAGTCGTTCACTTTATTTAACAGGTGAAATTGAAGAATTTGGACCACGGTGCTTTTATACAAATTCGGCATGCCTGGTGATGGAGGATTTGAGCGCTTCAGGATTCTCCGTTGCTGAAAGACGTAAAGGGCTAGATTTTGCTCATTGCAGGCTAGCGATGAAGACCTTAGCAAAATTTCACGCTGCTACCTTTGTACTACATAAAAGGGAACCTGAATGCATGGATATTTTTATGGACAGTATTTACATGGAACCACCTATTCTAATTACAGTAGAGAATATGTTTGCAAGTGAGTACTTAACTTGTTTCAGTAAACAAATTACTTTTATGAATACAATTATAACACCAAAGTAAATTTTTTTCCTTGAACATTCATAAAATCATTCGTTGGAACGCTCACTGTACCCAATAAAGTTTTGCTATGAGGAACACTCTGTTAATTGCTGGATACAATTTTGTTAAATAAATTATGAAATGAAACCGCTCCTATTATACCTATATATTCGTTTTGGAAAAAGGATGTTGAAACTTCTCGCCTTCTTTTCTCAAAAATTTCAGGTACTTCTGTAAAAATCCATTCATCACTCGATGTGGTTCCTTTTGGGCAGTGGAGATAATGTCTTTATGAATTTAAAGTTTATTTCTTCCCGTGAGAGTTTGCTGTACTATCTCTCTTTTAATTTATTCTAGAGGTAAAACCACAGGACGTAAAGTGGGGAACCTAGGAGGCTACACGTTCTTACTAATAACTCAATGGTGCTTGAAAACTTTTTTAATTTCGTTCATGAAAAATTAAACTGTAATCTTGTTGCGAGTAATGAGTTGATTTTTACAGAGACGCCAAAAAAGGTATGGTTGACATGGCGGATTACTTTAATTTATTCTTTTCCAAGATGAATAATTTAAGACTTTTTTCAAGACTTTGCAAGTGATCGCCCGCTTAACGGCAACCATAATCGGCTACTATCAGTGGATTCGTTTACATAAAAACTGTTAGCGGCATATTAAATTCTTAATTCGATTAAGAAGCAACTATAACGTTCATGATAAGGAAAATATGGTTTTGTGACCTAAAGTGTAAATGAATCAACATTGTTACAGAAGATTTTGTTTAATTGGCCTAAGCTTAGCAACGACTTAATTTTCAGAACATGTTCATTTTGGGTAAGGGATGTTTAATATTTTATTTTGTTCTCTTTGCTACACGTGTGGATTTTAAATTGCCGAAAACTGGAGAAATATTTAAAAAAAAATACATTATCCATAAAATATAAATGCAAAAAAGTATATCAAAATTTAGTTCAGAGAAACCTGGAATTGCAAATTCGAATTACAGTATAGCCTTAGGTTTGCCAACAAATGCTCGATTAATAATAATAATAATAACAATAATAATAATAATTTTATAGCATTATTTAAGATGTTATTTCTTTATCTTTGAATTAATGTTATTAAACTACAGTAAGAGGTCATTACAATTTACAATGCTGAATTCACTGTAAGAATACACTTAAAATATAATATAGGTATTATAAGAAAAACACATAGAAAGAAATTCCTCGAGTCAAAATAATGTAATATTTTCTTCTCTTTTTTATTTAAATGGTATATACAGATTTTGTAAAAAAAAAAACAAATACTGATATCGCTAGAGAGGCTTTTAATATTTCTAGTACTGATATATGTTAAGCATTGTAACATTAATTATAGCTGTGGGTATTAAATAATTTGATAGCATGTGTTTTGCTATATAATAATAACTTGTGTTTAAATAAGAAGCATTAAATAAAATATTTGTTGTTTATATACGTAAACATTTACAAAACAATAATTCTACAATTAAGCACCGAAGTTCATGCTACTGTATTGTTGTCACACTCTCTCTCTGACTGACAAGCTAGTTCCCGTTTCCCATTTCTGATGACAGAGACTGGAGGAAAATATGACAAGTTATACTTAAATTATTCTCATCAGACCTGATCTCTAAAGTGAATGGATCAACTAAAAATACTTCTAGCATATATAAATTCATCTGTTCATTCCAATTGAGGTGATAGGCGGTATACAACCCTATACTCTTACTGGAGTAGTGACATTAGTGACTATGACACAATTTATTTGATCTTTCACACATTACTGTAAATAGCGACGCGCCTACAGGCTTTAGACTACAAAAATACTGAGGAAAATGGAGCTTCAAGCTCAAGTTAAAGCATCATAACTTTCTCGAGTGACTCCATCCTTTATCAAACTATCCTCGACAGCGGACATACTTTAACTTTCAGTCGCAGACCACAAGATTTAACTTGAAGTTTAAACATTCCAAATTTGCATTCAATATTCATCATAGATACACATTTGTTTCAATGTTTTCCCTTTTATTATATGTACTTAAACAATAATAATAATAATCATGGCAATAATATTAAATTAAAATATATAAATGTATAAACATTGAACATTAATAATAAATAACAATAACATTACTTGTTAATTTTAATTGCTGAATGAATTGGGCGATGCTACATTTAACTTACCAGTCGTGATATATAGGGCTTAATGAGATAAATTTTCATTCTGAGTTTGGATTCTACGTTTTCCAAAGGTTTCTGTGTCTGTTTTGTCGACAAATAAGTATAAAAGAATTTTTCACACACAGAGAGCACGGAAATATACGTCACTTTCAACTTATTCGAATTTACTTTACCTTACCTTACAAAACATCTTAAATGTGTATCATCTCTCATTTTTGGTAATGTAATGTTTGTTTCTGAATAAGTGCTGTCAACAGTACTCTAATGCTTCGTGGACCACAGTTTGAAAATCGCTTATTAGATGAATGAATGAGCGGAGTTGTAGTTGAGATGGGAAGAAAGAATGGCTCGTGCTTATTGCAACAAAGTAGAAACGGATCCTACAGATTCTATCACAAACATAAACTGTGTTCATCTTCAAATGAGATACAGCAGTTGATGTAGTAAATATAGCACATGCATTACCAACTTACACATGCAGACATAACTTAAATGCATCTGACAGCTATTTCTACTAAGTTGTCTACTCTCAAACTGCTGCATGTAACATCACACACTGAATGATCAACCCTATAGTTACGAATATTGAGAGAATTTTCTTATCGGATGTTAAGAGACTTAGCAGAAAAAATCTTGGCTGAAACCCGTGGCGGCATTGGCCGCTTAAGAAAGGGAAGGAAAGATTGGTGTGGAAATAAAAAATTCAGTATTCAAAATATGCATAAATAAAATATAGTTCCCAGGCCCGAGTTGAAGTTAAAGCAGTTTATATAGCAGCATTTTTGAGATACAGACGGGTTTTTCGTGGTGTGGAATCTCTCACCGCCGGCGATATTCAGATCACTTTAATTAACTTTCAGAAAATAATAAAAGCACTTGTATACACGTACTTTGTGTTAATATAAAAAAACCTATAATCTCTACAAAACACTTTCCACTCCTTAGAGTTGTGGTAGCATAAACCTACTAACTTATTTAAAAATATTGTTTTAATATATGAAATCAAATATCTGCAAGTTTTTAGCGAATTCCGAAGGAATCTATGTAGCTATTGGGGTGGTACCCATGATACTATTTTTGAACTTTCTCTTCAAATCTCCATCAATCCTACTAGAAACCGAAAATGACAATAAAAAGCTTTGTGTCAGTGTGTTTGTTAACATTCTTGCGGCCGCATTTTTTTCCCCTCAACGAAACTCGGCATAAAACTTTCAATTAACAAAGGATTATTCGAATTCATTAATCAGCAAAATTGAACATTTGGGGATTGAGGTTAACGTAAAGCAAAAATTTAAAAATTGCTCTAGCGGTCGCAGTGTTTGTTTGTTCCTTATTCTTAAAGAAACTCGGATTATGTCATTAAAATAAACTAATAAATATATTTCCGAAAATCAGCGAAATCAAACTATTAGGAGGGAGGTTTACCTGTAAACCAAAATTTAAATCGCTCTAGAGGCACCAATTATTATTCATACCGAAACTCGGTTTATACTATTTAAACAAAATATGAAAAATAGGCTCTAAAAATCGGGGAAATCAGGCCCTTAGGAGTGGGGGTATATCTGTAAACAGAATTTTAAAGAGTGGGGGTTAAAGCGAAATTAAAAATCTCTTTAACGGCAGCAATTTAAAGTTTTTATAAAGAAAACTCGGTATATGCCAACGAAATAAAATAATAATCTGATTTCAATGATTTTATTTTTCTAAGAGGGGGGGGGGGAGTGAAACCCAAAATCGCTCTAGGGACACTAATACTTGTTTTTCGCCATAAACTTAACATACACCATTTAAACTAAATAAGAAAAATAGTGTGGAAAATCAGGGAAATTGGGCCATCATAAATTTACCTGAAACCCAAAATTTAAAAACCACTCTAGCAATACCAATGTTAATTTTTTTTAACAAAATTCAGTATATATCAATGAAATAAAGTAAGAAAAGCAGTTTCTGAGAATAAGGTAAATTTGACTATTACGGGTACGGGTATACCTGAAAAGCAAATTTTAAAAAGTGCTCTAGCTTTTAATTTTATCTCGTTTGTTTCAAAATAAAAGTAGAAATTAAATCAGCATATAAACTATATTTATAAAAAGCATGTACTTTATATTTAATAAAATCATTTCCTGAAGACGATATTGTGTAACATTATCTAATATGTGTTTGAGAATTATATTTGTAAGCAAGATTTTTTTTGATAACCTTCAGAAAACGTTTGCGTTACTGTATGAATTGCAATAAAATTTAAACTAAATTTCAAAGTCACTGAAAATAGAAGAACCTTTCGATTGTATATTGTACATTGTTGATTGTATACATTTACTTAATGCATTGTATTTGTTTTTAAACAGTAACGTGTTTTGTCTTATCGAAACATATGAACATCTTCCTCTTAAATACACAAGTGAAATCGAAACTTTCTGTTATTTATCTCTGTTTTAGTGAATGTAGAGATGATATCAGGGGCTCAGTTCATAAATATGGATATATTTAAAAGTGTTTAAGAATACCCATACAAGATAGCTTTATCTATAGTGTTCATATACTTCCTACAATTAATATTATACCATTAATTTTGTGGTTTAAGCTCAACAACAACAACAACAACAACAATAATAATAATAATAATAATAATAATAATAATAATAATAACAACAATAAGTATCAAAACGTGGGTTCTCTTTTGTAATACTGAAAGATTGCAAGAATTCTAATTTGTTCCCCTTTCTTTTGAAAATTAGAATACTTTCAGTGTTTACATTTATTTTCAAGTGATTTTGAGAGAAAAAACATAGTAAATTAATGCTTTATAGTTCAGTTTTTCTTTTATATATTAGCTTTAGAGTTTGTTACACTAATTAACACAAATTTTAAAAAGTATTCTACTACTGAGGAATTAGCTTAGTTTACACTGCTTCGGACTTTTTATTATTCCAGATTCCGTGCGGGCCGTCGCTAAGGAAATTGAAACATGGTCAGGGTACGGACAGAAGTACTCAAAGAAACTGGAAAAGTTTGCAGAACAGATGATGGCAAAATTAGGTGATGGCACGAAACATGAAGAAGGTGGTTTCAATGTTCTTAATCACGGTGATCTTTGGGTGAACAATATGATGTTCCGATATGAGAACGCTAAAATCAACGGTATGCGCCTAGTTGATTTTCAACTTGCTCATTTTACATCACCAGCTATAGATTTGCAGTACTTCCTAAACACTAGTCCCAGTGTAGAAGTTCGGCTGCATCAAACAGACAAACTTATTCAGGTAAATGTTTTCATTTGTGGATATGTTCAGTGTCTATGGTTAACTGTTCATTCAGTACAGAATAAAATAGGCATTACTTACTAGCTAGGAAAAGTATATAAAACGACGTATCAGTTAAATTTAGAACCAGACTGAGAAATTCGTAATAGTTACTTTCTTTTCTTTCTTTCTTTCTTTCTTTCTTTCTTTTTTTCTCATTATAACACGTGCCTTTAACTATTTGAGTTTGAAAAAACATTTTACTCCATTTTCGACTATATTAGTTATAAGTGTAACAAAAATACTGGGGCAAACTATGGGGCCGAGTTCCAAAAGCGCAAATTGTCAGTCCGTTGTTTATCTCTTCAGTCTAACGGAAATTTGTCTGCCCTGTTTCTAACCGGTTCTGTTCCCCCCTTCACTTTCACGCCTCTCCGTGTGCTGACGCGAAGTCATTGAGCTGTACAGGAGTTGAACTTTGTGAGACTACATGCTTCAGAGTTATAGAACGTTTGTGCTGTTATAATACCAAAAAATGCGTACACTTTAGCACACAGAATCTTCATGTACAATTCCTGTGTGACAACAAACTCATGTATAGAAGTTAGACGGTGATTTGTGAGTCCCCGCTGTTCATGCGCCTCACAAAGAGAGAGAGAGAGAGAGAGAGAGAGAGAGCGAGAGAGTTCATGATTTTGATTTAAGGAAACGGTCTGTTCTTGATAATAAACCGAAAGTTAAATGCGGTGTTAAAAGTTAAAACGAAGTGCAAAGAAATCTCTGAGAAAAATTTTACAGATATAAGGAATTTTGCAAAACTGGACATGGAATACCACTAAACTTAAAAATTCTACAAAGTAACTGTACTTCAGGAATTGTAACCACGCGATAGTGTGAGTAATTGGGTTTTGGAAAATGTTGTTTGCTCTATTAATCTGCGTTTATTTATTTATTTTTTTACGGACCATGCATGATTATATTTACATGGCCATGTAGCGACACAAAATAATAGATACTGGAGTGCAGAAAAATCCGAGTTAGTATACGAAATGGCATTGTAAGACAAAGCAATTGGTGTTCGGTGTGTTGTAGAAATCTATGCGCTTTAATATCCAACTCCTCTGGCAAACAGCGTCCTTCCTGGTGCAAAGCAAATTCCCATTAAGCCAGCCACGCGTCCAAATGAGGACTCTGTAGATGGGGCAATTCAGGCGACACCAGCGAAAATGCAACGTTCCCTCCACCCGTATGTTTGGCGTGCGGAATTCGTCCCCAAATTTGTCCCAGTATATTTAATATATTTTACGCTGATTTATAATACTTTTGCAATGTACATGCCAAACGTTTTCATTGTAATAATATTTTTTAACATTTCGAAGGCAGATTTTTCTATTGTCTCCTTATATATTAACCAGTCTTATTCAATGAATGTTATAATCTTCTTCTAATTCCTATATAGTTCTATTACAGATTTTAAAATGTCCTAATTAATTTATTATTTAATAAACTATATTACCTTCTTGCTTGTTAAAAATTATCAAAGCCGACGTGAACACCCATGGTATTTTTAGTTGTTATATGAGCTGTAATGCATTTAATTTTAAATTAATTCATTTGCAATTTAAATTAAACATATACTTTTCTAATGCATTTGGAATTGTGGGTATATGATTCATATGCAAATTATTTATTTTGATAATGAATATTTATATTTCATTAAATTTTTATATATTTTGTTATTGTTAAGTTTTATTAACATATTCAATATATTTTGTACTTAATTTCTCTGCTGCTTCCACAACAGTTGTGGAGTTATATCCGCAACAGTGTGCGACCTGAACCTGAGGCCCCTTCTGGGATATAATGTAACTAGCTAAGTTTATTGGATATTACGTTTTGGATCTCAGAAATTCCTTGTGTATTGCACGAGTTTTGCTTACTTTTAAAATCAAGGCTGTGAATCACGGTAATAATAAATGAATATAACAGGACTACAATTTTATCTAATTCTTCTGGGCATGTATTCAGCCCTGTTTTGGAACCCCCGAGATAACTTAACTTTGATGTTATTATATTACATAAAGATAATCGAGAGAACTACTTTAAATTAAAACCATGAGTCGTGGACCACAGGTAATTTACGTGTGTCCATATAGTTCTCTGTCATCATGATTGAATGTTTATTTAATAAAATCCAGCACTAGCTCTAGAAAGATGATGCAAAGAAATATAATTTAAATTATTAAATTGTTGAGGTTACCAAGAAAAAGGTTTTCTAATGTAGAACATTTTTCTCATAAAATGTGCTGGACAATTTTTATCGTACGTTCACTTCTCCATTTTAAATTAATAAAGTAAAAAATGTATAAATTCTATTTTCAGAAATAAATGACTTATAAAATTATATTATAATAAAATAATCTTGATGTCTTCTATTATTAAAATTTAATTCTAATACAAATAAAGGAAAATTTAATTGATGCTCATTGTTTACGAACAGGGCAAGAGTAGAAGATCTTCCGAATCTTCTAACTTAAACTATTTTAAAATGGGGAGTATATTTTAAGCAATGCTGCATTAATACAAACGACAAGATAAATTATATATGTCTTTATTGCATTTTTCATTAGATTAATAAGTAGGCACAGTCCCCCGTTCCTGCACTCTTTATTCTAATATTTTAATGATACTCGAATAAACAATAGCATTGCCTTTTTTTTCTAGGTGTATCATGAAACATTGACTGAATTGTTGGAGGCATATGGCTACAGTCAGAAGCTTCTAACACTCCAAAAGTTGAAAGATGAATTCAACAAGAGGATGGCTTATGGACTAGCTGCAGCATGTACAATAATGCCAATAGTTGTGTCCGAAGGTGGAGTAGATTTGGATGAACTGCTTCTTGAAGGGCAATACAACGGAACCGATATTTATAAGGGCAAACAATTTCAGGAGGCAATGAAAATTTTACTACCCATATGCGAAAAACATGGCGTATTTAATATATAGATATTCATCAACTAATTTTTTCGACACCAAAACCTTTTCTATGTGAAGTAGTTATTTCATGATAAACATAGTATTGTTGCTTCAGGGTAAAATATTCTTCAGTATTAAGAGCAATATATTTATTATAATAAAATTACTATCTATGTTGCAATCTATATGTGGGGAGAATAAAATGGTTTAACCTCGAAAAAATTAGACGTCGATTCTACAAATTTATTTCAAATATAATCATTCAACATTGATATAAAAAACAAAATACGTAAGTTATTTTCCACATCCCATAACCCTATGATATATCTTCTTTTATATTTATTCTATGTAAGCCCAAAGATCAATTTCAGTAGGTCGTGACGTACAGTTTGTAAGGTTTCTGTATTTCTTAACTACTGCACAAGATGGAGGCAGTATTTAAGCTCTAAGTTTGGGAGCTAATTCCATTTCGCGGTAGTTGAAATTGGGATGCTTTTTATATATGAAGTAATTTTTATCATTTACGTGTTATACGCATTAAAAAGCACAAATGAAGACAGAAAACAAAAACTGTTATTACTATAAAACAATGACTTGTTAATAAAACTGTGATAATATACCGATATACTCTTTTCTATGTCTGTAATTGTTACGGATATAGTGGTTTACTATTTAAATATTTAATCTACCCATAGTTGTTTTGTTTTATCATCAGTTGCAAATAACCACATGTGTTAGACATCTCATAAAAAAAGCTTTTAACACAAGTCACTCAATGTTCTTAATGCGGTAATGAAGATTATTGATTATTGATATATTTAAGCAAACACAATATTTTATAATATTTTCCATTTTTATTCCTCATGATCGTTTTCAAATCAATTTATAATTCAGTTAATTATATTAGATAAATATGATTCTAATAATTATTTGTTTGTATATTGGGAGACTGGAACCGCATATCAATAACAGCTGATCCCAACATTGCGCATGCCCAAATGCAATAGTATTAACTTCTTTCAGCGGGAGAAAATGGTACTTTTAAAACATAAATTTAATATATGTAGAAGGAAATGTTTAACAAAACATTTAATTTGTAAATGTATCCCATTAAAAAGTTTTAAAAAACGTTATTTATACCGTTGGTATATTGGAAACATTATCCAGAAATTTCAGTGATATTTCTTCCATGTTTCTCGTGAGAAAGACGCAAAGTATTTATTTAAAACAATGCAAATTCCTAATCACTGTAATTTGTTTCATTTGAAATTACTAATTTACTTACAAATATTAAGAGTATTCCAAAAATAGTGCTTGATAATTAATTAAAAGTAATTTTATTTTGTTCCTAAATTTTCTAGCTAAATATATTTCACTTTTAACACTTTTATTATAAATAAATATTAATTTCAGTTTCAATATGTGCGAAGTAAATTTTGTTAATTTCATTTTAATTTAATTGAATTAAGGTAGTAGGTAGAAACTACGTACACCGTGTTTACTTAAATCAAATGCTCCATGAAGCTGACAAAAAGATACTCATTATTCCTAGGGAATAGTTTTATAAATTATTTCAATTTAATAAAATTTCCTGCTAAAAATTGTTTCAAGGCTGACACAATAAATAAATTATTTTAGACACCATTTTTAATCCTAAAAGAACCACTTGAGAATTCAAAGAGAATAAACTGAATGTGTTTTTGATAGTGTGGCGTATTATTATTCAATTTAAACATATAGTATTGCGAACATTTGATTATTCGACAGTAATGCTGGTAATATAAAGCCAAGATTCCAAAAGTTCAAATTTATTGGAGCAAAATCGCCAAATGCTGATAATAGCCAAGATGGAAAGTTTATACACACAAAATTTTCCTCCAGGTCATAAAAAGTCAGCGGTAGCGTAGCGTTACGACAACTAAGGTAACATAAAATTTCAAATTATCTGGAAAATGGGCAGGTGAAGACGATGCAGCAATAGTGACAGTATGGAATATCATTTCCATTCTTTCATGATGAAATATATGTATTCAAAACATATATAGGAACTGAGGTGATTTCTGTCAACTATAATACAAAATATATCGTGCTTATGGGTATGATCAGAAATATAATATTTTTCATAAGGATTTGGGAATTAATGCATGTCATTCCAATGTAAAAGGTATTAAAATCAAATTACAACAAGACCATAAACTATTTATATACTTTCAGGATTAACATAAAATAGTCTTGTAAATGTATTAGCTAAGTTATTCAAAGTGTAACTTTGATAAATTACGTGCTATTTTTTAAACAGCTTACTTAAGAATGGGATATCACCTTTTCGTAATTTTGAGGAAAACGCAGAAAAAGCGTAAACGATATAGTTCTTTGTTATGTGCCTTTTCCTTACATATGTAATTGATATTCATATAATGAATACTCTAGTTAAAAAACGAAAATTTTGGCTTTTTTCCTTCCAAGGTGTATGAAAATTGCGACACTGGTACTTTTTTGCAATAAAATGTAAATTGAAAATACGACGTTTTATTGGTACATTTATCTCATATTTTTATATTAAAAACAAAGCAAAACAGTGTAATTTACCTATTAAAACACAAGTGAAGATATAATTTGCAAATATAATACAACTTACCAAGATTCCTACGAAATTAAAAAAAAAAATGTTTTGTAGGTAAAATAAGCGCAAAAGCATCATTGAGACTGAAGTTATTCACATATGGACAAAGAAATTATTTGCTCATAAAAGTTTCTAAACTCAAGTGGCACATATTTAACAACTTTCTTTGTGTTAACCATTTTGGGTTTCTTGAAGGCATTCATCCAGCAGATGTTTTTGGCATATCTTTGAATTTCCATTGAATAGTAGGAATGTATTTTTGCTATACATGTCAGCTCATTTCAAGTATGAGAAGTTGCAATAACGCCTTTTCTTTCAGATTAAATAATTATATTTTAAAATACTGAAATTTACACTCTCTTTGTAAGCACGTATTGCTGTCCCCAATGAAACTGCAGTTTTCTTATACAAAGTTGGCCACAATCTATCATAGTCAACAATTTGTTCAGTTTCAACCTAATTTATTGAATTTCGACAATTATCCATGTTAATTAACAATTCACATAGGACTTTGTATAAATTCTTATGGAGTGCTTATTAGGCATTTGATTGTGTTAAGATTTCTGTTATACGGAAGAAATAAATGTCTTCTCAATGGGAAAAATAGTTTTATTTTTTTTTTTTATATCTCCCAGTGTGACTGGTCCAACGTGACTCAGAGGAAATCATTCCTCTTATTTTTCCTGGGTAATTGTCAAAAGAAAAAGAAGAAGAAGAAGAGAAGAAGAAGAAGAAGAAGAAGAAGAAGAAGAAGAAGAAGAAGAAGAAGAAGATATTCGGGTCACAGTGCTAGGGACATATTATTGGTGTTAATTTAAATGACACTGTATATAACATATTATTAATAACAATAAGGCCATCTTCTTACCTGGACCATGGTCTAATTTGTTTAGTGTGTTTTATTGTCCATTGTCCATATATCCATGAATCTTTTTTTTTATTAAATTTTTTTATAGCTTTCAGGATTGTGCACCCTTTTCAATTGCTTTTTGAGTGATTTTTTATTTGTTTATTTACGGACGCTCTTTAACATCTCAGGTTATCAGCGTCCCATTCTATTCAGGATGCGAAATGGCCACAAATTTTGCTCAGAGGCCTCTTTTTTCAGGCTTGAGGTTCTTTATCGTGCCGTAAATGTACGACACTTCCCTTCCGAAGGATGCCATACTTAGGATTTTTACGCCCGAAAAAAATCCATCGATCCTGGCCGGATTTGAACCCGCGATCTTGGGTTTAGAAGGTAAGTATGGTTACCACTACACCACCAGGACAAACTTTTGTGAGTGAGAAGGTACCAATACAATCTACGGTGAAATAACATAAGAGTAAAATACAATGTCAATAATGAGTGTTATAAACTAGTAAACCACAATTACAAACAATGCAGTTGTACCAACACTGAAGCGCTTGTAGTGCTGTGAGACCGGCATGTGCTGAAGAAACGTAAGGCTTTGACAATGGAAATAAATGAAAAGGCAATATTCCCTCCTTTTTCAAGCCTTGTAACTATATATATCAGAAGTAGCAATTATTTTCTATGAACAATCTCTGACAATATCAATTTTGCATGCAAAAATTGCTCTGGATGATATGATTTAAAAGCAGATATTACATCTCATTTTGTGTGTACGGCGTTTTCGAAAAGGAATCTTCTAAATTCTACACCAGTACCTCAACAGAGGAAAGAAAGGTAAACTTCAATTGAAAAATTCAAAAGATGCCGTATCTCTGACAATGGGAAGCTGGATACAATTAACCTTAATGTGGGTTGCGCACCTTGAAGCTTCATCTCCCAGTTGAGAGATAAACGTTCTATCCTGGACAAGAGGCATCAGGAACAAACAACATTTATTTTTTAAAAATACCCGCAGCTATTACCTCCAACACGTTGTCCTCTTGAGAGGTTTCTCTGCCCGTTACCCTAAACTTCAAAATTGGTTCTTATTTTTTTAAATGCCATTTCTGCACTATTGCTTTCCCCATTCTTTCACTGTTATTCTTACTTCTGCTGTTTCTCTTATTTCACCTTTCGCACCTCCTTTCTTCTTCTTTATCTTATTCTTTTCCTGTTTTAAGACTCCTCTAGTTTATTTAGACTTTATTTCTAGAATTCTTTGTCATCCCTTATCTTTTCATTATCTTTTAATTTTTAATGCTTGCTATTCGCAACATCTTTCTCCAGCCCCTCGCCTATTTGTCCATCCAGTATTTTTCTCTAAGTAATGTAACAAAATAATATTTTTAAACAGCCGCGTGAAAAGTAATACAAATATACGTAAATCAAAAGAAGATTTAATAGCAGGAATAAAAATAAAGGGGAAAGAGAGAGAGAGAGAGAGAGAGAGAGAGAGAGAGAGAGAGTATAAGCAAAAATAGAAATTATTAAGTGGAAAAAAATGCTGGGTTTCAAACATTTTGGAGGATTCTTTCGTTTCCCCGATTTCATCCCATCAATAATCTTCATTCTCCTCTTCATATTCGACTTTTCTATGTTAATTTTAGCTTATCGGCTGACTATCTGCCATCCGGCGAAAATATGGCATCTGTTGTATTCTAATATACTCCTTATTTATCTTCTGCGCTTTAAAGATCTGACTTCCCCTGACGGCTTCCGACACCTAAAATCTCCAAATGGGTGGCAGGCAATTGCTTTGAGATGATGTGGACTGAAAAAAATGCATGATGGCTGCTGAGAAATGGGGCTTGTGGCACCGTAGGGTTCATTCATTCTCACAGGCGACGCGCTTCAAAGATTGCTCTGAATTCACCTCCTTCTATTTCACATCCTTTATAATGAATAGCAAAAAAGTAACAAGATCGGGCAATAAAACGTATTCAAGAAAACAAAAATGCGAATATAAACACACAAAAAGTGTAATGTTAAGTAAGAAGAGAAAGGAAAAGAATGGATGGAAGCAGAACAACAACTTTATTTTAACGACTGCTGGTGTGTTTCATCTCTCGTCATCGCACAAAAGGGAAATAGCTAAATGTGGACTAAGCCTGCACAGGATACGTGCATCATTTGATTAATAACTGTACCTAAGGCGGTAGAGTATAAAGATTTACTGGTATGCACAGAAGCTGGGTTTCATTATATTAACACAGTGACTTAACTTCACTACATCATATTCAAGCTCCTCATTGTCGCTAATAGTTACTAAGGCAAGAGAAGCTTAAATTATACATTTAATCTGGTCTCTACCCCAAAATATTTTGAAGTGTTGCTTCACATTTGAGTTGCAGAAAGCTCGTTTATCTCTGTCGTCGAGAATGACGATGTATATTCTGTTTTATTACAGCAGTCCATTTCTGATGAGAATTAACAGAAAATTTTAAAAAACTGCTATCCAATTATAAACCTGTTCTATCATGAAACATTTCCCCTCATTTGATTATCTTGATTAGCCACGAATCTCAGACGCAGGTCGTCCTGGTGGTGTAGTGGTAACCTTAATTGCCTCCTAAACCCAAGATCGCGAGTTCCTCCCGATCAGGGTCGATGGATTTTTTCGGATGTAAAACACTAAGTATGGCTTCCTTCGGAAGGGAAGTAAAGCCGTGGGTAGCGTGTCGTACATTTGCGGCACGTAAAAGAACCTCAATGCTGAAAAAAGAGGCCTCTTGAGTAAAATTTACCGGTCATTTCTTTCACGCCATCAATTGAATGGCACGCTGATGACCTGTTAAAGAGCGCCCTTAAAAAAATGAAAATAAAATCTAAGACCAATAAAAACTAATGCACATGATTATACACACACATAAATAATATGTTAAATTGGGTATTAAAGAATGTGAAATATATTGCAAATTAAATACCACATGTTGCAAATTAAATAGCACAATTCTCTAATTTACCGCCACTGGTGGCCGAAGCACTAACTCGTGAGCAGAATGTCCTGTTCGATTCTCATCAAGATCTTCCTATCGAATTGAGTTTTTTTTTTTTTATTCCTAGGTCCTTATAAATGGTAAATGCCGGGGAGTTACCCTAAACTTTCCTTTTACACTTTGCATATAATTTTGTGCATCATTAGTGTTCACAGCCTGTGTTGTTTCAGCAGTAAAAACCAGTTTAAAAACTATTTAAAAAATTAACAGCCCTGCTTTATAGCAGGCAAATATTTTATTGTCTTAGTTCACGCTATTACACGTCTTCTCTCATTATAATCTATAAATATTTATAGGATGTAGGTAAGAACTCGTGAAAGATTGTCTATAAAAATAAAGTACTTCAGATGAAAAACAGAATCATTCACAACTAATAAACCATATTAAATGGAATAAATTTCTAACGCAGTTTCATGCGTTATTTCAAAAAATATATACCTATTACTTCCTTTTCAAAAAATATATATACTTTTTGTATATCAGAACTACAAACATTTTTATTGCTCCTTAAAACCTTTAATAAATTGCTATAATTTGACATCATTTTGCATAAAATTATCACACTGAAAGTTACATTATTAAATTGTTTTCGATTGTAAAATGCTATCAAAAACAGAATATTATGTTACGATTAAGTTAAGGACACAATTCATATATTAGTGAATACAGAATTATTCATGTTCATTAAAGAATACGTCATTACAGGATTAAGTTAGTATTAGCTACCAAACATATTAGTAGAAGTTAAGAACACAAGAAGTTAAGGACACAATTCATATATTAGTGAATACAGAATTATTCATGTTCATTAAAGAATACGTCATTACAGGATTAAATTAGTATTAGCTACCAAACATATTAGTAGAAGTTGATAATACTAATTTGTTTTGAAATATATGCCAACTTTAAAGTTTCTATAATATTCTTATTCTATTGTACTTCCAGTAATTAATCTATTGTATTCCTTTCGATAAATGTCACAAGCCTTTCTCGGTATAAGCAAATAGAAACAATTCAGCCCTTTCAGCTCAGGCTAAAATTTCTTGTGGTAAACCTATCTTCGCTAACAATCATACCAACGGAAAAAGCTAACTAACAATATCCATCGATGCATGATGCCACAACAATAATAAAGAAGGCAGTGATTGCAGGGAGATTGACATTAATAATAATTTTATTTTATTAATGTTTATTCATAATTCTGGTATACCAAAAAAAATAGCATAACTGGTTTATTGGTTATGTGTATAATTATTGCATCCATAAAAAGTAAGCAATAGCGTTCGTTTAATAAAAATTACATAATATACTATTTAATGAACTGCACCTGTATAAAGAGTTTACTATGTATTATTTGTATGAAAATTTTAATATAGACAATCAAAATAGACAATAGGCGAAAGGGACGGATTTGCACATAGTAATTGCTAATTTATCTTCCTATCAATAGTCCATTATGCCCCGTTAGTCTATAATTAATGCTCTTCCAAACTGCTTCAAGTGTTATCTCGTGATGAACAAATATACAAATCTGTTTTTACGAGTTAGGCTGATAATTTCTATACCGCAAGCTAACTTGCAAATTTCATTTGTAAGTCGGTTTATTAATGTGAATCCCCAGTTGCGTTTTACACCGATGAGTCAGACAGCCAACCGTCGTTTCCGGCTTGTGGATGTGTACGCGCTGTGCGGCATGTTTAAGATAATTTTTCTTTATTTCTGTTTTCTTTCTTTCTTTGTTTCTTTCTTTCGTTCGATCCTTCCTTCCTTTGCTCTAATGGCCGTATGCAGATGCTGCCTTCAAATTTGGATAATTCTTTGCCTAATTCTTACTAGATACATTCTGTAGTGATGAAGATGTTATTTTTGATGTAATAATATTTTGAAATAGTTATTAAGTCATTGCAATTTTAAGACAAGTTACATTTTTCCAAATTTTACTGCGTTAATTGATTTTAATAATATTTTAATTAAATTGTATTGTGAAACGTTTTAATTTCACGCTGACATCCCTTTAAGCAACTTTGTTACACATTTTTGTTATAGATTAAAAGTATTGTTTAAAAATGTAGTTTTCTGTGATGCGGTTTAATTGTTTATTTTAGGGATATTCTTGATACCTATTATTGCCTAAAGAAAAACATATTTAACATATAATACTAACCATTCTGCTGTTATAATGAATATTACTGGTAATTTCAATTTTCTAATGCAATGTATTTCATATTGCCCTTTTTTATTCTTAAACAAAATATCTCGTATAATGTAAGTATGTAATATTTTCACTTTATAGTGTATATAATTTAAAACAATGGTCATTAAGTGTATATTTATCTTTTATTATCTTTACACATGAGCCCGTAGAATGCGATTAAATGTTACATTAGAAAGCTCAAGTCAGGAAAATTACCTCAAAGATTAGAACTGATTCTTTCCATACCAGAGTAATGGAATGAACTGCATTGACAGCAACAGCTAATTTGTTTGTCGTCATTTTCACTTGACTTAGAAGAGACGTATTGCCTCTTCAGATTTCTCTCTGCGACCACTTGAATGTTAGTTCAAGGAACTTCGCATGTTTGATGTATTATTCATTCCGATCTGCTGTTTCAGCGAAGTCCTGCTTAGCATTCAGCATGGACATGGTTGTCGTTAACAGCCTTGAACATTCCCACGGTGACAGGGGTGATAGAACTAGATGCTTTAGGGAAACAATACCGGACTGTTAAGTATTTCTTCACGTCTCAGCCATGTACCTCAGAAACACGCTCTGAATATTGAAAGTATTTGCATCTGTAGTTCACAGTCAATAAACAGGTGTGGGATTGATTTCTTTCCAGAAGATACACCCGTGTTATCGACTAAGAGACAAAACTATCATCCAACCGTGACGTTTGCTAAGACACGCCTTGGGTTCAACTTTGAAAAGAATGAATATCTTCAAGTCGTTCACCTCCAAGAGTAGCGCTCTTGATTGACTGTTGGTGACAACACCTTAACTACATGTAGACTTGATTGGTTGGTTGGGTATTAGCTATTATAAATATGAAGAACGCAGATTGTAATTCTTTACGGTTAGGTTGCGTCATTGAACTCTACTCCAGACATACTTGCTTCCTAAGCCCAAGATCGCCGGTTCGATCCCGGCCAGGACCAATGGATTTTTTCGGGGTGTAAAAATCCTAAGTATGGCGTCCTTCGGAAGGGAAGTAAAGCCGTGGATCCCTCGTCGTACATTTTACGGCACAATAAAGAACCTCAAGCCTGAAAGAAGAGGCCTCTGAGCAAAATTTGTCGGCCGTTTCACGCCCTGAATAGAATGGGACGCTGATGACCTGAGATGTTAAAGAGCGTCCGTAAACAAAAAAAAAAAAAAAAAACAAAAAAAACTAATCCAGACTTCTCAAAACCAAGGGGAAGCCTAACATTTTTGCTCCCAGTTTCTAGGTTAATTCAGTAAAGAATATATTCATTGTCCATGGCCACCAAAACTATGTTTTTGACAACGCAAGAGCCTGCCAAAACGTGTTAAGCAAATGGCTCTTTGAATCTTATACTATCTCTTTTAAGGGAATTTAACACTTATTCTTGAAGTTGTATTCTGATTTCTGGTTAAATATTTATACATTTCAAACACATTTAAATTCTAGTCAAGTGTATATTTGTATAAATATTAATTATTCGAAATATTTTAACCGCAGTTCTTAGGAATATCTAGAATGCAACATTCTGAACACACGGTCTTGTTTGTATTCTGTAGAATATAATTTATATATTTTATATATACTTAATGTTATAGAAAACAAGCAATATTTCAGATACAGGGGATACTATTCCGATACATGAATTAGAGAAATATGAACTTCTTATCAGGGATCTAAATTATAAGTTTCTTAGTACTGACTACTCTCTTTGGCCTTTTTCAAAGAAAATATATCTACATGAGTAATATTGCTTAAAATTTACAATACATATGTATAAATAAATAATGGATTCTTCTAAATCGTAGTCTTCTAGATAGTTTATGAAAACATGAAAAATGTGCTGTTTAAAATTGAAAAAAGAATTTATAGTTAAAGTGCAGAATGTAGTTTTAAATTAAACTTGCAATGAAAATTTAAAATGTTTTTACAACAACGAACTTCTCAATTTCTCCAATTGTGTTTCTTCTTCAGTGCTTGTTACCATTTCGGATATGCTCTAAGGAACATCTATAATGGTTGGTCCTAAAGTAATATCAACAAACAGTTCACATTAATTTCGGAGCGGAAGAGACAAGGAGAAGTCATTTCCGTTTTAATTCAGTTCTTCTGACTAGCCCGTTAGTTATGCACCCCAACTGTATAAAGGCTATAAGGTGATATATATCTTTGGTGTTCTTGCCGTAAATGAACACGCAACAGTAATTGCCTTCCAAACTTGAATACTGTCTCTGCCAAACAGTGCGATCATGTTATCCTGCACATCATTTGTTTGAGCCCACTGACATTTGCAATAGTCACGCTTGCAACAAGAAGGGGCAACGTGCTATACATTCAGCAACACCACGGACTTTTTGGAAGAAATGTTTGATGATCACTTAAATCTCAAAAGTCCTGTGGCACCCTCATTGTCCTGACTTATCGTGACCAGACTTCTTTCTCTGGATTTTTTGAAAGGCCGTGTATATCCAGCAAACCCATGTACCCTACAAGAACTGGAGCGAGCATTACGCAAGAGATTCTATTAGCGCTGATGTCTAACGAAGGGCCGACTGTCTTCAGGATGGTGGACATTGCCATTTGTGCATAAATATATTTTTCGTATCAAACCAAATGTGAGCAATCTCTGTGCAGCAATAGTGTAAGGTATCATGATGTGTATGATAAAATGATCGCACCATATTTGCTAACTATAAACATGTACCATTATTATCATGTGACTCTGTATATTGATTGGGCTAAGATAACATACACATTTTCTTAAATTTATTTTGCAGTTTCAGTCCAGTGATATACTACCAATGTAAAACAAAATGTATTCCCCACTTCTTTGAATACATTTCATCACTTATGGAAGCCAAACTAACCAATATAATTAATAAAAATAAAAATAAAAAAACTAGAAGCGAACGTTTCTGTACATGAATTTTATTTATTATGGATTGTTAATGTAATATAGTTTTTAAGGTTGATTTAATTGTAATTTTTTGAAGATTATTAAAAAGATTTTAAGCTGTATAATATGTACACATCGCCCGCGGATCTTTCTGTGACTATCACAGAAAAGAAAATTTAAGATTTCATAATAATAATAATAATAATAATAATAATAATAATAATAATATTGCTTACACCCATGTATAGAACTAGAATCATAAAACAACTATATAAATGCTTAATCAAAAAAGAATTACCAATAAATAGCTTTGTTGTGTTACCATGAGAAAAACAACCGTTTTCTTCAATTTCCTTTATTGTACAGCCTATATAACATTTAAAAAATAAAAGGCATACTCGTACAAACAAGGATTGAACTACATATGTAGAAAAGAAAAATACGTAATCGAAAAATGTGCCTATTTGCTTTTGTGTTAATATATATATTCTTTTTACAGCATAGGATTTTTTTTAATAATGGTCTTCTCTCATTAAAATACAGGTTTCGTCTAGAGTGTAACTGAGTTGCGGACAAACTCTCAAGTTCCTGGAGCAGCGTAACAGCTTCCAGATTCAAAATTACGATCTTATATATCAATTACCTTAAATATTCCCACATAAAAAGTTCTTTGGTTAATTTGGTGGCCATTATCTCTACCTAATTAGCGACTAGGATATCTCGCATAAAGATGCCCGCGATTCGCTCATTAGATTTTGAACTTTGAACATATCTCTCTAATATTGTGAATAAACAGAATATAAATTAATTATTAAGCTAAGAATTTCCGGTTGTATAGTGATAAACATACCTTTCTTCGCTACTTTTGAGCAATTCATGTCTTAAATTTTGCCCTATATTTATAAACATTGTTTATAGCTGCTCCAGCAAGTTAGTATTATTGCTTTCAAACAGGAGTAAAGCATCATATGTACGCTGACAGCTCTTTCCAACGCATTTAAAACTCTTACGTGCCTATTGGTTACTTAATTCCCAAGGAGGAAAACTAGTTGTTGCACCTATTTGATAATGTAGACAAATCATTAAATCCCTACATGTACCATTTGACTACTAAGCTGCTAGACTTAAAGCAGTACTAAACTGAAAACTCAAACTAAGGATTGATAGGCTGAAATATAAACACAATCAATTATAATAATACTAATTATTCCAAAATGTACACATTGATGATACATGAGATGAAGTGATAAATGGGAAAGGATTTTTTAAAAGGAAGGAAGCGTTACAGGCCTAAGTTTTAGGATACCTCTCGGGTATTTGTCATTTATTGAGGGCTGAGGAAAGTCTCAATAAGGGAAAATCAAGTAATGGTGACTGACGCCACAATTGCATTGTTTTCACAGTTGCTTACCTGGGTATTGGAATGCAGGATGAACTAGTCTTCTCGTAAAGTTTATAACATTTTGAGAATGCATTTATTTTCTGTTGCATTACCGGCAATGTATAATCAGTGACAGATAGCCACTAGAGACCCTTAACTGCACAACTCTCATTGTTTTTGCCTGATGTTGAATTTATTTTCATTCGAGTTCCTCTACCGTAGTTATATTATGTAGTAAATCTATGTGAAACGATAACTTTATTAATATTGTTCGTATGTATACCATGAACAATCAACCTTAACCATTCTTGTGACTCCTATTCTTGACTTATAAAATAGCTTCTATTTTTTTCCCATCTTTTCTCCCTGTTTCTCATTTTATATCAGCATCTTCATTTTATGGAATATTTCGGTTAAGTTTTTTTAAGAGTATATCTTTAGCTTATAGTGGGGGGAGGATGGGACATGAGGTCTCACAAATTGGACCCTCTTTTCAGAAAGGACGGCTACTGGAATCACTCCCACAACATTTTACGGGGGGGGGGGGGCTGTCAGCAAATACAGTTGTAAATATGTTCAGGTGATTTTTTTAACTTTATTTGTCCTTGCTCATGGTAGACAGACCTCCATGTTGCTTTACCACTTCTTAGCCTGTTTAAATAAGGGGAAGTGGGTAAAGAAAACGAATGCTGTTCACGTTATGTGCCTCTGGCGCCAAGTTACAAATCATTTCTCAGGCTGTCTAGAATTTGAAAAGCTGTGTCTACAAGGAAAAGAAAAGAACAAATAACACTGTGTTACACTCCATTTCCGAAGAAAAGATTTTAAGTATAAGAGCTCGCTAATGTAATATCTATAGGCATGGCTATAGGAATAAACAGCAACACTACAGGAATGAACCACAAAAAACTTCTGAAATTAATTAATAGTAGCTTAGTCTAGCTGTAGTACCTTAAAGAGAGCAATTGTGAATTGTATAAAACAATAAGCATAGAACTTCAAGAGTAAAAGACCAGCAGGGCGTAATGAGTGCCACAATCAGTGACGCCAAATCAGCCAACCTTAATCTGGCTTTCTAGTCCACTTTCCAGTTGCTCCCACAGGACTGAAACTTCAACCCAGGATCTTCGCAACAGCAGAAAACACGCTGACCATGAAACTACGTAGGCTGTCATACTAGTATATAATAAAGCTACACAAACAGAAAGATAAAACAGCCCAACTAGATGAACTTACTAGCAACTAAGAGGGATATTCTTCCTTACATCAACCACAATATCACATTATCTTATATGTTCTACGTTCAAGTACACAGAAACTAGCTGAACGTCGCACATTTATATGTTGCAATCTAGATACTTAATGACAGTATTTTGTACATCTCAATGTTAGCACTTCGATACAAACGTGTATTATTACGATGCTTTTAATTTTTAACTTAACCAATGATACAATTATTATTAATTAAAATATTCTATTAACTTTGACTTTAGTTGGCTTCTTCCACTGAAAAGCTTAACCTAAAAACGTGTTTCAAGACTAATCTTCAAACATACCGCTTCACATTCTACGCAGTGATACACTTCACTCTCCCAGAATATATAAAACGTTCTTAAAGGGTAATTTTAAATTTAATATTTTCTTTATAATACAAGGAACTTAGAAGCCTAATTTGGCATTTTTATCTTCCTTTTTTTCTATCACAAACATTTTACAAGATCACATTAACAATTCTTTAGATACTAGATTATGCACTTATCTTTATTTCGATTCTCATACTCCTACAATCTACCCTTTTATACATTCATTTCTTTAAAAAAAAATAATAGTATTTTACAAAATTTCAGCATTCATTATGCACGATTCATTTTTAAGCAGATATATTACAGAAATGATATAATAAAAACAAGAGAAAGTCAGTTATCGTGGCATGACTAGCAATCATCTGTAACAGTCAAACGTTGCAAGGAAAAAATCCAAGCGGAGTTTTTTTTTGGGGGGGGGGGAGATTTTTAATAATAGACCTAAGACGTGTAAGATATATGAGCTTTCTATTTAACATTACATTATGAAGTAATAACTGATAAAGTAATTTATAATGTTCACAAAAATCGAAAGGAAATAATATCAAAAATACTTTAAGCAAATGTTTTTCCCCTCCTACAACTCAAGAGAAATTAATGTACCCACTAGACCAAAAATTATGCTTCATATTAAGAATCCACTTTGTTTTCTGTACTAGGTCTAGGAGAAGATGCATTTCCCACACCGTGATACAGAAGGAAATGATCTGAGGAAATGCCTTAAACAGACAGAAGTTTGAATAAGACAGACGGGTACTTGACACATTGAGTGCAGTGTCAACAGAACCCACCGCGACAAACAACCGCTGCAGCAATCAACACAAACTCTGTCTCGGCAAAACCACTTAGCATTGTGTTAAAAAAAAAACTCCTCCTCCAAGACAAAGTGGTAACAAAAAGTGATGATGGCTGCAGTGCGACTTCCTAACCCATAGAATAGTGACACAGCTGCCGCATATCTGGTTTTCAGCGTTAATGTGCAAGTCAATACTGGTCAGGGGAAAGGTTTTTCAAACGACCCGAGGTACAAATCTGTTAACACAGTTCTCCCCTTCTTTCTATCCAGGGGAAGTCAACCACCATTAGTGCAGACATAGATGTGAATCAAAAAAACACCTTTCCACCAATTATTTAGTATCTGAAGGTACATTTTTGTTATATTTATTTAGCTTTTGAATGATATTTCTCTTAACATTTTACACTATAACTTCCTTTATACAGGACGTTTATCCCAAAACTACAACTACCTTATTAAACATACATCTTGATTAAACACATCAATTGAGGGCGAGGTTTACAACTAATTTGATTAAATGTAGGTTTTACTCACTATGCCGCAGCAACACCCCTGTCTTTTAATGCTTCAATTTTAAAGAGGATGCAATTGTCATGACATTTAAATTTTTATCGTATCTTGCCATCCTGGTCTGTTATTGTTGAATGAATTTAGACTAATAATATTATAAAAACTATTGAGCATTTAGTGTAACATTTGTGTTTGGTAATAGATTTCTTCGAAACTCTGTAAAACTATAAACTGTACAAAAAGTGATAGAATGTAAGCAGAATAGTTAGGAGTTTCGAAATCGGTTATGTTGATGTAACCATTGACATTTTACCTGAAATAGCTTTTTTTTAAATTCCTAGAACTAACTGAATTGTTTTATTCTGCCCAAATTCACACAATAACCAAATAACAACCTGAAGTTTAAAACTAATGTTGATTAATTTTCAGGTTTTACCTTGTCAACGTCAATATCCTCCACTTTGAAATGTCAAATGATATTCCTATGTTTTTATGTTTAAATTTTAAAAAGGATTCAATTGTAATCACTATTTTGTTTACTATCGTTGCCTGGCAACTGAACTTTAATAGTTGCTTGGATTTGAACAAAATAAAAAATAATATCAGATGTAAGATTGAAAATAGTCAACCTATTTTGTGTAAAGTATCAACTATTAATGTTACAACAGTCTATTTGGTAGCTCCCGACAAATACACTTACGTTTCTGTCTTTCTTGTGGGTTACATATCATTTTGAAACAATTTATTATCAAAACATAACTATTCCATTAAATGCTTAGTAGCTTTTATAGTGTTATTCTGTTCAAATTCAAACAGCAATAGCAACGTTCAGAATGCCAGACAATTATAAAAATAACAAAATAAGTAATAAATGCATTCTGTTTAACATTAAGGTTTCAAAAGATGAAAAAGTCATTTGAAATTTCAAAGTGGAATAGGGGATGGGTGTCAGAAAGTAAAACCTAAAATGTAATCAACATTGGTTTTTAAGTTTTTAACTTCCCTCAATATCTAAATTCGTGTGTTTTTGTGTAAATTAATTCATGTTAAAAAGATAATTACTCAAACTCAAACAGCGAAGTTTTGTACAATTCTACAATTGTCTACAATTCTGCTCATAGAGCCTGTGTAAACTTATAAAGTTTCGATAAATAAAAGAGAACCACGCAACACTTACGTTCCATATCTGGCAAACACGCCGCTAATTGCAGGATAGGGCTCCGTTTGGTGTCAAATTAATCTGCTCAACCTGCAGTCACCTGCAAACTGATTAACAGCTGTTGGTACTACATATTGAGCCCTTGTATATGAAATAGTACCTGGTTGTGACAGACACAAATGTAACATTAGAAGACTTTTGCATAGAAATAAAAGGTAATTGGAACTTTCTTCGTGAGCAATTTTGGCTTGTGTAGTTGTTTAACTTTTATAGTTTCCTTTCCTAAAATGCATACTCTATGTTCTGCACCGTGGAATAACAAATATATGAAAATATTTTTAATATTTAAGTTGAGCCAACTTGCTTTTCACAAACACATTAATACAATTTTGGCTTGTGTAGTTGTTTAACTTTTATAGTTTCCTTTCCTAAAATGCATACTCTTATGTTCTGCACCGTGGAATAACAAATATTTGAAAATATTTTTAATATTTAAGTTGAGCCAACTTGTTTTTCACAAACACATTAATACACTATGACGAATTGTAACATGCAAGTCTTAACAACCCGAAAGTATGCTGAATAGTCCTGTTTTAGTGCTTAATTTTAATGTCCATGCCAAAAGTACCGTGTGAATGGATCACTTTGGACTGTATACGAGTAGGATATGTTTGCTTACATCAGAACGTATTTATACATAATGCTCTGAAAGTTTCCTACCTCTAAATATTTTGTAATACATTGTATAAAATTAAGATCATAAACTTTTTTCAAGTGCCAGAAAAACACGTAATTTGATGATATATCATGCTTTTCAATAGTTCTTTGACTTTCATTGATTCGGTGACTCTAGAAAATAATTTTTTCGAATACTTCCCATCCAAGTCATAACTGTTTCCTGGTTAATAATCGCCCCTTTTTCATTGACCCTTTAAATAAACTATTCTTTGGTGCTTAAACACAGGTTTGCAGTCCAGTTCGTAAATGCTCAGCTCCATTTTAGCCAATCCCTCCAGACTTCATTTTCTTATCATTTGATTGGCTGTGTTTGCTTTTGCACCACATTAAAATTCCAAGTAATGATGTAGAAATCGAATAACTAACCCCGATTTTCTCTTTTCAGTTTTGAAAGCCTTCATAAAGATTTAATTTCTTCGTTAAACTTTTTATTCTTGCCACCTGGTTCTTGTACAAGTGTCTAACCCCATCCTTAATCTTGGGAACCATTTTTATCCCCTTTTACACACATATCTACTTTCATTGTCCTTTTTCTAACTGTGTTCCTGCAAGCATTCAGAGTTTGATCTTTTTGAGTAGATTTATTTGAGCTTTAAACCTTACATGTTCTTGATCAGAGATGACATATGTAGAAATCAATAAATACAGCTTGGTGGCATGAAAGTGGTTCAAATAATGATTAATCATAAGACTAATAGTTTTTCACCCGGGTGAAAAATTATTGCTTCAAAGTAACCGATGTTTAAATTCGTAAAATTCACAACTGTAATGCATTCCGAAGAGTAAACTTTGAAGATTATGAAAATAGCAAATGTTAAAGTTCGACTTACCTTTGAATGACGAAAAATGTGCAACGGTGCAGGGAGATGAAGGAAATTAGGATGCAGAGAGCTCTTAAATTAAATAACATCACAAGTTTATTTTTAGTAGATTTTCACTTTTTAATTGAATGTAAATGTCTACGATTACCTTCCTGCATGATATAACTGCCAAAGTCGGACCCTTATCCTCTCTAATGGCATTAAACATTTCTAATTGAATGAAATAATATCAAAGACTGTGTTATTTTATCCAAGCCTGTAAAATGTTGGTGCTATTGTGAATTTAGTGCTCTTCATTGCACTGGTCATGAATGAAATATTCTATCTCCGTCAGTTGGGGAATTAATTGTTTATATTCATAGTTGATAATCGACAAAATAAAACGCTTTTTACATGGGATGAAACACCGGGACGTAAGTTATCTCGTGCTTAAGGGAAGTGAAAATACACTAGCAAATTAACTACCCATATAAAAATATCTATGCACGGTATTTTTAATTTTTCACTAAACTATTTGTTACTTTGTTAAAATAGTTTGTATATATTTCAAGTTTTTATGCATACATGTATCTATACAATAAGGAATTTGTGTGCAAAAGTACGCTTTTTTAAAAATTACAGTTTAAAACAAAGATTGAAAAGAAAGCTCACATTTGCAAAAAAAAAAAAAAAAAAAAAAAAAAAAAACCCTAAAATCCTTCTGATGTTTAATTGTATTAATTTATCTATTTATATATGAACCAAAAATTTTGAAAAAACAATCTCTCTAGGGCAAATATTTACAAAATGATTTATGTTTGAGTGAAAGATCCAGAACAATGTAAAAAAATGTGACATATAATTTTCAAAAACACTTTAAATAAATTTGAAGATTGTACCGCTTTAAAACATATATCAAAATAAGCAGGAAAACAAAATATTCAAATAATATCAATATCTGAAAATATAAAAACTATGAAAATCTCAATTTTAACTCCGCTTAAGTCATAAATGCATTGCCTGCAGAGGTTCGTTTTCTTTACTTACTCTCCGATGTTTGCATTGACCAGAAAGGAATAAACATTGAACAATGGTCTTGTACAACTAGATTTCTCCTAGAAGATTCAAATGCATCAATCATTTATTTCGCGTGAAACATAATCTCCCTTGCGATACAAACGTCGCAAAAAAACGGAGAAAAAAATCATAAGGAAAAAATAAATAAATCCCAGTTTACCGTTTCATTTTAGGTATCATCAGTGTCCATCACCTGTAGTGCCCCAGAATTAAAAACGGGCGTTAAACACCATTAAAAATATTAGAATCTCCAAAAGAATGGAAGCAATTCTGAGGAATGAAACAAATTTTTAAAGAAACATGCATGAAAGTTGGTGACTTGAAACAAAATATTCAAGTCGCTATTACAATGTGAACGGAATGAAGTGGTAAAAACTTTGTTTCAGAGCAGTACTCACAAGTTTCCAGGGAAAGATGGAGTTGCAGAAACTTGGATCAACATGCTTCATAATACATTCCTTGAAGAAAAGAAGTGACTTTTGGCAGAAGTTCAGTGAAACAGTTGTCAACGGCTGGTGCAGCCGTCTATTCATCCCTAACATACCGACACGGGTGGTCCAAGCACGGACAGAGTTCCATTCCCGCCAGAACATTCTTTCAGCAGTAAAAATGTTCAAAAAATCCCAAACAGGATGTTTTCAACCTGAAAATATAACAAAATTAGAGAGGGAGGAGTAGAAATAGATTACTGAAAAAAGTAAAATTTCAATTACTGAAAGTATTTATAAATTATCTGCCATGTTTTAAAATTTTTATTATTTTATATTAATAATTAATAACCATATAGTGACACAGTTTTCAAAATAATACAATAAACAAAGTTTCTTTCTTCGAAAATTAATTATTTTATCATACTTTGAGAAAACAGCGCAACTCCTAGGCTACATATATATTAATGTATTTTTTTTTGTGTCTCTCCTAATGTATTTGGGGTGTGCTGAAATTCAAATAAAGTTTTCAAATTATTTACCTGCTAAGCAATGCAAGAATGGCCTAAATGAGCATATCATGAATGTTTCTAATGTTAATATTATCAGAACATTATGAAGCTGGACATACTTTAAGAAGTTATAAATGCAGCTCAATGGTAAAAAGATGACAGTAGTGAGAAACTTTTGGATCCCCTTGCACTAGGTCAAAGCAGACGTAATGAAAAGTGGCATTATAATAACAGAATTCCTTTGGAGTATGGAGTAGATTCAAAATAAAGCAATTGGACAAATGTTCATGAATTTTTCAAATTGATTCTTCAGCAACAGTATTTTGATTTATTAGGGTTTAAGTTACCTAAGCATTATAAACACACGTTTTTACTCTTTTTGTGCGTTTACCAGACATTGTGAATGTGCCGGTTTTATTGCATCATTAAAGAAATCTTCGGTTAATAAAAATTCAAAGGCCAGTTTGGGCGTAGTCTGTTTCAATTAATGTGGCAGTGGACATAAATCTAGTAATAGAAACGCTTTAAGGTATATTTTATGATTGGTTAGGTGACCACAATTATGTTGATATGTTCTTTCAGCACCTAAAACTTTACGGCTTTCTCGCGTGACTGGTTCGTAATGAAAGGAATAATTTTTATGTTCAAGTTTACCATCAGAAAAAAATAATAAGATATAATTTTAATGAAAATATTTGGTAATTGAAATTATCCTGTTGTCCTGAGCAGTTTGCTAATCTAACCGGGAAAGGAACAGAAAACAAACGTGTGCGTGATTGCATGGTTTCAGTCCGCACATATGCGTGTCAATGGCTTCAGTATTTCAGTGTTAATCTGCTCACTTTATCTTAATTGATTTTTTCATTTCTGTTTCTCCTCACAGTAGAAATCATTGAGCGTTTGCAGCTTAGGAACTGGCTACTAATAGGGGTGAACTGCTCATTTTTTGTAGGTGGTAATTTTATCTAACGATATAATTATTTTCCGTTTTGGTAGTCAATATAATTTGTTCTCAGAATTCTCATAATATATTATGAGATATAATTTGCGAACAGAAAATATTATGGTTGCAATAATCAGTACTACAAACCCTTCTCACTAACACTCGTACAGCGACCACCTAAAAACAAAACTGGTTTAATACACTTTGCTCCATTGTACATTAAGATAAATATTTGAACTCGTTTCCCACAATATAATTAATACTTTAAAGTTCTGTTTTATTTTAAATTAAGAAGGCTTCAAAATCGAAGCGTTTTAAATAGTCTGTTCTCTGAAGTTTCTATAAGAAGTCCCTTCCTTATCCATGCCACTAACAATTATAATAATATAAATTCAAGGTAAACTTTTTCTCTCAAAAACCAATCTACTGAGAGTTAATTTTGCCCTGCGTTCGCAGCTGAGCGCAGCGCGCGCTGAACCAAGGTCACGCAGTCATAATTAGTAGAAATTGATACGAGAACAAACATTATTTTTATCTTCGTGTTATTATAACTAAGCTTGCAGTTTGTTATTACAGGTGCTGTGTCAAGTAGGTGTGTAACACGGTGTCTGTACTTTTTGAAGAATAGTTAGAGTTATGTATAAATTAAATGCTAGCTCGAATGCCAATAATAACTTTTTAACTAACTTCAAAAAGTGCAATTAATTAAAATAAGATTGGCTCAACAAACCACTCACTTCATTGAACTGTCATAGTGTTAAAAGATACGACATCTGATAAAAAGGATGCGAATAGGTCCACTGGATAGTGTTCACATTCCTGAAGCCTTTAACAAGGCAAGCAGCCCACAATATTAAAGTAATTTATGTATATTCCTAAAGTACTGCATACTTCAAAATAACAGAAAATTCATGACATTTGTGATTAAGGAACTGGCCGAACTTTTTTGACTTTTTGATGCTCAAATGGTACACATTCATGAAGCCATGGGAGTGTGGCACGCGTGAAAATAGAATGTGGGACATTTTCTGATTCTTTGATATCACATGCCAAATCTCCTCTTAGACTGAAGGAATTTGTTTAAATAGCGAGAGAAAGTTTCATTTCTTTCGTAGTGGAATCAAAAGTATCTCACATAAAGCTAGGACTATATTCGGGGTTTCTATTTGCAATCGCCGATTCTGATCTGTCGTTGGATGTGGTTGGAAATGTTTAGATGGAAGAAGATTAGAAGAGATGCTCTGGGAAGCTAGTAATGGGTACAACCAATTTGAGAAAGTTGAGTTCTTCACAAGACCATCATGGTGCACAGTTATAAGAAGGAAAGTAACATATTCTGTGCAGAAGAAAGGAAAAAATAAAATATTTCAGAATGATTTCTTATATGTATTTGAAAAGACAAACTGAAGAAATGCTAACGAGATCAAAAAGGTGATTTATGCCGGTAGAACAAAATAAAGGTGCTAATTGAAATATGTTGATAGAGAGCATTCAGCACCAAGGAAAGAAATGGATGCTAGTATTGGGATGAATGTGAGTTCAGAAATTATACGTGAAGAGTTTCAAGAAGCTGGTGCATGTGTTTCGGGTGTACCTATAGTAGTTTGAGAGCTACTGCAGCATTAGATTCTCAGTCAAAACAAGGTTTCGTTGTGTCTATATATAAAAAGTATTCATACAGTGCAATACTAAATGCCAATCTTTGTTAGGTGAAATGAACTGAAACTTTAATCTGTTACACGATGCTTGTGAAGGTTCCATATTTTATTTTCTTTCTTCATTTATTATTTCTATAGATTATAACTGAGCACTATATGAATTTATTAAATGCCTGCAAAGCTAACTGCATTCATTCAGCTTATGAATGTAATGTGATAAATATAAACAACTTGGTATAATAGTAATTCTTTTTTAGTTTGAAATTCCAAGACTATCATTTGAGAATATATGTTTTGGGGTTTTATTCTTTCTTGCTGGAAAGCTTGTGCTATTAAATGACTCATATTTAAGACTTTCAAAGGTTACGAAAATGCTGTTATGATCTGTTACTCGCCTTTAAAAATAATGAAGCGCGGTCATTTATTTCAACCGATTGCGTTGCTGCCTTAGCTTACCAGTTATAGCATTGGCTGATTACTAACTAAAAATAAAACTTGTTTAAAGAGCTTAAAGTCTTCTTGGAGTGAATAATGTTCTAGAGTTAATTACTACAACGACCTGCATTATAAATTTGTTCTTTCGCTCTCATTTAAGATTTCATTTTCGATTAGCCAAAAGAAATAATTTTATGTAACACAATGTGTGTAACAACTGACCTTTGAGACATTAACAACCTTTCTTGTGCTGACAACATTCCTGTTTTTCTGGGAAATACGAAGAAAATAAACAAAAAAAAATTTCGGGCATTAATGAAATTGCTATAATAAATAAAAAAATACTCACAGACTTAACTTAACAGGGAAAAGGAAGGTTAAGGAATCATAAATAAAATGTATTATGTTTTCTAGAATCAGATTTCGACTATTCTTTCTTTGTTCTAATTTCGTATAAAATAAGGCAGAAATATTACTGCTAAGTTAACACGCTTTAAGTAATTTTTCTCCCTGAATGAATTTTGAAAGGTAATATACGCTTCCCTACAGCATTCCTCTATGTATTTATTTGTTTATTTAGATTAATTGTTTAAACATTCTCCACCAACTGCCGAAGTCTTCCAGATGCTGAATAGAAAGAAATTATTAATGATGGCGCAAATGAATCCACTATATTATGTCGTTAGAAATTAATAATGGTTTCATGCATTATTACTTTTGAACTGTAAAATACGCAGGAAAAAATATGCATTTTAAATAGGTTTTATTTTAAATGTTTGGGAATCAGGAATTTGCGTATCGTTTTTGCGGGATTTTAACATGGACACACTGTCAGATAAAATCTGGAAGAATTATGGAAGATTGAAAAGATAAAAGCACTTCTGAACGCACAGTTCAGCGTTGTTTCCAAAAGTTTCGTACTGGGGATTTTAGCTTTGAAGAATATAAAGTAATACTCAACAAGATGGTTTGCAGATGGTAGTATATAAATTAAGTGAAGATATCTGAGACAAACAATATAATGACATTTATAAGTACTAACCATATAGCAAGTCAAGTTGTAATTAATGGTAAAGTAATAGAGTAAGTAAATGTTTTTCCTTTCCTGAAGTTCAATGTGTCTTTGTCAAGTGTGGCGCAAAGAGAAAACTACACAAATAAGGTCCATGAAATAGTCTGGACATTACTGGCCAGGGCGAAGGAGAATACGTCGACACTTCAGCCTTGTACAAGGCTGGCCGTTTGTGCCTATGCTCCAAATGATGCACCTCTTGGAAAAATAGATGGAAAGAGGTAGATATAGCGGCCAGTATCCATGAGCTGGGACTTTCCGGATGCAGACGGGGATGCAGGTGGAGCTCCCTACCCCCTCCCAAAGGAGTACGAGCCACTCGGAAAGTTCGCTTCCATACTACTTGAGCCACTCCGCCCGGTAAAGTAACGGCAGTGTCTGAATTCAAATAAATATATCAGAGTTTGCAAATATTCCACACGAATCAAACGACCATAAAATGCCTTAGATATGAAGTCTGTCCTTCGTGCTTTAAAAGATCAACACAGTCACTTAATCTCTTTATTTCTATTTATTTGATTTAATTAGAGACACTGCTGCAGTAATTAACATCATATTTAATTCAAGGCATGAAACAGTCGATAAATTTTGCTCAGAGGTCTCTTCGCATATTCTCGAAGTACCAAAACAATTAGAAAATTATATTTATACCAAGGAACGTTCTGGCGACTATTTGGTGGTATGCGAATAGTTTAGTACACTGTAGTCTTCAAACAAACCTTTACTTCAGAGATGTATTGTCAAGAATTTGGCAAAATGCATCAGCACTAGACAATAGAAAAGAGCACATTCTTCATGATAACAGCCCACCACAAAAGAAACTCCAGAAACTGAATGAATGGGTCACGATAATTTACCTCATCCAGCATATTCACCCAATCCCTCAACAGCTGATTTAACTCGTTCAAAATGACATTTAGAAATTCATCATTTCTAGAAACAAGGAATTTTATCTAAATGGCATAAATGGCAAAAATTGTATGTGTCAATAGTAATTATTTAGATTAATTAAATTAATAATGCATTTATTGGCAATCTATTAAAGTTTAAATTTAAAAAATAACATTATTAATTACCAAAGTTATCTGGTATTTGCCTTTTTAAAATGAGAAAATCTTTGAATGAAAGAAAGAAAAATTCAAAAGAAATTAAAAACTTGATCCAAGCAGTCCTCGAACTGCACTCTCTTCAATTACCTGGGCATGTCTGAGCCATCAAGAAGCATATTTAGTGAGTATCGTTTAAGATTTGTTAACTCAGGTGATTTTATTATCCGATTGCTCAATCACAGGAGTTTCGTTTCAGAAAACAGAATTCAACGCAATGTTAACAACGCAGGTTCATTAGAAGTGGTTAACTTCTTTTGATTAAAATTTCAAATTTAAATTGTTTAAGCGAGGAAGATATTTAGTTAATTACTTCCATCTATTTTGCTCGCAGAATTGTATGATTTTCACAACAACTGCAATAATTTATTTTAGATATGCCGATACAATTATTATTGAAGAATTGGAAAGAATTCGTCTGCCATAGCTAAACATATTTTGGGCTTACAAAGCTGAAACTATAACCAAAGGCAAAAGAGAGCACTCTTCTCCCCCTTTATAAGACTATTTCAGTTTTTACTTTCGATCACTTTCGATCCTTTGTAAAGTCTTACTTTTTACATCGAGCTCAGTTTCTCTTGGGCTTAAAGCTACCAGGAATAACCAAAATACAATTGAATGCGGTTTATTCTTCTAAAACATAAGCAGATAACAAGTGCGTTGAAAATTCCTAAACGTCGCTACCTAGTTACGTTTATCTTCAAAGAGAACAGTAAAAATGTAAATAATAAAAGCTCCAATTTATGCTGACAACCGATTCCCTTTAAATTATTCGGCTGCTCAGCAGTTTCAAGCAGTCTATTTATGGGTACGCCGAACATCATCTTGCAGGTCAGGTAAGCATGTCTTAGCTCTTATAACTACGTAATGTAGTAGTCCATATAATTCATGGTATTTAATTAACTAGCATTCCCCGCGTTTACCCTTGAAAAACTGAGTAGCTTAAGAAACCTTACCATGGGAAACTGCTACGTTAAGTGTTCCATAAACATAAATAGCCTTGGGCAGCGATAACGCAATGCTCAGAGAGCACCCGTTTTCGTAAAGATTTATTTTGACACTGAATATTCTTTATTTGACATTTGTAATAATAACTGGAGAACAAAAGAACACCGACGTCCACAGGTTATTTAACTTCTTTTCATGTTTCTCTAGAAGAATATTTGCAGTCAGAGCACACGTATATTATGCGTTCAGTAAGTATATAGCCGGTTTATTTTTCCAAACAAATGCATGACATTTATACAAAGCAATAATTTTAAGCCACGCATAACTACAAAAGGGTAATGGGTAATATTGCAGAGAAAGCTACGCAAAGCCAACCTCCGAGTCGTTCAACTTCAGTCCTTGTTATTCTGTGAGAGCATCAAAGTAGAATGCACATCTTATCATTGCTACGGTTATTAGAATATGCATAATTTAGATTTATTGAACGTATAGTACGTTTCTGATCAACAAGTGTGTACTCTAAGGTATTGTGGATAATATACTCTTATTTGGTAGATGAAGTATATTTATAAAAGGAAAAAAAAATATTTCAGAATTACTACACTCCATCAACTGATTATAGAGAACGAACAAAAAAATTTCGACCTTTTTTTTATGAAATAATAGTTTGTAGTAATCTTATTTGAATATAACCGCAATTCATTTGAAAGCACTACTATATAATCATGTTCTGAAAACATTGATTCATTTTTATTTCAAAATTTTTCTATAAAATGTTGTTTATAGAGGAACGAGTGGCTACAAAAGAATGTTGAATTGATTTAATCCGTTTTGGGGAAGTTCATAAGAATCACAATCAATATTTGAAGTTGTTAATAAGAAAGATTTATCTTTTAATAAAAGCTTATAAAATAGGCATTTGTCTTTATAATGACATTGTAATGTTTTAATGAACTATATTGTCAAAGATCGATTACGCAGAAGTGCAACAGAAGTTTACTCCAAAATTCTGGATTGTATTATGAACACCATTGTATTTCAAAAAGATGGAGACTCCCTCATACCACGCTCACCGAATTTGACGTTCTTGGACTTTCTGCTTGGGGATAATCAAGTTAAGAGTGAACAGAACCGAAGTAAGAGAGTTGCAGCACTTGAAAAATGTGCAGCGGTTTTAAACACGCCTACAACTGCATTTCAGGCTGCATTTCACATTGGATACCCTGCTGTGAAATGGATGACCGCCTGTTGAATTGAAATAAAAAGTGCATTATGAACTTACAAATCTACATATCATGTAAATTTCATTTATTACTAGCCCTTATTTAGGAAAATGGGTCTAAATTTTATGTCCACTCATTCATTACTTGGTGGAAAATTCTCTTTATAAGAAAACAATTTTTACATATATTGAAAGATAATGTAATAAAATTCACCGAACGTTTCTATAATGCTACATCTTTAAATACGACGTCCCAATAGTTCAGTGGGAAAATTTGGATGACAACTGAGGTTCTTATCTAAATGTAAGATTAGTTTTTGATATCCTCCTCATAGAATACGGTGAAAAGAACTTGCTCTGAACGAGTAGCTTCAAAAGTTCTCCAGCAAAAGAGATTCAGAGATCGCGGGTCGCAGTGTGAATCGGCCATTTCAATACCCTGACCATTTATCACATTATTTGAATGTGAAGCGTTCTTGGCATTCAGAAATCGAATGATACCACGAATCTTTTATTTGATTACTCTTAGAGTAGCCTTGTACTGGCGATTGCGGTAAATACTTGTGCATGGGGTTGTAAATTGTCACCAAGGTACCGATCGAGTCCACGAAAAGATCCATTGACCTTTCTGAACAGTCTGGCCACAGCTTATAAATGTGACCCTAAATCCTTCTGAATTCACTTTATCTACAATCTGTTTTCTTTTTTCTCAACTTTACTTCTATTGGTTAAATGTGAACGGAGTGACCAATGTAGGACACATTTGTAAGGTTCGATATCAAAGTTTGGTCAGTTTATCTTTCATGTTGTGGAATTTCAGCACATTTGAATGTTTTGTTTGGAAAATATAGCTGAATGAAATGTTTTACGGACTTTGTGTACACACTGTATTTGGGGTGCTTTAACAAGGATGTGTATGTTGACCAAAATGAAACTTGGTTGGCAGCATCGAAACAGCAGTCACAGTAGTGTACAGAAGCCAGATGTTAAGTACCGAAGAAGAAAAATTATTTCCATCTGCAGGAAAGACTATAACAGCAGTATTTTGGAATGCCAAAGAGATTTTATTAATTGATTAAGTTCAAATGCCGAAGAGCACTACTACAATTATTTTAAACTAACTAGAGGAATATATTTGAAAAATAAGTCACAGTTTGCAGAAGAAAAATACTCTTTTTAATCAAGGCTATGCATTTGTTAACAAAGTATTATTTATTGTATTATTTATTGTATGTATTGTTAACAAGTATTTATTGCTTGAGTGCTCACTCCAGATACGGCTCTAATTTCCAGCTGTGTGTAATGCTCAAAACTTTTTCTCGCTAGTCAGCTTTCTTTCATCAAATCAAGAGGCGACTGCAACTATAGAGGAATATTTTGCAGACCTTCCGGGGAACCACTTCAAAGGAGGAATAATGACATTGGAGCATCTCTGTAGTAAATTATGGCAATTTATGCTGGGAAATAAAAATAATGTTTAAGTTAAACTTGTTCCTTTATCTTTAGATCGAAAAAAATTTAGGTCCTTATTGGGTAAGAAATTAACACGAGTTAAACTAAACATAGCATCCAAATTTTAATGTCTTCCATAAGGCAAGTAATCTGCAATGACTGTTAAAAGCGCACCTTTATAGATGTATGCAATGACTGTCTGTAATGCAGTCCATAAAAATGCTATTAGCTTAAAAGTTTTTTGCATTAAGAAAGATAGAGTTCTTTTATGACCTCTGAAAATCTATGCTTTATTACCACATTCAATCGTTGAAGCACCTTAAAAGCGAATCTCATTACAGCGCTCAGGTTTCAAAACAGATTTGCTGCTTTTTACGCACAGAAAGATATTTCATTTACATTGTTGGCAATCTTACGCTTCTTTTGTGACCAAGCAGTTTCGTGGTGGGCGTTTCGAAGAACCTGCTGGTGAGTTTTATTTTCTCATTCCTGCATCAATGAGGAAAAAATATATTGACTCGAGGAAGAGATGGGAGATGTAATATTATTGTTTTTATAGTCATAGTTTATGAGTTTCCATAACTACGTGGGACAGCATCGTAATTATGAAGTCTGGTAACGGCGTTTGCTTTCCAACTTTGGCAGAGGAATGGAAAGAGATGGTAGAATTCGGTTACCGAGGAATTTAAATGTCACACCAGTAAAGGACAAATTTATGCACGGGTAAGACATTGACATTAAAATTGTGTAACTTACTTAAATTTTATGCGTTTTTTCTCCCCTTTTTTGTAGAGTTGTCAGTGTGCGGCTCAAATGGAATGGATTCCGTTTTCTCCATTCTCCAACAATAAATAAATAAATAAATAAAAATAAAAAATAAAATAATAAAGCGAAGAGCAAAACATAAAAGCAAATGCAGGAACGTAATTTAGGAGTAGAAACTGGAGAAGGCTACTGTTAAAGAGTTAACCATTACAAAAGGCTAATAACTATCAATTTTGTCAGGTATAAAGACTTAGGAACTTAAATTTACATCAGTGTTTTAGTAAATATCCCAAGCATCCAGGCAAAGCTTGGTCATAACTTTAATTATGGCTTTCTTCCAAGCACAAGTGCTATAGCAAAACATTTACCTTACAGAGACTTAGGACTTAAAAAGGTTCCGTTGTGCATTTGTTTTGTTGAACGCTGAATGCAGAGAAGATTACTGATTGCAAAGTGCACATTACAATCAGTGAAGGTTTCTCAAAAATCGTTGTTTCAATATAATGAGCTATTGTTTGTGTAGATAAGACTCTGCGCGACGAGCGCAGAATTTGCACCTTATTCAAGGAAGACATAACGAATTTATTTATCATTTAAGAAAGCAAACAAAGTATAGCTAGTGTAAATTATTAATATAAAACGTTCTATTGGTGTTGCGAAATGCTGCCTTCAATATTTAGATACGCATTCTTGTACACGAAACATTTTAAGGTCACAGATGTCTATTATTCTCGAAGTTCATATAAGAATCTATTTCAAAAAATTAATATTATGACTTTTATGTTAAAAATCAAGGATACATTATGAAAAATATGCACATACGTAAATAATATCAATACTAGAAGAAAAATCAAATCCTTATAGACCCGTTGCTACTTACTTTGCTATCAATGAAATAATTTAATGCTCTCTCAAACAATGATTTCAATTCCAACCTATCTGTACAGAGTGGATCACAGGAAATAGTACAAAAGTAAACGATAATAATTAAGAACAACGTATATTTACAATAACATTATTTGTGACTCTCGGTGTTACATACAGTAGCCGCTCGTGGTCCCTTAGGAGGGTGAGCCTCTCCCACATTCTCTTTTACTGCAGTGCCATTGTACGTTTGTACTATAAACTTGTGGATTATTCGGAACTTCTAATTCAATTGTTAAAGTACGCCTTAAGCCTTCTGCAGTCAGTTTAGAAACAGCAATTGATATTATGAATCATTCAACCGACCTACTCCCACTGATGTGTCACAACAAAACGTGACATGCATGTAATAACTGTCGTTTCGTCGTCCTGTACAAACGAAATTTCTTCCTTCTATTTATTTTAATGGTGTCATTCCTATAGACAAGACACGTTTCTTACTTCACGTGATGGCAGCCAAAATGTTTTTTCAAACCATAAAAAAAAAAAAAAAAAAAAAAATCTTCATTTAGTGTCATCTTACTGTAAGATCCTACAGCTTTAGATTGATGAGGTCCAAATCATTTCACTTCCAACTTAATAGGTAAACTTTGACGCGAAATTGGAGTTTTCAATAAACTGTTCACTTTATTCTTTGTCACAAAACAATACTCTTTTTTTAACTTAACATTTAACACTGTGAAAGTCAACTTTCCCCTGACAAACAAGAGAGGAAGAACCCAATTTCATACAGAGTACGAAAACAACCCCTAGACGGTTATGTATGGTGTCAGTAACCCCTCAACATCTGATTCCCAAGGAAAGAGAGAATACCGAGCACTGACCATGGGCTGCCTTCCTGCTGGTCCAAGAGATTGAGAAATACGCAGGGGAAATGCTAACATATCTTGGAGGATAAGTCCTTAAAAATATTTGCTAACTCATTGAAGGCGTAAGTTTAAAGCGTAACATTTTACGGGTTGGCACATGAGCTTGCCTCGCTAACGGAGGACCCGAATGCTACCGTTAATGCAGTAGAGAGGAAATACGCTCATTGTATAAGATACAATTAAAAACGAATCAGTTATACATAACTGTTTTCATGCATTTTTGTTTTAAAAGTTGACCAGGAGAAGAGAAACAGTAAATAATTATTGACTTTTCTTTGGGAGGAGGAGCCAAGCCCATATGGTTCTTATGGACGAGCCACTCCTGGCTACAGATATTGCCATTTATGAAACATGAAACAAAATTTCATTTCTTGAAAATCAAATAAGGCATATGGCTTCCATCAGCGACGATTCTTTTTTGCAAACGTTTACAAAAACTCCTCACAACCTTCTGAAGAATTTCTGGAGGAAAGACTTCAATCATCTCCTAGATTGCGTCTTTCAATTCAACAATAGTATACAGCTGCCGTGCAAAAACGTTTCCCTTAAGATAACCTCATAGGAAAAAATCGGGGGCTGACAGATCGGGAGACGAAGCCCGGCCATGGACTTTCTCCAAATCATGACATTAGTCGATTAGGAAAGAGGCGCCTCAGTGTACATAAAGTGAGATGTGCGTAAGGAAGTGTTCGAGGGATAGTTGGTTTTATTGCCAGTAACCCATCTAAACACGAATTAATTACACAATGTCATACCTGTCTTCCAAGTATAACTTCAATCAGAGCAAGCAGTAATTTCCCAGAAACTGGCCTTAAAAGAAGTTACTTGACTGTCTAAAGATTCTCGAAACTTAAAAGCTCTCCCAAGATTTTCCCAACGGAAACTTGAATTACTTTAGCTGATACGTTAATTAACTCAAATTATTCTCTCTAGGAAAAACAGGAGCTGTTTTTACCGAATGCCTTTCTCCTGCGTATTTGCAGCAACAACAATCTACTCAGTGAAAAAGGTTTAAGTCAACGTGAAACTGTTGTTTGTGTAACTTTATGTTTAAAGAGGAACAGCAAAAACAACCCAAGAGCATTGTGATGTCTGTGGAAACGCACAAAGGGGAATGAAAACTCCTTGCATACTTTCTGCACCTGTTTCAAGCTCCTTTGTAGCTCTAGCGTCATTCAGCAAAGTACGTCTATTTACAAAAAAGTATGATATTCAGTATTCTAATTAAGAATTATGGGTAGAAAATGTTTGTAGGCTTTAAAAGTTTTCAAAATTAAACAAAATTAATCAATGTATTGCTCATGATTTTCTCGAACATTCATTATAGTAAAGGTTATTTTCTTATATAATAATGTCTGCGCTTATTAGTTCAGTATTTTAAAAAGGTTATTCTAATGAAAAAGTAAATAAATACAATTTTATTGCACCAAATAAAATATTTATTCACAAACTCTTTGTATCACAAAACGCTAAGTTTTTCGCTTATGATATATCTTTGGTATTTACTGAAAAAATAAATCCTATCCATAAAAGTACCTTAGTAGTAAAAAGGGCGTTAAACACTATTGACAAATCCATAAAAGCGCATTTGTTTTAGCGACAACCTATCACTTGATGCGAATTTCGTTCTTGCTATCTATTTTTTCATGATGGGAAACGGAAATAGTTCGAGAGAGCGAAATTCAGAGAGTAGGGGAGATGACGAAGAATTTTATACTCTTAAGTTAAATACTTTTGAGGCCACAATCGCGGATTTATGCGCTGGTATGTTATCATGATTCAATCTTTTTTAGTCATCAAATGAAGATAACGCTTTTTTACCGTTCTTAACTGCTCTGGTAGTATAGCCTAATATTGGTCTGTTATGGTTTCATGCATTTCAAAAACGCCAATTAAAATTACGCCTTTCAATCCCAAAACTTATCACCATCATCTTTCCTACCGTTTTGCCTTCTTTAGAGCGCTTTCTCCGGTTGCAGGCCACTATTTCGACTGCTCCGTCGTTTCCGGATTGAGGTTTTGTTTTTAACGGTGTTTAAAGCTGGTTTTTAACTGCAGGCGGTGGACACTGATGATATGTGAGATGAAATGATAAATTGGAGAAGGATTTTTTAAGGAAGGAAAGTTCTAGACCCAAGTTTAGGGTACCTTCCCGGCATTTGCCATATATGAGACTGAGGAAAACCTGGAAAAAATCTCGGTCAGAGAGGACGGACGAACTCCAGACCTCCCGCTCAGGAAACCGCCCGAAACGACTTCGGCCACCCTTGGCGGTACCAGAGTGTAGTATTGAAACACATTTTGTCACATATTAGCTCCGAAATGTACTTGGATTCCGTTTAAACAATTCCAAATTGTGCACAAAAGTGACAACTAGTTTCCTTTCCTAGTCATGCGTTAGCAAACATGACACCCACCTAGCCTTTTTCATTTGCACATGATTGTGTAAATATTATGCACCCGATTTTCACAAATATCTACAGCTTCAGTAAACCTCGCGTACCTTAAGTATCAGGTCGCTCGGCACCGTGTTGTGAATTGTTTCTGTCATTTTGGGAGTCTTGCCTTGACAGGACGTCCGGAACTATCTGCATCGCTAAAACCATTTATACACCATTCTAATGCGTAGGTACATATTCGTCCAATATTTGTCCAGTTTAGCTTGATTTCTGTGGGCGTTGCCTCCTTAAAAAGTGTATTTCTGCATTTTAGACGATTGTTTACAAATTAAAGCAAGAAAATGCTTCTCAAATACAAACTAAACTTCGTAACTATTTATCAATATCCCGCAACAGTCACCACTTAGCCCAGGCAATGTTGTAAACAATATTGTTCTACTACCTTTACAGACTATCGAGAGACATACTTAGTACAAAAACATCGATAAATGAGGAAATGCCAAAAAGAATACATAGCCTCGCTGTAGTATTTTTAAAGCTTCATTTAGCTGGGATTATTTTGAAATGTAGGTCACCGCGTTCATAACTACAAGTAAAAGAAATGCATTGGTCATGGCATAAACCTTGACCTACCCTACGAGACGTAGGTATGCCGGCAGCATTCTTTATTCTCGAATGAATGGGCGGGCAAAGAGACAGACGGTAGCTTGGAATCTGCGTTTGAATTTCCTATTCAATAACAAGTGCATACACTAAGGGGAGTCTGGCTAGGCTGTCCCAACCGGAATAAATCTCGTCTTGATTCCTTACTAATCTTTTTAATGCGCTATAGTACTTTCTATTTATAAACTCTTTGCCGCGTTCCCTAGCCACGTCCTACCCTTCCATTTAAGGAGATCTTCCAACTTTCCCAGCATCATTTTTACTAAAGGGTTATGAGAGAGAAATAAAGTAAAATAGTTCATACACTAAAGAATCACTCCAGCGACCACACATCGAAAGTTAAATACTAGATAATAAAGTTAGCAATGAACAATTACGGTGTCATCGTGAAAAGTGCCCTACTCAATAAATTATTTAAAAATATTTTAAATCATATTCTTAAAATATTAGGTCAACATTGGCCTGAGCTCTTCAAGAATATGTTTATCTTGTCGTGTTATATATATATATATATATATATATAACACTTTCGACACTTTCCTTTTCGATTATACAGAGTGATTCTCTGGCCAGAGGTCCCAAACTAGTCTATAAATATTTGTTATGTTAGAACCAGTAATTGCCCCATTTATTGCATGTTCATTATTAATTACGGGACAATCTAGTTAAAACTACCGAGATGCGGTGACGCGCAACATAGACCACTGAGGACAATTGCAGGCGCCCATTAAATTGTTGCTGTGCGTTTTTTAAAATGCATGAATATATGATTGTAAGGTAATGTCTATAGACACTAGTTTGAGGCCTCCAGAGAGAGGTTCACCATACTTCTTTATATTTTCCTTGTACATTCTTAATTTTCATTACAATTTAAAATAAAATACAAATAATTCTTGTCTTGTTGAATTTATTTTATGTATCCACCTACATAAATTTGTAAATTTTCAATTGCCTTGGCCGGTTTACTGTCCAGATTCAAATTTTCTGAATCATAATTGAGAATAAACATTTATAAAAGTTTTATTTTATTTCTCTACTTTACTTTATAAGTACATTATCTATTCTGCTATGCTATCTATTTTATTTTTTCCACATTTGTGTTGACTAGTACGAAATTGTATAATCTAGACAATTAAACATAACACTCTTTCAATTACTGTATTGTTAATTATTATTTTTATCATAATTATGCCTATCAAATCTATCGTTTTTATTTTGTTTTCCAATATATTTCAGTAATGTATTTTATTTACATTTTTATTGCATGTATGACTTTTGTATTTCCTTTCGTAATCCTCACCTAGTTACCTACATATAAAAAGGTATTTAAACATCGTTAAGTTACTTCAAATCGTTCTGTGTTACTACTTTCTACAATATATTAAATAGTAATTGTGAAATCGCAACATTCTTTATTTCTAATATAAACCAAGTCCCTGTAATTCTCACGAAAGTTCCTTCATTCTATACATTTGAAGATTAATATGACAACTGCACTTCATTCTTTTGAAATACGTTACGTTTTATATCTTGTATAATTTTTCTCTTCATAAGCAGTTTCTTTTAAACCAAATTCTAATATGTATATAAAAGTATATATATATATATATACTTTTTATAAAAAAAAGTATTACAAACTTCACTTCAATGCCTTTAAACATGGGCAGTTATCTCATAAAAGTTACATTTTGTTTCTTTTTGAAGATTTTTTACTTTATATTTTATTTTTTATATTTTCCATACCCTATTTTATAACATACAGAAAAGGCTATAATCTTTTAAATTTTAATTTATACGAATACTACCTGATCGAAATGTAATATTTCTGTGTATTTAATATATCTTACCTGCACACTGATTTTACAGCAAAAGCGATAATTATTTTCCTAAGAAGGAGATCGAACCATCAAATGTATAATGATATGTTGATTGCATTAAGTGCTGAAGTCCAGAAATAGGCTACTGCGTTTTCAGAAAGTGCATGATTGCTATTAACTGGAATGGTTGAAGAATATCTGCTAAGTAGATTAGACCGTGGCTCGCACCCTTTTAAACTAAGATAATGTACGGTTTCAAAGGTCAAACAGATGTAATTAAGGTATCTTCTAGATTTTTGTCTAGGTATTCAAAATATATTGTTAAACATAACAAAATTTTGTTTAGCTATATAGAAAATAGATCGCAAATTGCGAAGTCGTTCTTCTTGAAACCTGAATAGCAACTGAGCTCTAAACACAGACGAAAGCTTTCAAAAGGACAGCAAGCAGTTCTTGCAGAACAGCCAATACGCTTTGAAGTTCTGAAACATTCTATAAACAGATTTGGGCACATCAGGCTACCCTCTTTCCTAATCCTAAGAAACAAATAAAGGGAAGAAACTGTTCAAGCACTGAGAACCCCATAGCAGCTGCCGATAAGTGCAGTACAAGCAAAGATGCTAGAACAAAGAAGTTACGTATATATGGGGCTCAAGGAGCAATATAAATACATTTTTTTTTCAACTTTGTAGCTTCTTGTTTTCTTTATAAAGCCAGCCACTTTTAGCCTCTTCCCATGTAGGCCCTCAAGTACCAACGTTTTCATTGCATTTAATATTTATTTCTGAACATCGAACTCTTTGTCTAAAATGTTCACAAGAAAGGCTTAAATATGTAGAGGTAACATTTAAGAAATATAATTTTGTCTTGGAGATTCGCGTTATGAATAATGAAACATACAAATGTCATTTGAACACTTGCTTTACATTTTAGAATAGAAATTGCACAGTTTACAAACTTTCTCTTCCACCAATATATTAGAAAATTAATTCATATTTAACAAATTTAATTTTAATTAAATAATTTTAATTTTACACAGAAACCCAAATCTTAAGTTAAAATTAACAGCAATTTAAATTTGAAAATTTAAAGATTCAATTTATATACAACGCTCATTACAGTCAAGCCTAAATAGTGGTTTGAGCAAAAATTAGAATAAGCGATATTACTATACCTATTACTAAATAAACACGCCAGCAAAACTCTAAAACAGTTATGTAATTGTTTCGGTTCAAGTAGGAACGCATCAATGTCCAATTTATTCCTGTGGGCATAAGAACGAAAAAACGCAGTTGCAGACCGGTTGCATTTTCTTAGGGACATGGTAATCGTTTTGGTAAACATTGCTTTCTCAGAAGTATAAACTTTTACCACTCTACTTCCATAAAACATTTGCATATTAGAGAGGAATATAACCTTTAAATTGAGTTAAACTTATCTCCAAAGCTCATTTTAAATTGCGATTCATTAAATGAATAATAATGTAACTATCGGTTTTAACTTCTTGTTGAAAGTTAATCGATAATGGAAAACTTAGCAATAAGTAATGATGAGTAAAAGGAAAAAGGGAAAGAAACATATGCTTTTGCTATGTGCGCGCGCACGATAAATCAATATTTTTACACCCTGCAATGCCTTTAATATTATCATTAGGTGTAATATAATTTAAGATATTTTATGCTTTCCTTTGTTTTCTTTAGTTTCTTCGGTTTTAGCATTCCTATTTATAATAAATTCTTCTCTCTGCAGCTAACAGAAACTCTATTCCCTACCAATTACTTTAATGTAATATCCCTATTAACCAATACTTGACAAGCTAATAAATGTTGAACAATGTGCTTCGAACTTTCTACGCAAGAGTTTTGAGTTTTTGATGTTCTTGCCTCCTTCGGCTTCTAGGTAGTGTCTTTTCTCTATGTGAAGGTGCGTTTTTTCTTCACTAACTCCGTATTTCCGGTTACTCTTAATAAAATCACATTATAAAGCATATAAATGATTTATCTTTATTTATGCATGTAGCTTGTTCATCAGCCATTCAAGTTTTCATTGGCACAAGCGGTCTTTAATTTACTTTCCTTTTCAAGCAAGAATAGAATGCAGAACGGTGGATGAAGGGAATGCACAATCAGACAGGCCTCTTCTAGCCAATAAAATACCAACCGAAAAACGGATTTAAAACTAATATTAAAAACTCTTAAACAAAAATGTGTGTTATTCTGCGATATACCTTAAAAAGCATAACTTTCATTAAGAATATTAAACAATAGAATACATAATATCAGTAGAGCGCAGAAAGATCTCGCAGGAGACTATTACACAGCAGATCTTAAATGGTCCGAATAAAATTACACTGCTTTGCTTCTCCTTGCAGTTTGTTCAACACTGTCGGGCAAAACATATTTTTATTTTAAATGTCGTTTAAGTTACGGAGAGTCGTAGATTTTCCTTTAAAGCATTACTTGAATCCTGAAAACGCTGATCAACATAGGTCAGTAAATACAGAATGGTTTAGTTGGTGAGCAGACTATTACCGCGCATCAAAGGTATTCCCGGCGATCGTGTAATTTTTTTCAGCATATACAACGGTAGGTCCATAAGTTTCCGACCTCGCCGTTAGGGATTATCGCCTTCACTAAATCCTTATCTGGTATCATACCTTATCTATTAAGCAAATAATTAAGCTGTAACTTCCGCTCCGCTGTGATCAGTTCTTCAGATATAGTTGCATAAAGAAGGCTATGTGTACAAGATTGTGACGTGTTCAAAATGGAATATCAGGGAGCTGTTATTAAGTTCTTCACAAAAGAAAGAAGGCTATGTGTACAAGATTGTGACGTGTTCAAAATGGAATATCGAGGAGCTGTTATTAAGTTCTTCACAAAAGAAAGAAGGCTATGTGTACAAGATTGTGACGTGTTCAAAATGGAATATCGAGGAGCTGTTAAGTTCTTCACAAAAGAAAGAAGGCTATGTGTACAAGATTGTGACGTGTTCAAAATGGAGTATCGAGAAGCTGTTATTAAGTTCTTCACAAAAGAAGGACTTACTACAAATGAAATTAAACAGCGATTGGACGGTATATATGGGGAAGCATCCCCCTCATATTCTACCGTAAAAGAATAGGTGAAACTTTTTCGAATGGGTCGAGAAAGCATTGAAGATGAACAGTGTGCAGGTCGGCCCTTAAAAATGCTCACTCCTGAAAACATTGCTCTTGTGGAAGCTCTTGCTGTGGCTCAAAGTTACAGAAATAATAGCAAGGTTGAACCTTTGTAAAACAACAGTCCTTCGAATTATTCATGAACATTTAAACATGAATAAAGTAAGTGCAAGATGGGTGCCTAGACTTCTTTCCTCAGTCCAAAAGCAGCAACGATCTTCTGTTGCCCGGTATTTTGGAGCTCTGCCGTGGCTACGAGAGAGAAGTTCAGCAAACCATTGTTATAGGAGATAAAAATACGGTTCTCTACTATGATCCCTTGTCCAAAAGAGAATCAATGGAGTGGCGTAAACCTGGTGAAGCATCGCCTCTAAAGTCCAAGGTCACTCAGTCAACCAAGGAGATCATGGCCACAATCTTTTGGGACTGTAAAGAAATACTCTTCAATGGCTTCAAGGAGAGGAACACCACAGTAAATGGGGAGTATTATACTCGTCTACTGCACAAAGTGGCGAAGAAAAGGCGAGAAAAGCTGAGTGGTGGTGTGCGCCTTCTTCATGACAATGCGCCTGTACACAGAACTCTTGTTGTAAAGGAAGCTGTGAAGAAATGCGTCTACAGCCCAGATTAAGCTCCCAGTGACTATTTGCTATTTTCGAAACTCAAGAAGGACCTTCGAGGAAGGAAATTTAAGCATGAAGAAGTGATGGATGCTATTTATATCCAATTTGGGATAAGATTTCTGATTATTTGGGGGAGGGGGTGAAATGTTATTTCAAAGATGTGAGAAGTGTATTGCAATAAAGGACAACTATATTGAAAAGTGAAATACAGTTTTTGCCTTTATCATACCTAGAAAATGGTTAGGCAGGAAACTTATGGACCTATCCTCGTAGCATGCACTGCAATTTCCTTTGAAAAACGGGTATCAGAGTAAAAATGTTTATTTACCACTTCTTCACGGATTTGTTAGATACACAGTGTTGTATCTTATCTTTCAGCTTTAACTAACAATTTTTACATTTACTGAATGGCGATACATAAAGATAAGTAAATTCGAGAAACGTGAATGGTCAAAGATAAACAAGTGGAAGAGGTGTAGAGTTACTCATGAATGATATTGTTTCTTAAATGGAAAGCTCATAGATAATGTTTCTTAAGGTTTCGTTCTTTATCTTAGTCAAAAAAACTTACACATTCGTATTTTTGGAGTCACTATATTTTTGTAGATGCTAACTTATACCTACCTGTGCTTTACTACGGATTGGGCATGTGTTTGAAACTCGAGGTAGCTTTAAACTCCATTGCAGGAAAGTATACCATATTGTAGATAATATGCTATCTTTTATTTGAAAATGAGAGTCCATAAATTGCTAAGTATCAACACTAAATCATTATATTTAATAATTTGTGATAAAAGAAGTAACTCAGAAGTGCCATAGATTGAGGTAAGAAGTGCAGTAATTAATGTGTAAAGTAATTTAGCAACCATTATTGCAAGCTCGTTTTAGAATATGTTTTTAATCTGTCATTTTTTGTTCTTCATTTTTTAATTTATTATTTTAAGACAAATATCGAAGAGATGTTTGAAAAAAAAAGGGCCAGAAAATTTAGTAGTTTGGGGAGATTATATTAATTTATATATACAAGCCTATTATCCATGTTCAACTTTCGTTTTAGAATAGTATCTGCCATTTTGTTTAGTAGTAAAAGAAAATCAGTCATCATCATCTTCTTCTTCACGTATTGGCATGTATATATAATTATATATATTCTATAAAAGCTACAGAACGATATATATTGATCCAACTATTTCTACTTCGGTTAATCTAAATTACTCTTTCCAATTGCATTATATTTTTAAATGCGTTTTGGTATTTAGTGCTATTCATTCGCTCTAAACGAACTTACCACACATTTCTTTGTTTCAATAATATACAATTATGATCCCAAAATTTAAAATATTTCAATTTATTCCACATTTGTGCTGTTTGGAATATTCTTTCAGCGTCTATTGTATGAGTGCAAGTAGGAAGCGCAATATTTTTATTTAATTTACTTTTGTTATTTCCTAATTTTTTAAAATTTTTATTTGTAATACCATTAATTTGATTCATTTTATAAAATTTTATGTATATCATTACCAGAATTATAGATTACTTCCCAGTCAAAAACGTTAAAGAATGAAACCTGTCTAATTAGTTTATTTTCAATAATAATTTTATTATACTTTATATAAGGACACAGAAGTCCATAGCCTTTGTATTTTGAGAGTATAGTGTAAATTGTTTGATTTTATAACTTTTTCCAATTCGAACAATGCTCTTTGTAATATTATTTCATTTTCAGTATTATAATTTGATAGCCTGTAAATAATATAAGTACTATATTAATTAGTAATCCATATTCAATGAGACCACTACTTCCCATTTTCATAAAATTTCGTCAATATAAATATCAAAAAGAGCATCTGCAGGCTACATTCTTGTTCTACTTTCTTATTTACTGTTACGGATTTTGCATCCTTTTAATCCACCAATTTCATTTTAATATTATTTATGTATACAATTTAATTACTTAAATTAAATATAATTTAAATTCAAATAATCCATGTAAACAATAAAATTACTTACGAGCTATAAATAATGAAATACAATAATTTAAAAACTCTTTAGAGGGAGAAAAATATTTATAGCAAAAAAATGGGGTTTTGGAAGAGAATGTTAGAAAATTAGAACAATAAGGGGGAAAATACTATGATAGAATTTACATAAAATACTACTAAAGTGACTCAAGAAAATCAATAATGATATGGATATATAAAAATAGTGGAAAATAGGAGAATAGCGAAAAAAATATTGGGATTGAATATTGAGGACAAAAAGAAGTAAAGTGAAATTGAAGTAACAAATTGAAATAATGAGGAATATTATAAATATGGTATAAGTAGAACATGGACGATGAAAGCAGAGGAATAGCCTTTTAATGTTTAAGTTCCAAGTATTATAAATCCTAAATACAAATATTATCTTAATTTTATTTTCAGTATTTTAATTGTGGCTTATCTTAAAAATATAACATAGAACTTGAATCTATCATAGCAATATATTTTTTTCAATTAAATGCTACAAGAGATCTGAAAAGATTCAATAGGTACCTAAAAAGGTGTAAACAATATTTTTTAAAATATTCAAAAAGGATTTAAACTGAAAAAAACAAGTGTACTGCAAAGTTATTTTGTGAATAGATGAGATAGTCAATATGTGACAAGAGTAAGTTAATTTGAATGTTGAACTATTGAAAACAAATTTTGCATTTAAAAAAATTATAGCAGAAGATATTTTGTAAAATTCGTGCATTTTTAAAATTATTTTTTGGGAAAATTTGTACTCATAATACAAAATAAACAATTGTAGTGAAAAAATGTAATACGTGTACCAAAAGACTGCATCAGAAGACTTTTTATTCTAAAAATGTAGGTTTAAAATTACAGGATTATTAGTTAAATTGCCATAGCGTCAATTAAACTTTTATTTCAGCTTTTTCATACTTTTCTAGCCCATTAGAGTTCACAATATATGTCCGAAAACCTAACGGAAATCTTACGTTTATCTCAAAATGTTTATCACGTTTTATACGAAAGAGCACTTTAATTAAGGATAACATTTCTGTGTTGTATATCTCAGTGCTGTTTAATAAAAGGCAGTTCTCAATTGCTATGCACGCTGTTACATTTATCGTTCACTATTTTTCCTTGTTGTGGAATGCGAACAAGTCGGGCAACTGAGGAGTCTCCATTCGCAGTGTCGTTTTAACAGCGGTTAGTACGCTATGACACGCAAACCAAGTAAAAGAAAATGGGTAGCTTGCTGCAATTACTTTCTTCTCGGAATAGCTGTACATATAAAAGCAGCACAGTTATGGTAATGGGGACCGAAATGCATAGCTGTGCCAATTGTCTGTATTTAAGGTTTTCCTCAAGGGGAGAAGCTTCCCTCAGGTCTTTTGACTTTCATTTTAGCATTATAACTTAATAACCTTTTATTTCCTTAATTTTTTATTTATTTTTTATTTCATGTCATTCATGAGCATCTCTGCATCTGTTCAATTTGTTTGACTTTGAACATTCCCGTTTCTTGATTTTTTTTTTTTTTTTTTTTTTTTTTTTTTTACGTATCGCCTTCTAGTAAATGTAAAAAAGTGAGAATTAAATATATAAATTAGATACAACACAACGGGCCTAACAAATAAAAAAGCGGAAAATAAACGTTTGGTTATCTCCTCTAATATTTTCCATTAAGTTGAATTATAAATAGATCTTAACTTATTCTTAATGTTAAAAACAGTTTGTTAGGATGACCATATTTTAAAAACGTTTTCAGATCTCCGAACTTAATAAAAAGGACAAAATAGGATACAACATACACTTAAAGTGTATAATAAGAAATTAAGTGTAGCTATAATTTAACGAAACGTAAAGCCAATAAACGTATTACGGTCACCCTAAGTTTATTCGCTTACAGGTGCTAGTATATTGAATTAACGATCAATTTAACTTTGTCAGCATGAAGTATGATCTCTTTAGACAATTTTGAAAATATACATTATAACCCAAAGAACATAAATGTCTACCTATTGAAACCTTATATGCTTAGGTGCAATTAAGGTGGCCATGGCTCCCTTCAGAAGCGAAGAAAAGCCGTATGTCCCATGATATAGATTTACGGCACATAAAGAACCTCAAGCTTGAGAGAAATGACCTCCGGGCAAAATTAATCGGCCGTTTCACACTCTGAATTAAATGGGACGCTTTTGACCTGAAACGTTAAAGAGAGTTCTTAAATAGAACAAATCAACAATCGCCATACTACTAATAAAGTTACTATTTTTATAAAATTTAATCGCAAATGTGTAAAGTTACATCAACTGAACAAACATTATCAATATTTATCAATTTTGAACAGTATCAACAAGAAAGACATAGCTTTTATTGATTGTTTGGGCAAATGAATATTTCTTTAGCTGCAGCTGTGAGCCGCACACTCTTCATGAATATAAGCGCCAAAGATGTTACAAATTCTAATATCCTTAACTTAATCATTTCCACATGCTCGGATGAACCATCGTTCTTGAAATTTGTATTCTTGTTTTTTTTTATACCCACACTAGTCAAGAATAAATGTCTAGGGTTAATTATATGATGTATATGTATCAGTTTCAAAGAACTTTAAATAGATCATATGTCATATTTATAAATAATATTATTGATAAAATGTTTAAAAGAGAACATTTACTGCATTCGTTTTATAGCGTCATCTCACGATGAAGCAAAATGGCTTCGTTCTGCTATTGCTTCCATACAAATCAACTCCAACGGAAAACAATTAACTTTCCGGTATTCCAGACTCGCATGTTAGGGATATCACTTATGTAACAACTGTATTAACAACTCTAGAGACTCTTGGTCTCATAATATGCATTGTCCTTATTTACATCAGAAAATCTAAATCTTAACTTAGAATAAAAGGTATGTTTTTTATTTATTTATTTATGGACGCTCTTTAACATCTCAGGTCATCAGCGTCCCACTCAACTCAGGGTGTGAAACGGCCGACAAATTTTGCTCAGAGGCTTCTCTTTCAGGCTTGAGGTTCTTTTTCGTGCCGTAAATGTACGACATGGGACCCACGGCTTTACTTTCCTTCCGAAGGAAACCATACTTAGCATTTTTACGCCCGAAAAAATCCATCGGTCCTGGCCGGGTTTGAACCCGCGATCTTGGGTGTAGGAGGCAAGTATGGTAACCACTACACCACCCATTCTAGAAAAAACACCATAGAATAAGACTTTTACATTCTTTTTCATCAAAGATATCTTCATCTTTCTGATCTGAAATACCTGACTATATTTTCAAAGTTTGGAAAAGCTCAGTTTTTTGTCCACGTATTTATCTGCAAGGAATTTCTTTTCTTTTACAATTTTAAATGCCAAAATAGCTTCCATTATTATTATAATTATTATTATTATTATTACTACTATTACTCTTGAGTATGGTTTTAGTTACCTTAATGTGAAACTGAGCCAAAGTAAGGAATGCTATTTGTTGAAAAATTATTTTAAGAATATAGGATATTTGTTTTATTTCGCAAGAAAAACATGATTCAATCTATCACCTCTATGTACAGTTAATTTATCTACTCTTATAATTTACCACCAATTTAATATTAACCAGTAAAATTAATGTAAAATAAAATGAATAAAGCGAAACAAGCGCGCCATTGAATAAAAACAAACGGGTACATTCTACTAGAATCAACAACGGAACATCATATGTACCTTATCCTAGCAGATATAACTTTTAATAAACTGCTATAATGTTATTATTTTAAAATCCTGTAAGACTAACTTAAATAGAAATAATATTGGGGTTAGGGTTAGTGTATAACATGTTTTTAAAAAATGTTGCAGACTTTCACATTAGGAAATATTTATTTAAAAAAAACAGTTCTAGTGAATGTAGAATCTAAAGTAAATACATAGGTATGTGCCAGACTTTCTTATCAACGTTTTTCATTTATGAGGGCAGAAGTAAATCCTCATATGATCATGATTTGAAGTCAATGTAGGTGAATTGTCATTTTAGTCAAAGTGTGGACAGGAAATGTGGCTGCTAAACCCTTGGAATCTTGTGTTCAATCGGAAAAAAAAACCTTTAGATGAAGTTTATCACAGTTTCTTATCAATTTAATCATCTATTTCACTGGAAAGAGGGGTTCTAAGTCAGAATGTGATTCATGCAAGATGGTTCAACACTACATTTATTACGCATCATCCGAAAGTACTTGATACAGACATTTAATTGATTTGATAAGGGAGTCCAGTAGCTTTCCCACTCAATCTTCTGACTTAGGGATATTTTACGACCTTGAATGTATTCAGATCCATCGGTACGTACGAATGCATTCACTGAAGAGCTTGTATTCATTGGATGTCAGCACTTCAAAGAGCAACTAAGTGTATTGGTAAGAACTTGGTTTTTTGAGATGAAAACATCTCAATCTAACTGGCGAATAAAATTAATGCATTTCTAAGAAGATATTTGTTTCAGTGCCTGTTGTTTACTAGCGTGATTATCTTTTACTCATTGCTATCGAATTACAATATACAACCCATTTTATATACTCAATTAGCCTACAACAGGAATATTTTCCTCTCATCTTTTATATCCTAAAGCAAGTTATATACAACCCATTTTATATACTCAATTAGCCTACAACAGGAATATTTTCCTCTCATCTTTTATATCCTAAAGCAAGTTACTGCTATTTATCAGATTAAAAACTCTCATGAGCACGGGTGAGGAGTTTTCTAAGGAAACGGCCTCACTTCAAGAAGTAACGCCTTTACCCACATAAGCTCCAGATTCTCTTGGCTCGGAAGATATCACGGTGAACGCTCTTTAGATCGCCCGACCAATGAACCTATCAAACCTCCAACCGCTGAGATTTTCCACGAGTCATGCGCGGTGTTAATCTTTTTTCCAATAGATAGTGAGTAAGATTTTGACAGACTCGGGCAGTTGTGTTGTGCAGTAAAGAGTGAGATTTCATTAAATAGTGCAGTAGTATTGTTGGTGAGATATTCACTGCATTATCGTATATCCATCTTCAAGACCAGGTAAAGACCAAAACGACGGGCCTCCAGGCACCCATTTCCAACATTAAAGTTGGTATAGAAGTTTAGTGAAACAAATTCTGTGAGTGAGTGGAAAAAATATTGAAGACTTCGTGCGTTTATTGATGAAACGTTTGGTGAAATAGCTTCAATTAAAGCTCTCCTCCTTCCCCAGATTTTACGATTTGTGATCTTTACCTTTAGGGATACTGAAAAATAAGATACATGCAACCAACCCTCAAACATTGGAGGAACTTAAAAAATTCAAAACGAATTTAGGTTCATTAATAATGGAGAACTGATGCGTGTCAGTGATAATCTCCCAAGAATGCGTGGATTGTGTGTCAGAGAAAATGAACAGTATTTTCATCACTCTTATAAGAAGGATGAGTACTTTATACTTTTATATAATATGTTGTACCTAGGTTTTTAAGTGTTGAAAAGTTTGAGCGCCGCGAATGTAACAAGAAAATGCCTGCGGAAAGCTAGGTCTAGCCGTCGACCGGCTGAACAAAAATCGGGACTTTTAAACTGCTCTCGGTTACATGAATAAACAGCAATTCAAGTCGTATTGAAGATAACCTATCATGGGAAAGGTACCCGAACATCAAATCCACTGGTAGACAGGATTCCAAATCAAAGGAAGGTAGCCTGGCGAGGCAAAGGTTATTCCAAAATCAACGCGTCAAGGCGATGGGCCACTTTCATCACTTGAGGATTAAATGGTTAACAATCTTCAACAGGATAAGCTGAACGAATTTAAATGGTTGGATCAGTCTTTGTTGGAGACTAAATGCAGATAATGATGGCGTTCTGGGAGAGTGAGAAGGATGCAATGTGGATGAGAGAATTACGCTTAGTCACAAGTAATATTTATATTGTGACGAAATTTTAAGTCAGCTTTACATTTCTATGTTTGTGATAGCGCGATAAAAATCGCCGAGTATCTGAGTTTAACGAATGACCAACAAATTGCAATAGTGCAAAAATACTAGCTTCAGTAGGTTTACATTTCCTCTCGTATATTAAATCTTTTTCGCTCTCTATCCATTCGGAGTTTTTTTGTTCAACAGAGAACAATGATACATCATATGTGGAATATAATTGCACTTCAGCTTTAATATGCGATTCACTAAATTTATTCTAACACGAGGGAATATTTATATAATTAATTTTACTTCAAGATAAAGTGGAGCACTCTGTACTCCATTTTTAAGGTGGATATACAAATATAAGGAGTGATAACCTTTTTTATACAGCTGACCCTAGCCATGTCACTATTGGTTAATCTTAAAAAAAAATATTCCGTTAGCTGATCTGTCACAAATTTCAATTTTATATTTAAATATCCCTCTCAACTCTTGAAAAGTATATAACAGTAAGCCTGCTTACATACAAATTAAGACTTCTTAAGGAACTTTGAGGAAAGCCGATTAGAGACTAAGAAAACATTTCAAACACACAGAAACATCATTGCCAGTTAGTAACTTGGTTATCGTTTTATTGCTTTATTCAACTTCTTGCTTTAATAGTTTAACAACTGAGAAAGTTCTTAGTTTTTCCAAGTTTAATTTTCATATTTGGGTGCTGAACGCTGCTAGTTTGCATAGTAGCATAAACTTTGTCTCTCTTAATATCCTCTATGCAAACTCCAAAGCATTAACTAAATGGTTCTTGATATTCCTCGTCTTTCTGTTTTAAAATAACTCACCTTTCAATGACTTTTAATAACATTTAAAGCATTTAAGTATTGTTTCATATTAAAGTTCAATACTGGTTTTTGTTTTCTTCCTATTTTAATATTTTAAAACAGTTTGTCTCAAGAGCTCTTTAAGGCAGTTCGGTAGAGAACAGAGTCACAGATATGGGTGGGTTCTAATTGTGTTTTTCAAACTATCTCAGAAAGTAATTTAATGAAATTAAATTAACCATAAACTTTGAGAGCTTGCAAAGACACAAAAACGTTTTTTTATGATCATCCTCATACTAAAATTACAAGGGTGACCAAAATAATACAAATTGAAGACTTTAGGAAAGACAAAGACGTAGCAGTAGAACACCCGCCATTAGTGTGACTGGTAATAAGAAAAAGAATTGAAGGAAGTATATTGGGCGATAGGACAGAAATCGGGCTGTATTAGGATAGCCCTCACTAATCCCCAAAGTTTGTCGATAGTGAGGTTGGTGACGTAATAGCTTTTCATCGATCGCCAACACTTCCTCGGAGACTCAGTCTCAAGAGGTCTATCGCTATTTTTCGTTGTTGGAGCTCCACGGGGATAAGATAAGGATAAACAATCGATACAACATACGATGGAATTGCAATTTATTGACTGTAGAGTCTTTTAATGGTTGGTGGTGAATCTGGCCACTTGGGCTTCCGATGTGAACACAACAGTCACGAGCAATATCGATTACACGAATTCAAAATTTGTTAAGTAAAACCGCGTTGAACTCTATGCAGTTATTGTCGCATGTTTGTCGGCTTTGACTGAAGTTGCAGTGAAATTATCAGCGAATAATGTTCGCCTAGTAAGTACTTTAACTATGCCTTGCTGCCTTGAACTTAGAAAGTGAATAGCGTGGCACTTGCGCTGAGTGGCGGCGTGGACCGCCCGAACTCGAAACTTGATAGTTGAAACTTGACTGCCAAAACTTAAGATGAATGAATGAGTCTTGACCTTCCTGCAATTTTATTGCAACTTGAATGCTAAACGACTACACCTTGAGTAAGTGTCAAAAACGCTCCTTTATGTACAACGCAGATTCGTTGGTCGCCACCTACGCTAGATTTGGCGCCGTTTTCATAAGATTGTTAATTATTTGGTGCCTTCAAAATATTTTGCTAACATCTTAATTGCCAGATTAAAATATTGAAAATATGAAGCGGGCGATTGGCTTGTCTTTAAAGTTTAAAGAGACGACTACTCCATAGGTCGATGTCCTCTGCCAGCTGTCAGTTACAATTCCTGTTTGTATGGCAAGGGAAAGTTCTAGCCTTTTAAGAGTCCTTTTGCTCGGTATCTGGAAGGATATCCCTTTTCCATTGTTATGATTTTGATGGCCTTGTTTTTGCAGGACGGCTGCTTAGTCCAGGTTCACCAGAAATTTTTTCCGTCTACAATTTCTGCGTCTTTCTTACACAGCAAATAAACTGAAAGAATAATTACACTATTATTTATATTGATTGCTTTTGATTACGCAGCTGTAGAGAGATGTTCATATCACTAATTACATTAATAAAATTCTATTACTAATCTGTAATAAACTACACACAAAACAAATATCAGGGATATTAATTACACAAATTCGGGGTGGTAACTACGGGCAGCTATAACATATCGTATTGATAAGCACTGTGCTATACCGGGGTACAGGAATAGAACCGTACAAAAGAGTGGGGAATAGCTGTATGCATTCTAGATAATTGAGTTCCTTACATATCCTGTAAATTAGCCTTCTTTCGGAAGAGTGAAACTGACGAAGTATTATATCAGATCGAATGTTTGAGTTATATTACCGCTTTCCATTCTGTTAAATTTAATGATTTAAAACAAATAATTTTACTGTTTTTAATTGATCACGCGGTATAATCAACTTAGAGAAAAGGAGAAATATTCTGGAAAACAAAATCTGGATTCTGCAGTAAGGAGACCCGAGCAGGCAGGCAAGGGAAGCATGTAAGATTTGTGTTTGCACCATTAAGAGCAAGGAGATATTTTCTACAGGCGGCATAATTTACATAGAATATATAAGACAATTGACAACTGCAATATATTGCCTTTGAGCTTTGTCATATAAAATGATGCACTATTGTTAGATTTTATTAACAACATAATTGGCTCTCTTCTACCAATCTAGCTTTCTTGATACATTTTATTTTGACTACGCACTATTGTTAGATTTTATTAACAACATAATTGGCTCTCTTCTACCAATCTAGCTTTCTTGATACATTTTATTTTGACTACGCAAAGTTCGCTTGAAAGCCATTCTTAATGTAGGCGCTCACTAGATCGCATCGGAAGGATAGGGTCGGATGTAAAGTTAAATGTAAATAATTATATCAAGGGCTTTATCGTTCACCTCACCGTGTCGCACTCATCGCCCCACGGCAAATCCAATGCTGCGGTGCGAGTACATTTTTTTTTTTATTGATTTATTTATGGACACTCTTTAACAGTTCAGATCATTAGCGTCCCATTCAACTCAGGGCGTGAAACGGCAGACAAATTTTGCTCAGAGGCCTCTTTTTTCAGGTTTGAGGTTCTTTTTTCGTGCCGTTAAAGTACGAAACGGTACCCATGGCTTTACTTCCCTTAATTACGATTTTTACACCCGAAAAAATCCATCGATCTTGACCGGGTTCGAACCCGCGATCTTGGGTTTAGGAGGCAAGTATGGTAACCACTACACCACCAGGACCGACTGCGAGGACATGCCACTGGTAATTCCGGTATCATGTAATCAACTGGTCACTGTGCAGAACACAACAGTCAGTTATCTGTGCACAAGTATACAGAGATTTTCCTTGACTGCAAAAGTAAATTCAGAAAAAGTTCGAAAGTTCTGGAAAAAGTTTGCATACCTGCAGTAGACCGGGAAATAATGTGATGGACTCTAATGAATATTTCAAACATTTCCTTTTTATATTCTGAACCCAATAACCATCACAACTTCTGTCTCATTATCCATCGCGAACTGAGCGGGTACAATATGAGACATATGTGTGTGCTGTGGTAATGATCGCAAAATGACGAGAAGCGAACACTGCCGAGAATGGTATGAAACGTGCTAGTGCATGCACTCCACTTATTTTCTTCCTAGCGCTCCGATCCGTCTGATGCATAAAATTGCAATCTAATGAGCTCCTACCTTTACTGTGTGGCTATTACTTAAGCATTCTTTAGCTTGTAATGTTGCTATAACTAAAGCACTGAAACAATATCTTCTTGCTTCAACAAGGATATCACCTAATATGTGTGCATCGATATAGTATAGCTTCAGAAACAACCCTTGTAAACTGCTAACCTCAAGCCCTTTCTCTGAATATTTTCCAAAATATATGTTTGTTGGTTGGTTTTATTAGTTTAGACTCATGCCATCCACACGCTTTTCTGTATAATACGCTAAGCAAAAAGAGTGAAAATGTGGTTAAAATGGCGGCATAGAGAGAAAGCAGAGGATACAAAATGAAGGACACAGAACATAGTTTAATTAGCTAACAAAGAACAAAGAGCAGTAAATGCGAGCCTGTTTGCCTGTACGGAAACCAGATGCTGCCGCCACGGGATTGTCTTTGATTCCCCACACCTAACGGTTTGACAAATCGCAGTCAGGCGCCAAAACCCCCCTTCTCTCTGTGCAGGCTGACTCACCCTGCTAGCATCCCTTCACTTACAGCATTTCTCTTCTTTAATTTAGCTACATTTCATTATTTATGGACCACACGTCGTATGTAATAATAAAAAACGAACAAAGCAACGCGTAGCCATATATTATTTGCAATTTTTCCTTTCCCTTGAGGAGAAAATAAATAAGACGAGGGAAGATGAAGGTGAAATAATATAATGAAGTAATCTGGGTAAATGAAAAAAAATTCTGTCATTAACTTTTGATGTCAAATGAAATAAATAATGATATTTTATTTTACAATCCTTATCAATAAATTGGTTTGCAGCATTCTTTTCACAACTGTTAGCTTATTTGCAAGGATAGAATCAAGTCTCCTATTTCTATGTACCCGTACGCAAGAGGCATATATGAGAATCTTCTGAAAATCTTCCAAAAGAACGAATTTTTTAAAAATTTAACGTTCTTTAAACTTTGAAGTCAAAGTAGACGATGGTGACCTGCCCTCAGGAAAAAAAAAAAATAAAATAAATAAATAAATAAATAAACCATAAAAGTGGAAGCGTAAATGAGCTCAGAAATCTAAAGCTTTTAAACCATTAAGGATGGAGGAAAAACCCAAAATAAAACTATAGTCAGGTAGCTTGGATTTCAAACCCAGGCGATTTTTTTAATACTTTCACAAATTAAACAAAAAACTATTTAACTACTATTTGGCTAAAAAGCGAAACTAAAAAACATTTTCCTGAGCACATACAAACCGGAATATTTAAATTTACAGTAATAATATCAGTTTTAATTTTATATGCTGGTGATATTTAGCCGAGATAGATAAATTTAAAGACACGAGGTCTATGATAAGAAATTTAATATAAAGACATTAAAAAGATTTAAAATTTATTTTCGTGACTGTAGTAAGAACACAAAAAAATGTAGCTCAAATAATTATAATCAATTATAAAACATTAACGTTAATGTGCTTATTAAGGAGCAAAATTATTGAAGAAATAAATGAGATGAAGGCGCCTTCCTTTTAATTACCAGCATTAGACTGTAATGAACTGGGTAAAAAGTCGCAGAGTAAAATTGGTAATTTAATAATCAAACTGATTAATAATATATATATACATATGTATATATATATACATAGGAGTAAGAGAAGCATAATTTTAGGAGTTTCCTTTCAAGCTTTATGCACTTCAAAATCAGCACTATTTCCAAGGGCTGAGCAAAAATATCCGTTTCGGTTCTATTTATTTATACCCATCATGCTCTCCATCGTCTAATCCTTCATGAACCTTTAGATGCATATTAAAAGTTCTTATTTGGTTACCTATACAAAATTATTTTCAAGTTATGTTTATATTCTTTAGTTTTTCATTGAAAATTGGAGATAATCAAATCTTTAATGTAATTGTCACAGCCGCCTTCATTATAATCTACAATGTTTTGAATATTTCAATACTTCAATTTCTTTTATTCAAAAACAGGGTTACTTTTTTGTACTCAAATGTCACACCGATATAGCAGAATCAACATAGCTTTTAAAGGTTCTAATAATATCTTCCCGGTTACTTTATGTTGTAAAGCTAAATATGGTGTCACATCCGAACTCTAGTTACTTGTTTTCTAAATAAGTGAGGCGCCCTGCAGTTGAACGCTTTTAAATGCTATATAGATGTACGAATGTTATCATTATTTTGCATTTTGTATTTCAATGCTGTATTTCTTCACTTTATTTAACCAACAGGAAGCTATTTTTAGATTTTTTTCTGAGCCTGCGTTGCACCAAATATGATTTAAGTAAGATACCCTCCCGATTACACAGAGCTGGTTAAGGAAAAAGGACCAACGAGCTAAGACTTCCTATATGTACACACAGAAGAGTTTCACATAATTTGGTGTTAAACACAACAACAAGGCTAAATCATTTAACATTTGTGTATTTAATACAATAGAATCTTAAAAACTTAATCATTATAATAAATAATAAGACATTAAATGCCCTAACCAAGTATATCATAAAATAATATAAACTAATGTGAGCATAGCTTTTTACAGTTCCAAAAGGCATATAATTAAAAAGTTATGTAGAAACCACCTAACACTCTAAAATCCAGAAAAATTCTCACAGACAACAAACTTGTAACTTGAATTACAATAACTATCATTTCGGATTTTATAAACGGTCCTGAGATATAATAATTACATAAAACACTACTATACAACACTAATAAATAATAGCTGCTTATTTATTGTATTTACTAGAATTAAGCAAGAAGAATCTCGAAAACAAACACTTTTTTGTATCTTATGCAAAATGATTAGAGTTTAGAGTTAAAGAAGAAAACATCCTTTCATTGCCTAAAAACGCCGCATAACGCGTACACAGCCGAGAGCCGAAAGAAGTTTTAAGAAGAGCGAAAACTGCCTAGCTCAGCGTTGTAAAATACGCACAACGCATGGTCAGAGACTCTTAAAAATCACTTCTCAAGGTTTATGTCACAAAAGTATTACATAATCGTGGCGGAGGACGGAGTACTTATCCTTTTAAGAGTGAAGCTATTCCTTCTGGAAGAGCCAGAAGATTTGGACACTCTAATTTTATTAAATTACGTACATTAATTCCATGGTTTTAGTTGCATAACTTTGGGTATAATTATATGATATATATTTATATTTTTCCAATTGTGCTATTGTACCAACATTTGTAGCTCTATTTTATTCATTTTTGGTAAAAATTTAAAACATTATCATGGTCTTATATCGCCACTTTGCATATATGAGTGTTAGTATTCCACGTTATTAATCTAGGCAACCTACAAGTTAAGAGAAATAAATGAGAAAAGTATCAGTATATAGTCAACCATATCAAGCATGTCTTACATGTCATGTCATGTGGGATAAAGCAAAAACAAATAGCTATAATCACAAAAACCATTATTAGCACAAGAATAACATTGTTCAATTTTACAGATATGTATTTGTGGTGCCGTTCAGCAAATATTTCCTGAAATGATAATATTAGAAAAATGTAAGGCTTTCTTGTAGAGTTCATCAAAACCAAACGCCTAAGACAGATTGAATAAAGAAGACGACAGAGGGTAAGATAACGAAGAAAATATATGAGTGAATTGAAAGGTGAGGCCAGGAAGAAGAATTGAGGAGGACTATGGTAATTGATAATGGGTGCAGGTGGACGTCCTAAGAGCTTGTTAAACCTGAGATTTATTTTTGAGATAAAGAAAAATATATATTTCCATATTTGAAATGTCATTATAGACGAGCGCATATTTCTTGTAAGGTATGGCAGGCATATCATCGAAAAACTGAACTGTGAAATGTTCACACTTTAAAACAATTATAAACACCTTTTCGCAACGTTATAAAATTTCATTCTTCCTGTCTTGTTGCTCAAGCAGAAGAAAATGAAACTTGCTCTAAGGATTTTTGAAACGTTCTCCATAAATAATGTTGCAAGTCATCCTAAATTATTTCTCACCAAATTATTCGCTTTTCCATCTTGTTGACAGTGTACCCTGGAACAAAACGGGGTGGAAGAGATGCAAAAAGAAGGAACTTCATACTCGTTTAACAATGATGCACAGTAAACAAAGAAAAGGAACAAGGGTGGAAGTTAGGGAGAGGTTGAAGAAAGAAGATATATGGGCTGCACTGACACGACAAATACTCCAGCTGAAGGAATGGTTTATGGCCCCTAATTCCACGACAGCTCTTGTCGTAAATCCAACCTGGTAGCGGTCCCCTTGTCTTCCCACCTTCTTCAGCGTCACTCAAAACTTTTAATTTGGATACTTTTCTCAAGGATTTCAGGTTCTTCGGTGTTTTTTGTAATAGGACAGGCAGGTTCCGACTCGAACCACTAAAATGTAGACTCTTTGCAAATAATGACTTTACCACTGAAACTTTACGAATACTAATGCTGATCTTAAATCTTTTATAACTGCAACTATTTAGAGATTTTTAGAGGGTAATGATGCTCATGACGTATATCAAGAATTCAATATTGTGCAACAGTTTCTGTGTTTCAGATTGAAGAACATTTGATTTTTCATAACTTCAAAAAGTTTTAAATGCATTCATTTGTCTAAATTATTTAAAAATTATTTTCGTTTCACTTTCAAGATTCTCAAAGTTATGAGGTTGCTCATACTACTGTAAAACTTGATTTTTAAATATTCTGAGCTGTACAGTAAAATTTTTGAGTTCGACAACTACTTTGTGCAATTCAATCTTACATTAATAAATATAAATTAAATCTATTTTTCATTGAGCGCTGCAAAAGAAATATTTCTGTTTTACTTAAATTTAAGAACAGAGGGGATTTTTATCTTAGGCGCATTTTTATTTAAAAAAAGACTATGTTCAATGATGAAGAGAAGCATAGGTGCGGACTATCAAAATACATAAAAAGTAAAATACTGCATACTTTTTGTTCTTTATTGTAATGTTTATTTATTTTATTTTTTTTTTAATTTTTGTACTTAATTTTATGTTTGCTCTTCTATGTATGAAGACTATTAATGTCAATTCATTGAGCATTTCGAAATACAGCTTGCACACTTGTAAATAAACGCTTATTAGTATAAAAAGAAAATTATGAAGTTCATAAAGATTTTCAGCACTTTGATATAAGTACATCCGGATATCATTATAAATATTTCTGAATAAGAAACTGTATTAAAAGTATGTACTCACACGACGGCCCTAGATTAAGCTACTCTTTTCTTTGAGAGAAGATTTTTTGGAGGAGTAAAACAACTTCTAACTAGCTCATATTTAGTTAGCGAGAAGTTCAGCTTCGATTTCGTGGTGCTAGAATGGGATATTAGTAGATATCGCATTTCTGGAATGTTTTCTTAAAGTGTTACAGTTTCTCCGTTATTCGATCTTGCAACCCCTTTTATAATATTTCGCATAACAAATAATAGAATATAAAGAAAGATAGCCGTCTGTATGAAAGATCTTATGCTACACATCTTTTATTTTATTCCTTGGTTTAGGCATATTCTCGTTGTAGAGCTTCTAAATGCCACGGACTTCGCGGATTGTCGAAAAAATAGAAGTTCACAATTTTGGATTGCAGGTAAAATTGCAGTAAGTTGTACAAATTTAAGTTCCAAGTGTAACCACATTTTCAAAGGTTGAAGATGCTAGATCGCTTCTTTGCTTGAAAATTGAGATACATCAAGTATCAAAAAAAATACAAACAATAATCGCCATTCTGCAGTTCCATTTCTCACTCTGTAGCTAAAAAAACTGCAAAAATATTTGTTATAAATTATATTTCATTGTGATTAAATATTTTATAATCTGTGGCATAATATTTAGCTATTTTGTGAATATTTTTCATTTGTTTCCGCTTTTATTAGCGATTAAGCAAGATAATACATCAATACTTTTTTCACATTTCAAATAATTATTGCACTAATAAAAAGGTGGACGTGGAAAAAATAATTATTACCATTTTGAATTTCTTCCACCAGCCGCATAATCTCAAAACTAGGAAGGCTGTTTTCATTTTTTTCCACTAAAATAATTATTATAATTGCGTTTTTTTAAAACTGTATCCTTTTTTTTCCAGTCTTACATTCGGTCACCAATAGATCGTACTATTATGTCAACTCTAAAAAAAATAAAAGAGTGCTGTAAACTCGCGTCGATTTCCAAAACACTGGTCATCTTTTTTATTACTCAGTCACAAGTACTGTAGTGTTGTAGCAACTTCGAATAGTCTCTGCTAAAATAAATGACAATAATGACAAATAAAGTGTTGCATAATATTAAATTGTACAACATTTAAGTGTTTTTCTGTCCATATTAAGGAAATAAATTATATTTGTAGCAGTGTGTAGGTGTTGTATTTTTATAATAGCTACATTTAATATCCATATTAAATGAAGCTTTTTTCTAGCTGAATTTATCAGCCGCTTTCGATCATAGCACGTTTTTTTTTTTTTTTGTTATTCTATATATTTATTTTATTTTCCTATGCCATAAAACATAAAGCTCATGGTAAAAGTTGCAATTTTAATATCCTCATCCAAACATAAGGAAAAATTCGAGTTTTCGAAGAGTGAAAGTAGTATAAAAGTGACATTCACGAACTTTTCTTGGATGTATTTTCACGAGTCAAATCTTATGAAATGTTCCAATACATTCCACATAATTTGTTACAATTTCTAAAACAACATTCACTTCATTTGTAATATATATCTGATTGGATTTCTGTTTGTTGTTCAGTTGAACGGAAATTAAGGTGTATATATGCATATATGCTTCTATTTTAATTGGGCGGCACCGTCACCCACTGGTATAACTAGTCGCCTCCCACTGAAAGGACCCGGGTTCGATCCCTATGGCCGTGGAATTTGAAGGACGAAGCTCCTGGGAAAGTTTTGCACTGATTGTTCATTCTACCGTTGCTCCATTATCAACCCATTTCCATATTCAGCGTAATGTACCCCGATTATTGATGCGCGCGTTACAAATAGACTGCACTACTGCCCCCTATCGTCGGTGTGCAGTACTTCAATGCCTTGCCGGAATGTGAGTTGGCATTAAAACTCACTCAGTTACTGTGTTCTTAACTTTGCGAATTATTTTTGCATATCCTAATTTATACAGGGTATTCTGCCTTCCGTTGTGCATATATTTCTTCTATCTCAGTTTATTTAGAGTGAACATGTCATTGCTTTTGTGCACATTTGTGATAGTCTGCAGATTATCTAACTAGTCTGTTTTTAACTTCTCGAATTTCCATGTTTGACTATTTTAGCCTTATTTAGGTATGTTTGCCTTTCTCGGTTTCTCTTATTTCTTTTTTCTTTTATTTATTATTTCACTGGGAGCATCTGCAAAATTATTTTTCGAAGGGATACGCTGTTCTTAAAGTATTAAAGTGTCATAAGTATCACAAGTATCACACTGAGGGTCAACAAATTATCTTTTGTTTTCTATCTTGACATTGTAAATAACCACCATGTTCTCCTTTGAACGCCCTTAATTTCGTTTTCCTTTTGTTTATGTATGATTCCTGAACAACGTACAGTGTTTTTTGTTTTCACAACCATTATCTTTAATACAAGTAAACAATAATAAATTAAACATTTGTTGAAATAAAAACATAGGTGAGCTTTAAAAATAGTTCTGGTAGCAAAAGAAAAAAAAATATCCAAATAAAACTGAGAACAGTTATCCAAACTGTTCATTATTAATTGTGTAAGTTGTCTATACTATATGGTTATCTATTAGGTAAGCTTGCACACTGGGATTCCTAAAACTAGCCTGTCAAGCATATCTCTTGGGTCTAGATAAGTATTTCATTGCTATAGACTGAATTTATAGTAGAACAGACAGTGTCAACTATTAGAGGTTTTGAAATTTTCATTCTCTCTAAGAAAAATCAGTAGCAGAAGCTGCTTCCATAAAGGAAGCTTAATTTGTGTTCATAACTGTGTGAAAGTTATATTGCTAAATGAGTAGACGAAGTTAGCGGTTTGGAGATTTTGAAGATGATGCTGACCTAAGGCAATATTAAATTAATCTTGACGACCACTGAGAATGCACTAAAGCAAAGTAATGAAAACTGCTTTGGGCACAATTTTTATTGAGAAAATGTTAAGCACTTAGTAAAACATTTCAAAACTTTAGGTGAAGTATTTTAGAATTCAGAATCTGTAAGCAAATGTGGGGTAATTGGAATAGGTTAATATGTACAAATGTGTTGCTTTTAAAAAAACAGATAGAGGTATAACAGCTAGCTATTTACATCATATTGTGCATATTAAGCATGTCATAATAATACTTATTATGAAATAAATGTGTAACAGTTTACACAATTAATTTAGCATTTGCGAGTAAATAAAATATTTTCTGTAATCTCCATTTCTTTATTCCTCCATATCATAATTTTGTAAAAAAAAGTACAAAATATAAACAGTACGTCCCAGATTTTGATACCAGGTTTCAGAGAGGTTGCTACAGTTTTCAAACTTGAGATGACACATTCCTGTTCATAAGTGGAAGACTGCAAAATATCCTGGGTCAAGACACTTTAAATTTTAGCCATGTAAACGAGCGATAATTGAAAAGAGAAATAACCTACAATCCTGGTGTAGGAAGAACAATCTGCTGAAGAGCGAAAACCTGAAACAATGTCGCACAATGTTTAACAGAAGGGGGTTTGCCTAAAAGTCCAGTAAGTACAGAACATTTCCAAGCTCTTTATAACTCAATTTGGACAAGAATCGGAGGAACGAGAAGACATAAAATTCAATGCACACTTGATTTCCCAACAGTAGCAACAAAGAACACAGCTTGAAAAGAAGCGGAAGGCTATTCTGAATGTGGTGCTGAAGAATACCTAATTATTTTAAAGTACAATAAAATAAAATAGAATAAATGTTTTACTTTAATTGGCGGAGTTAAAGCTACAAGACCTTCTCTTATATTCAACTAGTCCTGATTAATACGATGAACGATGCATGAAAAATATACAAATATTCAAATATGACATCCAAACTGTTGAGTTTATGTCAAACACAGAAAAATAACATTCAATAACCAATATATAATATGATATGATAATATTTAATCCACTCATGAATGAAGTATGAAAACTGTTGAAATTATTTTTCAGTTATAAGCTATAATCAGGTTAATGTGCTTTATTAAAATGACTGTTTTTATTGCTTCAATATAAAAACTGTTTGTACATTTTAGAATATACAGTAATAGTTTCTAGTTTTTCTGCATTAATGCAAACATTCACAGCTACTATAATAAACCTTCATAAATCCTGTATGTTCATGGGCATGAAACGTGACATGCTGTGTCCAAAACACTTGTCCTGGGATTACTCACACCACTTCAAAATATATATAGAATCATTAGTGAAATAATATAAAATATAAATAAATTTGTTTCATAGAAGAAAATTGCCGGCTTTTCTTCATTTCTGGGAAAACAATTTCTTTGGGCAACTCAATGCATAACGATATGCAAAAAAAGTTCATCATTTTGGATAGCTGATATGCGAGCTCAATTTTTTAACATCCACGGTTCAATCAGCAAGCGAACTATTATGGAATACAATGTGAATGCCCAAGCTTGCCTTTAGATTATTCAGGTTATGAAGATTAAATTCGATTTTCAAATCATGGTATTCATAGCTGAAACATTCAACTTTTGCTCTATTTTAAAGGCTTCGAAAATGTTATTTTCTTTGGAATTTTCATTCAAATATAATAAACTTGGCAAACCTCCATATTTTATAGTTCATATATCAAACACCCTACACAACATTCCTTTTTCAAATATAAATGTAATTAAATATGGAATAAGAAATAATGCATGCTAGCTATTGATTTAGTTTGTTGGCTTTCAGGTATTATTCCTGCCATCTCCCCATTCTCTAATGCTACTTTAACTAGAAGGCTCAATTCGTTGTCTGATTTAGATTTAGCCTTAAGATGTAATTCATGTATACGGTGTCAACTATCTTCATTTGTTTATCTCTATTGGACTAAATATTTTCATTTTATAATATTATTGTGTATTCTTCAATTGCTATGTTGAATATTGTTCGCAGAGAGTGTAATGCGTGAACTACAGAAGCATTTGACCTTTTTGTGGACTTCTCCTTTAAACAAAATAACGTTTAATGTCTTATGGATTATTGTTTTGAAATTTTAGTAATAGCTACTGATAACTCATTACAGCTTTCAAACTGAAATTGCAGATACTCATATAATGTACTTAAATAAAGTAAAATTTATGAAAAATAGTAATGTGAAATATATACTTATCCATCAGCAATGTTTGAAATATTAACAAAATTTTAAAAAAAATCGAGATTATTTTTAGTTAACTGAACAATACCAACATCTATAAAAACTAGGATATACACCTATATTTAGCGGATAACAAAAGCAATGGTGATGTAAAGGAAGGGGGAAAACTAACTTTGTTTCATTTTTTGTATTTACGGACGCTCTTTAACATATTAGCGTTCCATTCCAAACGGGGAGTGAAACTGTCGATAAATTTTGCTCAGTGGTCTCTTTTTTCAGGCTTGATGTTATTTTTCGTGCCGCAAATCTACGACAGTCAACCCACGGCTTTACTTTTCTTCCGAAGGAAGCAATGCTTTGGATTTTTACGCCCAAAAAATCCATAGACCCTGGCCGGGATTGAGCCCGCGATCTTGGGTCTATGAGGCAAATATGATTACCACTAGACCGACGACTAAACTAACTTTAGAAAGTGTATCCTGTAGATGTTACAAAATGCATTTACCTTCTCCTCCCCTCATTCATTGAACATTTGCACATCAAATTATAATAACTAATTTAAAAAACGAAGAATGAGAAGTGCGAAACAGAAATATTAGCACAGTTTACAAAATCTTTGATGATGAAGTAATTTGTTTCTTAGGCATAAACTGTGAACTAAGAACATAAACAAAAACGAAAATATTAAAATAAGGAATATTAAATACATTATAGTAAAGAGATTCACATGCTGAAGCAAAATTCTGCCAAGATTTATAATTCTAAAATTAACCAAGCAGCAATGTAATGATCTATGAAAAAAGTATATAGCCATACAAATAAGATGCTTTGCAAACAAAAAGGGATCTAGTTCTGTATGTAAACGTTTAAAGTAATAGCGGTTCAGTGCGTACAAATGTTGAAGCAAAATATAATAAGGGCTGCGGACATTCAAGGGTCGCGGTCAAGCATACACTAGGGAGACAGTTTTCTAGGACATAAGAAAGGGGTACTTGGAGATAAGATATATGGATCTTCTGAAACTTGAGCTGAAGCCAGAATTTTATTTTTATCTCCCTAGCCCTGTGTTCGCGGCATGGCAATGTCCAGCTTGTGTAACAAATCAGATTCTATAACATAATCTGGGTTTCATAATTGACTGCTTGAATCGCTGCTGCATCCAGCATATTCAACGAATCTGGCACACATTGACTATCAGTTTTTATGCTTCTAAAATATTCCAGGCTTTAGACCAATAAATAGCTAACGGAAGCAGTGCTTATTGACTCACACACTTCTAGAGCTATTTTTATTGTTATGTAAGTTGCTGGAACAAACTTATAAACGTGCAATGGAGAATAAAAATCGCTCTTATTTAAGCAAAGTGGTGTAAATCACAATTAAGCTTAAATGTTCGATTAATTTAAAATTATGAAGAACTTTAATCACTTTTTGAACTAATAATTATTTTATTTATCCGTATTTTTTTCAATAACTTTCAAACATACATTTTGTTTTTAGGCAAGTCTGTAGAACATCCCTCCACAAACCGCCATGGATGGCCGTGGTCATTAAGGCGCGAACTCATGAGCGGGAGGTCTGGGTTCGATTCCCGCCAGGACCGTCTTCCGCGACAGTTTTTTTCCAGGTTTTGCTCAGTCCTCGTAAATGCCAAGGAGAATCCTAAACTTAGGCTTGTAACTCTTCCTTCTTTTAAAAAAAAATCCTTTCTCAGTATACCATTTCATCTCATGTATCCTCAGTGCCCTTCGCCTGTGGTGCCTCAGTAGTAAAAACGGGCGTTAAAACACCATTAAAATACGTTTACAATTGTAAATATTGCATTATAATTTAATCGGTGTTCAAAAAGGAAAGAAAGTTCACCAACTCATTATACTACAAGTTTGTAATGCACCATAAAATTGTATGAAAAAAATCCTGTTATTTTTAGTTTTCTTGAAACATTGTTGCATGGGCATTCTTCTCTTTTCCAATAAGTGATTCAATTATAGTTATAAATAATATATCTCTATTAGTATTATTACTTTTTAAGTAATAATGAAGCAATCAATGGTAAATTTGGAATTACATTAATACATACGAGAGGGATTCAAAAAGTAAGTTACGTCTTTGCGAGTCTGACAGCACAAATCAACGAATTGCTCAAGAGCAGAACGGAGTTATGTTCAGTTCTTCTTATCAGCATAAGTGAAAAAATGGCACGTCGACTGGAGAGGTACTCAAGCTTGAAACTCGAGGATCAGTAAGAATTTCGTAACCAAAACGACTCAGCTGTACGAAGATTCATCTTGAAATTTCTAAGGTATACCCACGCAACGTCGCATTCAGTCGTGGTGAATTGGTGTCATCAGTTTGAACAAGGCTTTGCAGAGACGACTGCTTGTTAAGGATGGCGAACAACGACAAGCATGGAAGTCGTTGTGCTGCAGGTTGATGCAATGATTCACAGCATTCGCAGAGCGACATAGAAGCTGTGTATCTCAATAAGCACTGTTCATGCCAACGTCCTAGATCTGGATTATGATGTTTCCGATCGGTTCCTCGTCCATTGCCACTCGGATGAAGAGAAGCAAAGTTTCTGGTTTCTCTGAACTTCCTTCAACGTTATTCCGTGGAAGGCCATGCCTTTTTAAATTGCATCGTTATGGGCGATGAGAATGGGTACTTCTGCAATAGCCGCATTATCCAGAATTGGATTCCTTTCGTTAGAGAATCCAAAAAAATAGCACAAAGCTCAGAGACGTGTTTACAGAATGGAAGGTTAGTTCGGGAAATAGTTTCTTGCTCATGAACAATCGGGTATAACTTATTTTTTTTTTTTAATTTCGCTTTCTATATGCACTAAGACAGTATTATATAAAATTACTACTTGTCGGTCCTGGTGGTGTAGTGGTAACCACACATCCTCCTAAACGCAAGATCGCGGGTTCAAACCGGGTCAAGATCAATTGATTTTTTCGGGCGTAAAATTCCTAAGTATGGCTTCCTTCGGAAGGGAAGTAAAGCCCTGAGTCTCGTGTCGTACATTTACGGCACAATAAAGAACCTAAAATCTGGAAGAAGAGGTCCCTGAGCAAAATTTATCGGCCGTTTCACGCCCTGAATAGAATGGGATGCTGATGACCTGTGCTGTTAAAGAACGTCCGTAAATAAACCAAATAAAAAAAAAATACCACTTTCTTCCTTTTAATATTTTCTTGCTTTAAAATTTCAAGAGTATATGGATAACAAAGTGTTCCTTTGTTCCCAAAGAGCATAGAAGCTTCTTTCGGAATCTCTAGAAATCGCTATAAGGCAAAATTAAAATGTGATCTTGAAACCTTTTCCCATCAACAGAGGATATTCAAAAGAGTGTCATTTGCACCTTTTGCCTCTTACCATCACATTTGCAAATTATAACGCTCTTCTAGTTTTGGGATAAAGGTCATGTGGAAGAAAAAACTGGAAATCGTCACATTAGTGCATGTAGTTAATGAGAACTCAAGTTTAAAGATATTAATATTTTATTAAATAATTACAATTTTATTACATACAAAAATCTTCAGACGTAATATCATAAATCTGGAAGATTCATTCAATATCTTTACATCAGTTACGAGGAACCATTAAAAGTAATTTTTAAAAAATTGGCAAGAGCTTGTTATTCCTTGAATACTACTTTCATTCTCTGTGGGTACGTTGCATGTGTGATAATGTTATGTTTCTAAATACTTTTCGTGAATAAACACTATTATTCTTAATATGCTTCTGAGGCCCTAAACATATTACAGAGGTAAGAGCAATTACTTTCAATAGCTTACAGGTAATAAAAAGTTATAATAAAAGTTATGATCTGCTTAGTGTGCTGTGTTCCTGATATCCTAAGCAAACGTGCCATAAATCAAAAGCAAAGATTATTCCCAGGTGAGGTTGATTGGATTTTGAAATACGTGTTGGAACGCTGATCTAGAGGTAGTTGACGTTCTCAGGGAATCACAATTTCCCTTTACGATAGTTTGGTGGCTTTTATTGCCTTCTACATGAAACCTTGTCATCGAATCATTTAAAAACAATAAGCTCATCATGCATATAATTGAAACGGCGTGTAATATAAGAGCATATTATGGCATTGGACAGAAATGAGCAATTTATTTGAGAGATAGGGATAATAATTTGGATAATATGGACTTTTCGTGCAGGTTCATATATTCTACACTATATGCTCCTGTTTAGCCTGTGATCCAATTTCAATTTTACAGCTGTAGCATAATATATTAGAAATTTAAGCATTTAAGTGTAGACTCGACAAAATACCAAGGATACAGAGGTATTTTAGAAATATTTCCATTGCATCATTTTACTGAGTATAGAACATGATGCGACACCCGAATTATGGACATATTAACATTTCTTTTCACGTATTACGCAAAAGCTTTTTTCTCTCGATCTATTTCTTGTTCTTTTTTACAATTAGCATTTTTGTTTCATTTAAAATATTACAAATTAACAAATTATAGCGAAGAAATGATTTTGAACATATTGAAACACCCAAGGATATTCTTTATTTACAGTTATTGGAAGAAACTAAACTTTGGTTTTACAAACGATGGAGATCCTAACTTTGACATCCCTTACACATATGTACTAAGAACTTACGAGTAGAAAGGGAGCTTCAGAGCTCTGAGAATATTCTCAGAGGTTAAATTGAGGTTATAAAGGAACAGATCTTGAGAGAAATGAATATAGATATAAGAAATAAGCTCCGAATAAAAAGAACAAGCAAAAAATCAAACAATTTTAACAGAAAGTGTTACATTTTATGTCCAAATATGCCTGACGGTAGAATCTAAGAAAATATATTATATACCAAAATAAATAAATAAGTAAAAGAATGCAAAAACTGAACAAAGAAAGATGACTTTAAAACAAACAAATCTCGTAACGAAGTGTAAACATTGCAGTAAACTACGCTAATTCTAGTGCAGTAGTCTTTGAATACCTGTTCAGTATTGCACGCAAGAACAAAACAATCCTACACTTGCTAGTAATCACTTTACCATTTCTTGTAATGTTGCAATGTTAACGGTGGATTCATACTCTAAGCATGCAATTAGCAACAATTGTCTTTGGATGGAAACACAGTTGATGCTCCTGGACACAAGACACGTAGGCAGCATCAAATACACATTATAGAAATTTCATATGAAGCTGAGGGTGGTTTCCCCAACCCTTTTCATTATTCTATTGACCTCACTTTATATTAAATTCAATACCATAAGCTTACAGGAAATTATTCTCAACTTTTACATATGTAGTATATTAATATTTCCGTGCTTACGGAATTTCTTTGTATGTAAGTATATTAATTTTAGTGGCCATCGTTATGCCTTTGTGCTTTCCACTAATTGAACCGGGTATTAGTTTCAGTTTTCCCCCTCCCCATAATTCATAAGCTTGGAACATAGTGTCCTCTAGCTTAAGTTCATTCGGCCGAATTATCACCCGTCGTCATTCATCTGTAAGGCTTCGTTCGGCAGAAATCATTATCCTGGAAAAATATTCTCGCGACTTCCAAGCACTCAAAACTGAAAGACGGTCCATTATCCGTGTTGAAAAAAATATACATTAATTTTAGTTTACTCAAACAAACCTGAAAATTGGAAAATATTATATACAGTGTCTCGGTGAAGTCAATATACCATTGTGCGCTATACGCTATACGTTTATGTAATGAATAATAGTAAGAATGAACATAGTAATTTAGTAATGCACTTATCGCTAGTAGTCCAAGGGATCCATATGTGTTCCATTATGTTGTACACATATTCCTATGCTCCTTCATGTTCTTTGCGATTTTTTTCCAAAATGCAGATGTAATCATACAGAAGGCATTCCGTACTGCTTGTTCAAGTTCAGCGTTAGTTCCGTGGCAACGCGCGGCAACCTTCATCTTGATAATACCCCACATTGGGTTTTAGGTATCGTCAAGTCAAGGCTACATGGAGGCTATGGAAGTGGTGCTGGAGATGTTGGAGGCCTATGTCCAATCCAGCGTCCAGACAATTTTCGTTTAACTAATCACCAAGTGTGCTGGAGCTGTGTTTTATTATATCCACAGCTCTTCCATTAGTCCTCTCTCTTTCAGTTGGGGGATGAACCAAGTTGTCAGCACTCGTAAACATTATACAAAATTCACAGGCCCATTAAAATATTACAATCCAAATAGATGCTGCGATGTCGTTCCTGCCCAAACAAAACATGTGATGGGTTGTTTCAAGTTTGGAAGTGAAGTGAGGATTTTCCTTCGATCAAAAAATTACATTTCTCTTTTGCGTGTTGCGGTATACGACACACTCATCTGTGAACATAACTTTGGGTCTTGATATGTTGGCTCTGATGTTGCTAGAAAAGATCAACATTGATCAAGTCGCTTGTTCTTATCCGCGTCAAACAGCTCATCGATTAAGATCGGACGATACAACCTCACCTTCAAGCCATTCTTCATGAAATCAAAAAGAGTCCATCGTGGAATGTCGAACTCAGCAGCACTTTTGCGAATGGACTTTGAGGGAGAGCGTTCAAAAGACTCAACTTCAGCAGCTGCCTTCAGAGGTGTCTTCTTTCTTCATTTCTCGATCGGTCTTTCACACTTCCTGTCATAAACGCCTTTCTTTCCCAGGAATTCCTGTCCTTTTTATCGGTGGAGGCTTAAATTGCTTTCGTATGATGCTAATTATCTCACCTGTGTGAGGACGTTCATATATGTATACACTCACGAATAATTTCTCTTCAACAGAAGATGAATATGTATCTGCCACTTCAACTTACAGAATGACGATTGAGTGACGCTAAGGTCACAATACAAAAACAATATACCAACAATATTACCTTTAGTTCGAAAGAAGAGGCCCCTACAACATATCGGCCGTTTTACGCTCTGAAATGAATATGACGCTGATGGTCTGAGATGTTAAAAAATAAACAAAATCAACAAAAAAGGTTCAAGCTCTGAATTGAATGAGATTCTGATGATCTGAGGTGTTAAAGAGCTTCCTTAAATAAAACAAATAAGTATAAAAAGTAGTTATAAATGCTGTGTGAGAGTGGTTTGCAGAGCAAGAAAGCAATGCTTTTGAACAGACTAGAATCTTATGAACTTTGTGCCAATGCATAGAGTTAAAAGGTATAATATTAAATAAATACATTTTATTTTTAGTTCCATTCCATTTTCTACTTTAGGCTAACAACTACCAATATTCCTCATATACGTGCTTTTAACACCCCCCACCCATTTCACTGTTGTATACAGTCAATATGGTTATTGCATTGCTGCAAGCAAAAACAGGTGGAAATATGAAATAACGCTTTGTTATATACTTCAAATAACGTGATGGAAGAGCCTTTCGAAACAAAGGAACGCAAAGCCAACCTCGCAGTGCACTTTCAACACCCTTGTTCAGAACCTTGGGAAAACCGACCGTGACAGAGCTAGCCCCGTCACATTTAATGTAATAACATGAATGCACCCGAAAGGAAACAGACGTATAGGCTGACGTTTTTACCACTGCGGCCTAGTCGTTAGAGAGTAGTCTTTCATAACGTTCAACAACCCCCTCAGCGGAAATGACAGGTTCTGTAACATGTCCACCCTGTCCTTGTAGGGTTGCAAGGGCAGAAAGAGGAGAAGAGAAAATAGCTGACGTCTTTGTCTTGGTTCCATCCAAAATCGAAATTCCTGCCGAGCACGTTGACAGCGAAACATCCCTTTGTCCAGCAGGTACGGTCCTTGACCTTCTGGAGGCTAGGACAGTGCCATAATGTTAGCCTGTCCTTGGAAACTATTTACAATCAACATGCCCTGAGCAGTCATCGACCTCTTAAATCGCCGAACTCTACTGCAGGTCTTTTACTTTTCAAACGCACCAAGGACTTTCGAAACCTTTAAGATGGTTTCTGTTTATGATACTGTAATATACCTCACTAAATTGCTGGCCTCCAGTACCCTGAAGATAAATAAAAATGTCATAAAGGAAGCACTTGGCTATTTTTCTTCCACAGTACCAGAAAGCTATAACAAAAGCCACCCATGAAATGCTTTACTTAAAATTATATTTTAGCGCTTAGCAACTGTGTTATTTTTGAATAGCCATAATAAAATTTAACAATTGGGTATGAAAATACTATATTGCTAATATGTTTATTGCATACCTATAAACTTTAATAAAATGCCGAATATTGAAATACCAGCCATATTAAATATTGTAAAATTAATGCACAGAAAATTTGGGGGAATGTGCTGTGTTTTGGAATATAACGGAAAGAGGATATAGGGAGTGGTAGAGGCTTCTGTGCAGAACGATGATCGGTGGAAATTGGCAAACAAAAAGGGGAAGGGGGAAATTAATAAAGTTTATCGTTAACTCTCCAGTGGCCACTATTACCATCGAATGTTCTTGTGATATTGTATGTTTCTATGTTACTCGCGTGTAGTGTGAGATACTGTTGGAGTAAATGTAGTTTGTGGCCGTTTCTTTTCTGCAATGTTTCAAGCCTCTAACGACCCAAATCAGTAACTGCAATGGTTAAAGGAAATAGAAGAGGAAGCAAACAAAGGAGATAAAATGTTCTGATAAAGTGAAAAGTGAAGATGCTACAGATACAGTAAATGCTTCTGTGTGATAGGACCTGTAACGACTGCAATAAGTAGACAAGTCCATCATGCAAGAGATGTGTGCTACTGCAGCCATGCCAAACGCGGCGTCCGCCATGCCCTTTTATAGTGCCCTTGACAACTAATTTTCAAATTAAATTTAAATAATATTTGAAGAATTATTTTCATTTGAATAAAGGTTTCTTTTCGTTTTAAAAGCATTGTCCCCAAGCTTAGGACATTTGCTATAGCGGCATTTTTATTCTGCAAAATATGCAGCTTCCTTATGATTTACCTAATTGCAGTGCCATAAACAAAACGACATTGGGACACCCAATTTGCCCTCAAAATAACTAACTTTTGTATGCAACATTAAAATATTTCTCAGCGAGCAAACAGAAATTTCTTGACAGATCCGAAACGGTGTATAAATTATAAGCCCATAATTGTAATTCTAAAACCAGGACACGAAGTGAAGAATGGAAATATAAGAGATTTACAATCCCTAAACAATTCAGGATGCAGCCAATAGCTATCACGATTATTATTCTGCTTCCCCCCCCCTTAAAGTGCTATTTGCATAGAGGAGTCATAATAAGAGGTCATAATCATAGAAATTTAATTTTAAAATTATGAGATTAAATCAAGAAAAGCTCAAATCAGATGTGTACTATCTTCGGCACAATGCCTTAAGCCAACCATAGGCCCTGTGACGCAAGGGCTTGAAGTACTGGCTAGCAGGATTTCAAATTGTTCCCAAAACCGAAAGAAAATCTTCAAGGGAGGAAAGGTATATCAGATTATGAAATCATGGGAACTGTAAACCAGTTATTAGATAATCCTTCTTTCAGTAAATTATAGAAATACTAGAGTGTCGCTGAGAGCACTACACCAATCTCCAATGAAACTGTGTTGAAAAACATGTATACATCTTGAGAACTTAATTTTTTGTCTTCGTACTTATGGCATTTAGGAGTAATCTATACCTAAAATCTAAATTACATATTTACTTGTAATATATTACAATAATTTATACAAAATACTGGTCATGAAAACATTTAAGACAGGTTTATTTTATTTTTTATTAAAAATGCATATTTTAAATGGTTAATTTGGTTAAAATAATTATATTAAAGTATTTGTTAATTTGTGTTAATTACTGACAATGTATTGCAATCGGATAGTGGCTAATAAACCGCATATGTACCCAATGATGATAAATAATTTGAAACAAACTTGATTAAGTTCAACATCCGCTAGATATACATAATTTCATTTACATTTTAAAAATCTATATCTCTTCGGCACCTTTAAAAGATAACTTCCCCAGTCGGTTCAAAGCGGAAGTCCAAATAGTTATCCAATGTTGAAATTGTTCACTTCGGAAGAAACGTAATACACTTTGAACATAGTGAATAATATTACAAACTTGTGCTACCTCTTTAAAGTTGATCGAGTCATCTAATTATCTGATGACGCGATGGCGAGGGACTACATCGGCCGACTCTTCAACGATTACAGGAGTCGGGAGAAGGCAAATGAGTTGATTGAATGCTACATTGGCCTTCAATGTTACACCGCCTAGAGGCATTTGAATAATGAAAGAAACAACACGTGTCTAAACCCTAGAACGAAGTCTGCTAAGAACACTAAATAACCAATGCTTAGCTCTTAATTATTACTTTGTGTTATTTCATGATTCGCTCATCCGTACCAAATTCCCTCGTACTATCAGGAGATTATTTGAAGTGAAATGCTCAGGTAATCCTGTTCCAAGTTGTAATGCAATTAATACATTAGCAGTATCCACGTACAATTTAGAGGAACTAAAGAATGGTTTCCCTGGAGAGAGTGATTCTATTTATCTGAAAGTATTAAAAGTATTATTAATTTCATAAGTAAATGCCAGTTATGTGTGAAAAATGAATGCAGGCAGTTTCACTTCTTCCTGCATAATATTCTTGGTACATAAAAATTTAATGGCATTGGAATGTATTCGATTGGTTTCTCTTAGTGTTCCTAACACTGACTACTGTGTTGTCCCGTCTATACTGTCGCTTGTGTAGCCTGGCTGCCGTGAGCGATGACTTATTTGTCGATGAGTTCCGCGCCCAGTCAGTAATCAGATAAATGGATGGCTCGATTTATAAACTCTTCTTTTTTGAGACACTGAGTGAAACACTTCTTACCATACTTTCAGCTGTTTTTGAAATGTTGTTCACGAATAGTTTTCAATATATATCAACTAATTTCATACAGATGCTGGGGAAAAATAATTAAAATATTTATGCAGTACATTGATTTAATGGTTGTACTTAGACAGGTACATATTGGTAATTGTTGCAACTTTTCTACTATTTTAATGTATCAAACTTGAACTACATGTTCAATTTCATTTTGTGGGATTTCTAAATTATAGTTTGTTTGTTATTACGTTGTTATATTTAATATTAACTTTATTTTTTACTATGCATTATTATTCTTTAAAATTTTCAATTTTGTCAAAAATAATCACGCTTAAAATAACAACTACATGCCTAAAACATATTGATTTAATGCGTTTGATTTCATTTCAGATATTGATGCTAAAGGACGTAATACTGTAGATATTTTACATATTGATATTTGTTTAAACCATGTGGTAAAGTTATGGAGACTCAATTACATTGCTTGAATTGGGAACATTTAATGTTTGTCATAGTTAAAGGTAACAAAGCTTGCTATTCTTATAGTCTAACATAAAGGTGCATTTTTTTTCTCGAATAGATTCTGTACAGAATTTCTTTGATATCAATAATCTTCTAAGATGGCGATATCCACGACACATGTGCTTGTGTTTGAATGCCAATGTTTTTGTTCGACATAGCTTAAGAATCAAAAAGCCCCAAAGAGAGAGCTAAATTCCTTTAGAGCAGTTTCTAGAACGTCTCTGCAACGGAATGCAAACATTTCAGTTATTTTGATCTCCGATCGTACAAGAGAGAAATATATTTCCTTCAACGTCACGGCAAAGTTATTTTGTGGAACATGTCGCCTAGTTAACATAGTTGAGTTGCGGTGATAAATAACAGGATTCTCAAAAAGTATAAAATACGCCTTAATTTTTTATTAGGAAATCTGATCTTAATATAAAAAGCAATTTGATAAAATATATTGAAAAAAGAATGTTAATTTTTGCTACCTTCGTTAGCATAAGTTGTTGTAGTTCTTAAAAAATCAGTACACTTTTTTTTTTTTAAAAAAAGTCTTTCTTTACAATTGCCCATTTCTGATTAAACCGAAAGTAAAAGTAAACAGATACAGGGTGTCATAAGCTTCAAAATACACGTCATGTCATGTCATTCATTATACCACAGTTATAAAATGCATCGCTAAATTACAAAGATTTTACCATGATACAATTTAGCAATAAATTACCATTAGAAATTCATAACGTAGATGCCACACAGTTTGAAAAGATAGGCTACCTGACTGACAGCTGATCAGATAAGAGTCAATTTGGTGACAGTGCCGTTGTTTAATATGCCCCCTCGGCTCATCTGGAACACTGTTAAGTTGGTATAGAAAGGGCGAGTCACCGTTTAATGCAGACCATTAAAAGAAAAGTGCGAAATGAAGCAGAAAACGCTGTGAACGCAATCAGTAATACAAAATATTTGAGACGGAACTTCAAAACTTGAGAGAAAAAAAAATAAAAAGTTTACAATTTCCTTTGCCACATATTTCATAAAAACACCGTATACGTTTTGGGGAATAAACATTTTAAAACTTGAATTATTTTTATAATCCTGTTTCTTCTAAGGTGCTTCACCTGCGATTATTTTACGCTGTTGATTTTTTCAAGGGAAGATACCTTAATAATAAAATGAAGCATTAGTTTATTCTGAAAACTTTCAGTCTTATAGTATAAGATATGGAATCATAGACGTTCAATCTGTATTTTATATATAAATAATACATAAATCATAAACATGTGACTAGTTTCATTACTATCGCGCAATAAAATCATTTATAATATTTGACCGAAAAGTAATAGGTTAGTTTTCATGAATGCATAATAAACCGGGATTATATTTAAAGTTTTTTGATTTGCTTAAACATTATTTTTTTGCTATTTTATAGTCTAAGCCTATTAAAAACATTAATTTTATACGATTATAGTGCATGCTCTAAGTTTTCAAATAAATGTTTGTATTATTTTCGCTTTTCATGGACCTGCAATGGATTTATTAAACATGAATCTAGTGCAGTATTATTCTTGGGTTACTTAATGATGTAATACGTACTACACAAAAGAGATTAATTTGTAAACTGCACAACATAGCTGATTAATAAATTTTTCTATTATTTTGCTTATAATAATGTTGCTTTTTGAGGTCCACACACACACATAATACGTGTGCGTTGTTAATATAAATCGCGTTCTCTCAAAATCAGTAGTTATTAAGGATAATTAAATTAACTCCTGTAGACAATGAAAATATAGGCCCCAGCTTAAGAAAGTAAACATTGGAGTAACAATGAGAGGTCTCACTTACATTGACAATTTAAATTTGATTGTGAAATATTAACCATAATAATATAACTCACTTTTTTCTGCCGCCAAAAAGGAACGAATGCTTAAGAATACAAGTTAATATTGATTTACCCTAAAATCACATAAATTACTTTTATAATACTAAATCTTTATTAGATGAATTTGCTTTAATTTTTATAATATAGCGAATTATTATATGTTAAACTATTGTCATATTATACTTGTAGACATTAAAGAAAAAAAATAAATGAAGTAAAAAGAAGTACTTTTCACGGAAGCTTTTCTCCATATACATTACTTCACTGAATTTAATAGTTATCATTGAAACGAAACAAATATTGAAAATATTAATGTTTTGCATGTTTTATAAAATATTTTTCCTGCTTCATATTAAAACATGCCTTCATAATAATAGTCTTATTCCATAATGTTGTTTTTAAACAGATATAATATACTTCAATGCTACTGACAACTGTTTCTGAAAAAGAAGGGATACGTTAAAATACGTTCCTTTTTGCTACAATTTTCAACAATGCTAACACAAAATATTTTTAAAAATATTGTATATTCAGCATCACAAAAATATAACAATTTATATAAATACGATTGCATACACATATTGTAAAAATTACGGGAAAATTCAATTAATATTTTATGAGAAATATCAAAAAGTAAAATTTAGTGTGAATTGTGGATACATCATGCATAAAAGGGGCATAATTTCACCTTCTATCAAGAATTACATCACTAAGTTAAAGAAAGGTGTTTCCGAACATTCTTTAGTGTTTATTTTGCTGATAATCTTCTAAGGATTATTTATAATACTTTATCTTTGGAAAGTATAATTATCTAATTTCAAATGAGACATAAAGAAAAATGATTACAGCATGTTCCTGCATTACAGTTAACTGGTCTAAATTAACAAATTCACAAAATGAACTTTCACTACATTTTGGTTTGGTACATTAATGGGAAAATTTTTAGAGCTATCTTTTGCTATTTTACACGGTCAGCTCTAAGTGAGTAGCCCTATCATTCAGTTCCTTTGAATTAACGCCGTTCATTCTCGCGGGAATGCCTTCATGTTTTAAATAATGAAGTAAAGGCACATACAAAGGCTGCAGCACACAAAGGATACGCATCCTGAAAGACCGTCGCAGGAAATCAGAGAGGAAATCCATATGGAAAAAAACAAATACAAGAGGGCAGGGATTGAAACATGTTTTCCGCCCCGTAGTGAAATACGAAACATTTTTAACGCTACATATGGAGGAGGTGTGACATTACTCGCAACATCTAAGAGAGCAGTCAGTGTCGAGCTAGAAATGAGGGGATTTTAATACAGCTCAGCTGTTACAAGGGCTGTGTTATGTTCTCCCCATGAGCAGAAACAGAGGTGGCTTGTAAGAATGCTTTTCCACCGAGTTGGGTATTCTTTCGAAACAAAAAATGATTCTTATGAAGTGTTTGATGTTCACGCAAAGCTAAAACATGGAGAAAAATGCTTCACAATTTTACATCTTCATTAATTAATTTCATTCATTGTTATAAAAACCCGTTACAATCAAGAAATCATTAAGATTTTATAACATTAACAATAAACTCCCCTCTAATAGCAATTAAATCCATTTTAAATCAGTGGAACACTCAAAAATTCTTCAAAAGTTAATGTCAGAGCCTATTCTTCCTGTATATTATCATGCAGACTTGTAGTCCCGACTTTATTTTACCAAAGCTTTCAACCGGATTAAAAAAGAAATCAACTTAATTTAGAGCATTTAATTCTGAATGTGTGTAGTGTTAGAGAGCTTTAATCTAAATGTTTTGTCTTTGAAATATACAGGAGGTTGCAAAATAAATTATCTGTACAAATCAGTACAAGAGATAGAGAACACCAAGGCCCACATATTTTGGATAGGAATAATTGACCGTTGAAGTTAACTGGTGGTGCTAGAAGATGTGTCCAAAGTTGTTGGTGAGAATAATGTAAATAGATAAGTACATTTGAGTGGTCTATTTATTTATTTGTCACAAAAGATGTTCGATGGTGCCATTACCAGCATCAATATATGCATTACACCAATGATTGTAGTTCACGTTCAAAAAATCCCGCTATAATATGAACGGTTTCGGTAACCAGAAATTCTTGCAAAGTCTTTATCTTCATCATGTTTCTTACACGAGCTGCCTGATATATCCCCATGGCAAGAAATTGAGACATGTTAGATCACGTGATCGCAGTTAATAAGCCTGACATTCATCGAATCCCACTCGTCACTGTTACCTAATTGATTCTTCACAGTATTGTAGCTTCTGCTGGCGCTGTATCTTTTCAGACCTACCTTCTTCGAATATCCGAGGAAATATAGTTCAATAGTTCTGGTAATATACGAGTATACCTGAAAATGTGAGATCAATCTGTAGTTAGGGGGTGAATAGGCAGAATGGATAGTTCACTCCATATTCTATGATACTAGCCCACACATTGATAACAAACCGTTGTCAATGAGAATGGGATCTTGTGACGCACGGTTTTTCTACTGCCCACACACACGAATTTTGATTGAAGCCGCCCTTATAGTAGTAGGAATGTACTTGCAACAGTGGCACAAATACAATACAAAACAACTTCAACACGCGCAAGGGTCCAACGGACAGTACGAGCTTTTATGGCACACTTGGTAGTCATTTTTGATTTAGCAAAAGATATTGCATTTAATATTTACAACAAGATATAAAATTATATATATATATATATATATATATATATATATTCAACAATAAAATATACAAATAAAAATAATAAAATATAAAATTCAGGAAATATAATTTTAAAGATATTAAAATATTAAAAATACTTACTAAATATAAAGATATCCAATTATAGATTACACACAGCTGGATTTAGTTAATTTTTTTACCCCAACCTCCTCCTCTGTTAACAGCCTTTTCAGACCTAGCTGTCTTCATCAGAAATTTACCTAATCTTTCCTCTACTTCCTTACCTTCCAGCATAGCCGAATATGATCATCTTAAGTGGGATAGATACTTTTTATTCCCTGCACTCTTCCGTAACTTTACATTCAGCCAGAACGTGTGTCCATGACATCCCCTCCTCACAGATAGAGCAAAATCTCCGCTAATATTCGTCAGTGATTTTATTTATCCGCCACGTCCATAGTTTGAGTCATTCGAGCCCCTTTCTAGAGATTTATTCCCTGTTTTGATGCACTGATCCACCACCATTTCGATTTTATTCTTTCAATGAAATCATCTGTCTGTATTGTGCAATTGTCTGCTACCTAGCCATATCTCTAAGACGGTTCTAACCTTCCTCAATGCGCTCATTCTGTTCTCCCGACTCGCATTCAAATGGAAGACAGCCCTATTGTTTTACACCCTTTCTTCATTTGGATATCCACGTCTTATTCCCTCCCATTCCCAGCAGCTCATAAAAGCACAATGAAGTTTGGTTTTCAAGAGTAATTAACTGTCCTTGTATATAAAAAAAACACTAATTTGAGTAAAGTACGTAGATCAGAAAATGGGGTAGTCTGCTGATGAAATAACGGGCGAACTCCTTGCGTTGGAGGTAAATCATTAGCTTGCTGTAGCTGATGGAATCGTTTAGTTTTCGAACGTCTGTGACAATCAGTTCAACTCTATAATGGATACAGTGATGCTGATGATCCTATCTTAGAGCACCTCCTCTGCTAAATAAATAAATGAATAAATATATTACACAGCTGTTTCTATTTTTACTTCACAAACAACGAAAACTTTTAAATAAAAAAAAAACATAAAACCTTTTACATTCAAAGTGGTTTTGGAGATTGTTTCTTTAAGAAATTTAAATATATTTATGTATTTTTTTAGAACGATAAATTGGTTGTTTTTTTTAATCCTTGTATAGTTTGTACCAGAAATTTTAAAAATTGCTCTAGCGTCAACAGCCAACTTCAGTAAAAAATAACACAGTTTTGTTGTTCTATACATTCCTATCCAAAATAGAGTTCTTAATGTTCTATACATTAATATTCCAAACAAGTATGCCTAAGTGTTCCATAACTACATGCATATGCAAAATAAGAGTGCCTTAATGTTCCATATTATCTTAACTATTTTTATATTTAATTAATAACTTTTTGTACCTTTCAACCTCAACACTAATGTTAATTTGAAAGATAGGACATTATTGGCACTGGAGAATTTGCTGTATTAGTATAATTATTGCGTTCATTGCTTCTATTTTAGAATTTAAAATTATATCATAGAAAAAAAAACATGCCAACATAAAATAGTAGCTTAAGCATTTACTTAAAACGGAAGTAAATGCTACTAGGGTAGTGTAAAACGAAAGGCAGGAAAGAATAAAACCAAGGAAAGCATTGATAAAAGTTAGAAAAAGAAAGTGTACTGTGTAGATTAAAAAAACTTATTACCTGCTATTGCATATGACAAAACAACAAACTACTATGTGCAACACCTTCGTATTTTCTGTTTTCAAGCAGATCACAAATTGTCTCGCTGTTAATGTTGCATCCTTTAGGTGTGTACTTTCCATAATTGGGTTTTTAAGAGTCCTAGAAGTGCATGAGAAACACTTTACCGGCAGACACAGCTGTACGGAACATTTTCAGTTTTGGCGATAATGAATGCCGCCACTCTTTGCTGGATCACTTGGTCTCTGACTGGAAGTGGCGGACACAGGATTCATCACCAGTGACTCTACGCCTTTAGAAAACTCTCTCCTTTGTTTTCACGATGTCGTAACAGCGTTTCACAAACATTCTAACGACGTACCTTCTGCACAGGGGTGAATTGTTTTGGTTATCACCTGGCGGAGAATTCGTGGGTAATGTGGTGCACAGAGTGATCAATTCTTCAACCACCTCATCGATTGTTACCCGATTGTCTGGTATCACTTGTTCTATTGCAGTGGTAGTGTCTGGCGTAATCATAGCTTGTGATCGACCAGAGCGAGCTGTTCACTTTTAAATTTTCTGTGCAATCAGGTCTACTAAAGTGACACACAGGAATCTCCATATTGCCTCTTCATTCTTTGATAAATGTCTGTTGGTTTCTGACCCTCATTACAAAAAAAAAAAAAAAAAAAAAAAAAAAAAAAAAAAAAAAAAGTTGATTGCTCGCTGCTTTCGAGCTGTAAGTGTTATGGTTGCTGACGTCACATTTCCCAAGATGCTTGTACCTCAGCACAGGAGTGTAGATACCAGTTATTTATATGTGCAGTACAACACTCTACTACGATATTCTGAATCTGTATTGCTAAATAATATTACTTTTGACCCAGCCTCGTACAAGTGAACCAACCTTTATAATCACAATTTGAATCACTAACAACTGGAAGGCAATATGAATAAACAAACGTGACTAAAAAATATGTCTATCGGTTTTAGCTCCATTTCCGCAACCTGAAGAGAATACTGATTTTCGCCCAGTCAGGAACTTGGGTGCTGGGGCAACCATGGCTTTTGGGTTCAGAGACCAGAGTTCTATGAAAGAAGCTCAGCTCAGGATTGCAGAACAGACAGATGACATGTTCTCCACTAGGATGAGGAAATCGAAATTAAATGAACATTAACATTATGGAGTGAAATCAGGTGTAAAGTCTCCATTTTTTCACATACTCCAGTCGTATTCAGTCGTCGCAACTCGCTGCTCTAAACTTATCGGGATGACTGGAGTTGCAGTTATACTGCTCACCCCCATTGAAATATAACATAATATGTATATTGCAAATTATCATAATAGTTTATGTATTGTATTTAGTGATGCAGCATATATGTATAATACGGTATAACGCTAACATAAAAATTGTATGTCGACACAAGAGAAAGCTCTCTGGTGTTTTCTGTTTACGGTAGCTTGGAAAGCCAAGAAAATCATAAAACTCTGTAGCGGAAGAAGAATTCCGAGGGTCAACGGTGATACTACTTTTAAAAGGACTTCCGTTGGAGGGTTATAAACTCAAGGTCTTTTAATTTCGTTAGGGCTTTGAATCAACAGGCGGTCGTAGAGTTAGCTTTAAACTAGCCATTGTCAACAAAATGTTTTAAACTTTCTAATGAAAGCGAATGGCGTTTGTGGAAGAACTTAAACCATTCAATGGTAAATGCATGTTTGAATTTTTAAAGATAGGCATGCACGCGTGAAACGCTTTGGCACCGTTAAACCAACGGTTACTTGATTTAAGTTTAATATATAAGGGGAAATTTGCGCTGATACACATAGTTTTTACTCAGACTCGGTTCCGATAAAATCAGTTAAGTAGTTTACGTTTTACACGCGGCAAGAAGCAGTTCTAACTTTTATATGCGGCTAGGCACTGAAGTTCTACATTTTGCAGGTATGCGTCCACTCATTCTTAAAGTCTACACGCTGGGACACACTCATTTGTCAGTTCCACACGTGGCGAGAAGCAGTTCCAAGATCTACACCCCGCAGACACGTCTAAGTTCCAGACACGGCGAGACGCAGTCATGTTTAAGTTCAATATGCGTCGAGATACATGCTGAGGTATTCGTAATAAGTTCTATTTCAGAAGCGATTTTCAGATTCAATTCACATTTGTGGAAGGCACGGCAGCGAAGGTTATATTTGATATAGATAAGTTCTAACATACGCAAAACACCAGAGAACGCGAACGATTTTGAACATAATAAAGTACCAATGTATATCTAGATAATATATATACATAATACATGTATATATGTCTCATCGCATGCTTATTTATACTATTGAACTCCTCGACCAGTCTGTTGAGTACGAATCAATCAAACAAATACCAGAATTAACCTGAGAAATTGTTGTCATCGGAGCGTGGGCAACACCGAAGTGATCATTAATCAATCTATAAAATCGCTTCAAAATTGGAATCACAGCATAAAGCCCAAAAATAAACAGTTTCAAACCTGGTTCCCAACTTGGGGCACTCAACCGGAGTCAATTAAACCACTTCATAGTACCGTGTTGCTTTTGTGCTTTCTTAAACCCTAAATTACCAAATATTTGAAAAAACTTTCCAAATGAAATAGACATTCCATAAACATTTACAGAAACATTTTAAACTACTTATGAACACTTGTAACCTAGGTGGTTTTCAATGTTTTGGTCAAAAATTTGTGCCTATTTTTAATAGTAGTCAAAACACATTCTAATCGACGTTATAAATATTTTAGGGCGCTCTATTCAATATTCAACTGTCCAAATGACTTGCCGAAATATTTCGGTATAGAACTACACCGAAATATTTTCAGATATTATAGAGGAGTCTTAGATGAGCATTTGAGATGCAGAATCTATGGACCATAAAAGCAAGCAAACAAACAAAAAGAAAGAAGAAAACCGAATTACAAGTGATACATAAATTAAAATTGTATTCCGATTAGTCAGTGTCAATGTAAAATGGGGTACAGTTTTTCTTTGAAGACTTTCAAACTGCTTCTAGCACGAAAATCCCGATTTTCCATAGTTCATTATCTGCGTTTCAAGATTTAATGGTATAAAAAAATCTAAAATTGTGACTGACTCAGTAACAATACAGCATTGAATAATGATTTAACGTGTTATTTAGCTTCATAAGAGACTGAGCGTAGTTTAGGTTCGGATCCTAGGGAATAGTTTTTTATTTTTTCATTATGATTTAATATGCTCATTAAAAGATGTAAAAGAAAGAAAAGTACAGTAATCAAAGATTCAAACTCGATAACAATGGTCCACTTTTATTTAATGGTGATGGCATACCGACTGCTCAAAAAGACATGCTCCATAACTTCTATCCATAATTCTGTGGTATCATTTTGAATGGAAGCTTCAGTGGCATATTCGTCCCTCAGAAATTTAAAGCCACAACTTTGAAATATGAAGGACATATGTTCAATATCTCAAATTGCTCAATTAAGATCCTTCCTTCTACAACCCCTGAAATATTTTGAGTGCAGTTCATTAACATTGACATAAACTTTGTCATGAAATTGAAAAATAATCATTAAAGCAGTGCAAAGAGCGCAACAATTTCAAAAATGTATGAGAAAGCCCATAATATTGCACGAGAAATTATAAATTAAAAACATCTGAAACTGTTAAAAGTTAGAGCAAGTACAATAATCACATTTTAAGTAAAAAATGCTTATGACCTCATAGAAAAGGTATATATAGGTTGAAAAAATAATTACAGAACAAATATCCCTACATCCCTGGGAAGCTTTTAAGAGTGATTACCTATATACATCTATTATTGTTGCAGTTGCAGATAAAAGCGAATCAAATCTTCCCACAAGAAAATTCTAATAACATTATGTTGTGTTAAAGCACCTTAACTGATATATTACATTATACATGGTCACAGCTTAAGGTCAAACCACTATGCCTCGAGTGTTTGGAAGGTATCTTTCATAAACAAAACCAAATGAAAATATATTCAGTTATTAGTCTTATTTAGCCCCGTGACAATTTATGTTGTTTCAATGGTTTAGTACCAGATTTTTATTAAATTCTGTGAAAGAGGTTGTTGGAACATTTTGGAAACGTCAAAGAATGTTTAGTTTCATGCTGAATAAAGTTTTTTGGTCATAGTTGTTCAGGTGCATCAAAGTTAAATATTTAAAAGACTAAATTATTTCTTTTTTAAAACTCGGTTAGCCTCATACTTCACTTATCCATGAGTTTACAAATTATGATTTTGATCTCTCCAGCTATAAATTGTTTCCAAAATTAAATACCACTATCGTTGATAGATGTTGGTTTGTATATACTCAGAAATATTAGTGTTAAAATGATCACCCATGGCTTAGCCATTTCATCCAAACGAAGAAGTTTTCATCTTAAGATCTTTTCTTGCACATCTGTAACAGAACTTCAGACTTGTTTAACACGTTAGAAGGTCGACCACAATTCCTTTCCGGCGGGGTTCAAAACACAGCAATAACCGCAACAAAAGAAGAGCCGCCGCTGTCAAGGAACATGTGCCGCAGCTATATCTGGAAGGAAACTCCCAAGTGCATATGTGCTGTTCCCTGGTGACACCTTTTAGTTGCATCCTGTTGTGGTTAGCCTTAGGGTCATCCTGAGCAGGAAACGGGAGGAAATCGAACAGGAAAAGAGCAGGATATCTAAACCCTGGAGCAAATAAATGGGTAATTTTGAACGTAAAATCGCATCCTTTCGTAAGGGAGATTTAGTTCTGCGGAGGATTTTTTTTTTTTTTTTGTTAGAATATGAAAGAGGACAGTTATTTTACATTAAAATATTAAGATCGTAATTAAATCCATACGCTTATATTGCAATAGTTTAATGTTACATTTTAATATTTCACATACTTCAATATAAACCAGACACGAATTTCTAAAATTACAGCCATTGGATGGTTTAATATTAAAGAAATAAGCAGTGCCTCCTTCTAACTGAATTTTTAATGAATAGTTCAGTAAATAGCTTGCTTTGGATGGCACAGAGCTTTGAGGTCAGGAGTCTCAGAAGTTGAAAGTGATCTAAGACTTGATATAAGTTCGGTCAACTGGCATGCACTCGTTATCACTAAATATTTCAACATTTGCCTCCTTTCAAAGAAATGAAAATAATATGTCTAATCCACGGTGGCCGTGGTTTGATATTACAGTTAAAATTATTATAGTAATAATTTATTATTATTATTATTATTATTATTATTATTATTATATCGTGACGTAAAAAACAAATTCCTCCACAAAAAAGTTTGGCGAGCCCGTTGCAAGATTTTGGAAATCACAATTTGAGAAATACTGACATAGACGAAAGAATGGATTTACTTTCTGTCTCTTTAAAATTTTATTTTACTATGATAATTTCACTGAATGGTATGCAATACTCTCCAAAGTATAAATGTTACTAGCCTTGGGCTTGCAGATAGGAAACACACGCAGGAATTTCATTTCAACATTTGCCAGTCTGAATAACTATTTATTTATAATAAACCTTTTAATTGAAATGTAAAAATGTCAATTTAATATTTATTTTCTATTGTTTAGATAAAATTTCCAATAACAGAATACCCAAATTACAATTCATAAGGGAAAAAAGACAGGCAAATCAAAGAATCATGCTACCAACAATTTAAAGCCGGAATGGATGTCAAAACCATGTTGTAAAAGAACAATAAGAAGATGATAAAGATGAATGCAACTCGAAAGCAAACCAGAATATCAGACGCTGTGATACTAATTAAATTTCAAATTTCATAGGGAGTTGACGCACTCACAATCCGCTACGTTTGCCGCTGGCTACCGTCAAAGTTCGGGCGCGAAGACTCTGTATATTGATTGACATTTACATTGAACATTGGACATTTCCCAAAGAAGAAGAAGAAGAAAACACCAAAAATATTAAATTAAGTTCTGTTTAAGGATAAACCATATTTTACAGTAAGTGTAAAAATTATTTGATTGAATTATAGGTATCTTAATTTTTAAAAACATTTTTCTTTCGACACTAAAGGACATATATTATTTTAAAGACCCAAAAATATTTAAAATTGGAAACAAAAGTTTACTTTCAAAAACTGAAGTTTGTTACATCGTGCTTGATAAAACAATTCCGTAAGTAAGATGTGAAATCAATGCTACATACTCTTAAAATAATGGTTATTCTATGTTTTGTCGGCTGCTGCAGCTCAAACTGCTCTAACTTCAATCAGTTGCGCGAATATCACATCAGATTCGCCGGGAAGTCACAAAATGGGCGACAAAATCATGAAAGGCCCCATAGAATATTGTATGGACAGTTAATTAAAGTTTAAACTTCCAGGATTTCTTTTTTAAGAAGTACAGACTTTTAAATGTTGTATTTTTTTATTTATTTTTTCGTCATTTCTAATGTAAAAATATATTATTTCAGACCTAATGCATTATTCTAAATATACAATTTATTAGAATAATATTTGTAATTATAAGGTTTGCTCTTGAAAAGTAACGCCTGAGGCATTAGGTTGAAAGGTGTGATAAACTTAAACACCATCCTGTGTGAAGCCGGGAAACATGTTGGGCGGAAGTGAGAAAATCCTGGACCGTGTGTGTCTGTGTGTGTGTGTTTGTGAAGACACGATGATTAGTGGGACAAGCAGAGGGTTGGAGGGTCTTGTAAAACCCAACGAGCCGAAAACAGCTGGACTTGCAATCACACATATCCTCACATATATTTTGTCCCTGTCATGGAGGACCAGACGTACCTACTTAAGGGATTTTCCAGAGGTATGTGCCTTGAGCTCAGGATGTAGTGTTAAGACAAACCATACCTCGCGCGCGCGTGTGTGTGTGTGTGTGTGTGTGTGTGCACCTGTGGCTTCTTGTTAACCTTAGCTGCGAACCGGAACACTCTGGCTGACGGCTAGAAAAATTATTACAACTTTCCCATTTTAGATACATGGGACATTTATGCTACCGAAAGAAGACCAGATCAGTCAGTGTCCAACATCTAATGCTCAAACAAATACGAGGTTTGCTTTCATTTCAGGTTTTATAAGCAACGTTTAACAGTAGCACTTTTTTATACCAAAGATGTAATAACTTTACATATAAAATGAATGTCAGCGTATACATGTGAAGTATATATCTGTCCCGTTTTAAAATATACACAAATAGGAACTGACCTGTTCTGCATCTTCCCACGAGTAGTTGTATACATGCTCTGTATTCCATATATAGCGGAGTGTTTAAAATATATTTTGATTTTCCATTACATGTGTTTTTCTTGGCTACTAGCATCTATGACCTCTAGCCACCCTTTGGTAAAAGGTTGATTAATGGCGAAAAGACACAGGCCCTTTAGAGTCTAAGGAGTTTTGACCATCATTTTGAAGGTGCAGGGGCTCGAGAGTAGACACAGTGATAAATAACTTCGAATTTTAGTTTTTAAATTGTTTAGGCGGTAATTTTAGCAGCGCGAGTCCAGTGTTATATGACATATGACGCTTTTGATGTTACTAAGGACATTTTTATTTAAATCGACAGGCTAAGCCATAGGGTTTATTGTTGACTGTTTCAACAGTGCAAACCATGCACAGAGAAGTGTTTCGTGACCTTGAATGTTTCGGGGTGTGTGTAGTGGGCTCATTCCTATCCAACAACCCTCTCTTGCTGTTAGGTTTGTCAGAATATATCCTTTTTATCACTATGGATAGTGAGACTTAAACATACCCTTTCTTAAATCCATACAATTGGATTGAGTTGTCACAGTAGGAGGAGGATATTTTGGTACTTAAATCTTGCTCAATGGCAGGCCGTTTGTGACTACGCTAACAATAATGACACCTCCGAGAGGAAAGCATGAGTTGAGGGAAACCCCGGGCAGCCAGGATCTACGAGTGGTGAGGCGCGGACAGAAAGGGCCCCTTCCACAAGGTAGTTTGGAAATAAAACATCTGGATGCTGGCGGAGCCTTCCAATTCCTCTTGAGCCTCTCAGAAGAGTTTCTTCCATACCAGACCTTGCCACAGTCACCCATGACTCTTTATATCGTGTAACAGAACCAAGTGAAATAAATGGTAATGAAAAATTCGTGTAAAGCAAACAGGCGTTTCAGCATTCACTTAAGTGATAGGGAAAAGTGATAGTCCATTGTCACTGCCTCAGTCATCCCGCTAGATAAGTCGACACAACATAGAAATGCAGATGTACCGAGTACCCATGCCCTCGAGTTGATTGTTTTCAAGAATTTGTAAGAGATTCTAACCATCAGTTTTACTCAATCTGTTTCCTTGCACGTTAACTTGTCGATTGCGATGGGTCATCTTTCTGCAACGCTCCCAAAGGGCTTGTTTTCTTTCGGCTTACCGTCTATTGAATTCCTTGTTCCTCAAAACGAAATTGTTACTACTAAACCGGCGAAATCATTATACACACGTGTCTGAAGGTTCAACATCACAACAACCATCACTAGTTTGGTTTCTGCTTCAGTTTTAATTCAGAATACAAAGATGGATATAATATTCTTTTTCAGACCTTCTTTTATATCAAACCAAACAACTGTTTTTTCTGCAGGATTTAACCTGCTTTGTTAAAATAAAAATGGTAAATAGAGCATCAACGAAAAATTTAAATTCTACATATCTTAATACCCTTTACATGTGAAGACATTAGTGCTAAGAACACCATCTGTGCACGCCCCCATTTGCTACTACTTGAAATTTCTGTAGACTCCAAAAATGACATCAAGTGCAATGGCTATCAGCAGAAAATGCCAATTGTACAAAAATGTGCTTTATGAGCTGACATGGGTTGCTCTTGTGATATATTTTCAGCACTAATTAGACACCTTATACTCCACAACATCAGAGCAACAATCGAGCGCTATTTTGCTTTGTCTTCTAGATGTCAACTGAGAATCTCCATATGTAGAAATTAGGGGTAGTTAACCAGGAGCGTGGAGTTCGGTGAAAATCCATAAAATGGATTCAACAGCTAATGAACTATTATTTGTCTCTCTTTACAACAAATCTTTGAAGATGAAACAGTTAAAAATGAAAGTTATGATGGGGAAAAAATAAAGTATGTATATAACGTCAATCAAGCATTACTAATGGGAGGACTTTAGCTATATGTGCATAAATTGTTGCATTCATGTGAAAGCACATATTCTACTTCATGATGTTAATAATATATTATTTTATGGCAACAAAGGATTAGACTGTACATCCAGCTTCTTCATGTTATGACTGTCGGCAAGGAGGCTGGAAAACAACCACGAAGATCAGCACTGAGCAGCTACTACCATGCTAATTAACCTAATGGATTCATAATCCAAATCCCCCATATACAAATCCTACCTTTGGGCACAACACAGGCATAAGAAATGAAATAGCTTAGTGTAATGACAGCTATCCATATAGCAATGGCTTTGTGTAGTAGGATTAATTTAGTCGGTGTCTGGTTCACTGTTCTCTGGACAATGCCTGGAGCATTTGACTGCAGTGAGATACATAAAGAGCAATTAATAATTATTTTTTCAATAAAAACGCATGTTTTTAAACTTATCTATTATTTGAAAAGTATTTTAGCAAAATCCGAGCTTTAAATATCGACATTTTCCAACTATTTAAATATGCATTATTGCAAGTAATTTAATTAACTTTAAATTATATAGTTACTTATTAATGCAGCCCTAATAGTGGTAGAACCCCGTTTATAGCTTACAGATTATTTGATTTTTTATATAAAAATAGTCATTAACTATGAAAATATTAATACAACATGAGTGTACACTTTTAAAGACGTTTACATTTATTAAAACAGTACTTAGAACTATATTTAGGCACGTGATTTTTTTCTACATTTACCTGTTCTGTCGTTTCTACTAAGTCAAATATCACGCTTCGTTTAACCGTTGCTGCCTGCAAGTCTTATGTTTGGTCAATGTATTTTATTCCTCGTGCTATTAGGACTGTTACGATTACTTTGCTGTCATTTTCGTTTCAAGGAAGCCATAACAATAGCAAAAAGTGCGGTTGACACAATGTGTACAGCTGTTTCGAGATGACATGGAAAGAACCAATCGGGGAAGGCATTTATTGAATGGAGATAGTGATATTAGTGACTTAATGAAAGATACTTGCTGTTTAAAGATACTGTCAAGTAAAACAAATGCTTTTTCATAAATTTTTTTTAAATATAACCACAGTTATTACCGTCAAAAATCACTGAGAGGATATTTTTTACTTTCTGAGGAATAATTGTAGTGATAACAGCTCTTCTGATGACGATTTTTTTAATGGTGTTTAACGCCCGTTTTTACTACTAAGGCATCACAGGCGGTGGAAACTGATAGTACATGAGATGAAATGATCAATTGGAAAAGGATATTTTTTAAGGAAGAAAACGTTCCAGGCATAAGTTTAGGGTACCTCCCCGGCATTTGCCAGTTATGAGGACTGAGGAAAACCTGGAAAAAACCTCAGTCAGGGATAACGATCCTGACGGGATTCGAGCCCCAGACCTCCCGTTCACGAATCCGCATCTTAACGACCTCGGCCACCCATGGCGGTCTGATGGCAATGAGAACGCTTAACCAACAAATATTTTGGAAGTACTTTTCCTATTTTCTAGTTAATAGTGGAATAAAGAAGACAGCAATATTTTTGCACATTTTAAGATATTTAAATTCAATAAGTAGGAAATAAATTAAAGGAAATTTTCCTTTTACATTATATACCGCAAGTTGTAATACAATACTTAGATATGGAGGAATATATTTCTCAAAAAAACTAAATTACCTGGTTTCTGGGGAAATTAATAAAATACAGATTCGGTACTGGGACTGGCATAAAAAACTGGCAAAAATCCTTGTGTTCTTACTATCAACATAGATGTAAATACTGCGACTTGACTTGAAGTCAAAACATCCACAAGTGCTCTTCCGTAGCCTGTGCACGTCCCAAAACCGCATTCCCAGTTTACATGGCGTTTGTGACGTCAACATGTGCATTATATTTTGCAGCACATCGTTTAAAACTTACGGGCTTATAAGCACATGTTCTTTATGACTGACCAAAGGGAATGGGAACGGTTAGAGCTGGATTTCAGACTAGTGGTGTACAGTTCTAGCATATAGGCTCAATCGTGAGATATACTCGAAGCTGAAAATAGCATGGGGGATGGAGCGTTACATCCAAAAAAGGCCAAACTCTGCAATCACAGACTCGTTTAGTTTAGATTAGGCGTGTGGCGGATGACTAGAGTAATAGATTTTGAATTTTGATGGCAGATAGGAAGGAGGAAGAGGGAGTAGGTAAATTTTGAAATAAGTGGGACAGCTCAGATCGGAAGAGGCAGACAACCGGGAACAGGGAATAGGGGAACATGAGCCACAATATGTATTATTTGTACATATGTGTGTGGCAGTGTAAGTTATTTATTTTTACACTGTTTTTTATTTATGTATTTCGAGTTTTGTATTATTATATATTTTTTCATTTATTCATTTTATTGTATATATATATTTATTTATTTTCTCTTAAGAGATAAATATTGGTTTGTGTAATTTCATGTATTTCCTATGTATTGGAAAAGCACGTACGGTCCCAGGATGAGAGTCGGTCCTGGTGATCTAGTGGTAATCATACTTGCCTTCGAAACCCCAGATCGCGGTTAGGGTCGATGGATTTTTTTCGGGCGTAAAAGTCCTAAGTATGGCTTCCTTCGGAAGGGAAGTAAAGTCGTGGGTCCATGTCGTTTCGGCACGAAAAACTTCAAGCCTGAAAGGCCTCTGAGCAAAATTTGTCGCCCACTTCAAGCCCTGCATTATATGCAACGTGGATGACCCGAGATGTTAAAAAGCGTCCGTAAATAAACCAAATCAATAACGAACTGGACAAGTTAGATTTGTAACCAATGCATTTTGTAAATAAATACTACTTATTACTACTATCCAGGTACTTTTATACTCTTGGATATTCTTGGATAAGCTGGTAGTATCTTAACGATATAAAACTGGAGACATTGAGATTAAAATGAAAAAATACACATAAAAACGTCAATTAAGAAGGAAAAGGAGAGAGACTAACAAAACTTTCTATGTACATTGTGAAAATGACGATGACAAAGCAAATAAGTCCCAAGCGATAGCATCTGAAATCACACTATAAGTAATACATTAGCATTTTCTGGATGCGTTTCCCCTCTCCTGTCATACTTCAACTGTTGGTAAATCGAGCTCTGAGATCCGCAACTGTTGTTCTCATTAGGACTTCCTGAAAAGTGTTTTTCTTCTCCTAACAGTTGTCGCCTTTCAAATGGTGGGTGTGAAGATTTATGACTTTCCTTTCGGCACATGCTTTCGGCCTTGAGTAAAATAGAAATGGGGACTTAGCGGCACGTTCTGAAGACAATTTGGAACCAAACGCATGGCTAACATTAATCAACGTGCGTTTTGGGAAAAATTTGAAAATAGCACGAAGCGTAATGTCAAAAACGTGATCTCCCCACTTCGGTTCATTATTCATATGCTTTTGTAAACAATCCCTTCTGAAGTTAATGCAATGCTTTTGAGAGACGTTCAAATTCGTGCCCATTTCCTGATTATTTGGCTCTTTTTCTCGAGATTTTTCCAGACCACAAATAGATAAATTAGCTAAATTAGAAAGTATCTGCAAGGTTAATTTGGACTTTCACCTTCTTAAATCACTAGTGATTAGGTGATTAATTGAAATGTTCATTTGTGATATATTATCTAATGACATCACTTAGCTATTTAGTGTTACGATCTTTTTTTATTTCTCATTTCTTTTTTATCAAGAGTCGCAGTATTGACTCCAGGTTTCTCACTCACTTAACCTTAGTTTATTTTTTCTGTGCACAACATTTCACTGTATAGGAATTCAAATTTGGAAACTTATTCTATGAGGTCAGTTTTTTATTTTTTTTCACATGTACTTTTAAACGATGTGTATATATTACCATATTAAAACAAATAAATGGAGAAACTCTTCAGATTTTGCCGGCTGGAAATTGTTATTTGCAAATTCCATTTATATAAGTAACTGTTTAAATTCATTATTTCCATATATTTTAACGAAAATATATTTTTGCTATCTGAAATATAACCCATAACATATATAGTAATTTGTGGGTGAAGAAATCATTATTAGGGAAGAAATACAGAAAAATCTGAAAATATAGACTGTGTACACGTGACACAATATCAAATAAACTGTCAAGATGGAAGAATACCGAAAATCATTACAGACCAAGAGGGGAGAGAGAATTGGATAAACCAAGCAGTTCTTGGGATAAACAGGCAGCAAGGCTTAGTCTTTGTAGCTTGTACCGCAAATGATCAGTTTTATTCATCTCAAAGGATATGTAAGTGTCATAAAATTTTACTGTTTTAATTTTTGTTATATCTGATGTTTTATAAAAATGCTGATAGATCATTTTGGATAGACTAAACACTAAACTTGTCATACAATTGAAGTCTGGAAAACACCAAACGGTATATTGATTTTTAATACTCGTATTTACCTTCAAAGCAGATCACTTGCAACCACATAAATAAGATCAAATGTGATAAGTGGTTTGCTTTTCATACTATTTTATAACAATGTATCTATAATTAAGTAGTTGCCTAACTTATATTAATGTCATCTGAAATTTCTTAGATTTATGAAGTTACTTCATAAAGAAGTTTCATTCTTATTATACTAAGAACTATAATTCTGAATTTAAGAACTGCTTTTATCTACAAAATATACCTTATTATAATATTCCAGATACTTGAATGTTTTATATATAAGAAATATATAGAGCCATAAGTGTCAAATTACCAAAACATTAAACATCGTTTTACGGCGATCTCTTGAGCTGTATGCTCTAATAATTCTCTCGCTCTTTTTCTGCAATAATAAAATGTCACTATTACATCTGAAATATTAAGTTTCAGATTAATATAAAACAAATAATATATTTTTATTATGTACTGTGCAATAATTAATTACCTTATTAATAAATTAATGATACTAGATAAAATAGTCCAAGTTCGAGAGTATTATGCTTCTAAGTTATTTCCTATTCAATCAAAATTCTGACTCTCTATAACATTAGTATATTAATTTTTCTTAAAATTACATTGAGTTATTTTGTTATGGAAATGATACATGACTTGAAGTAAAGTTATCACAATTAAATTTGTTTTTAAACGGTGGTTTTATAACTTATACAACAATCTTCTCAATTGTTACGCTTTAAAAATATTAACAACGAAAATATTAACAAATTACCCTATGTTGGGCCTCCTAGAACTGCTTTATTTCTCCTTAATAAACATCTGCTGCATCTGTGATAGACTTCCGTTATTAAAATCAAACCGATTGTTATTGACAAAACCGCAATTTGCGAAACATTATACGTTTAATTGAACTTTATATATTCAGCATTTTAGTTAACATTTCAGGGTGTGGAAAAATATGTACAAGGAATTTGCATGTGGAAAGGGAGTCGAAAAATAAGCGCCACAAGAGGAGGGACTAATTAATGGTCTGGGACGTTTTGTTGTACTGCTGTAGGTATTGACTCAAAACGTGTGTTCAGGAGACTTAAAACACACTCTAGAGTACTTTAAACAAATAATTCAGTATATAAAATACAGATAATTACTTTAATTGATTACATACCGTAATAGATACTTTTTGAAGATGAATTCTAATGAGTCATAGGCCAGATGAATGATGGCCAACTCTTCATGCATGAAACAATGAGCCATTTACACTGGTCTTAAACAACAACAGTTTATCAATTCTACTGAGGGTCAGTGCTTGGTGAGACTGAGAAGCAGCCTGCTTATAACTGCATTCCAGCCGATGGCTAATTGGCTCTGAACACACGACGTCGCACTGTAACTGCAGTATGATTCATATCTATGCTGTATTTCTATATTGAAGTCTGAAACCGTTCGTTTCCATTCCTAAAATACTTGATGTAAAGTGCTTTTTTTCTAAAATTCTTTGAAGTATTTTTAAGTACTATATAGTTTCAATAGACTATTGGACTGGCTTTAAACTTTCAAGTAAATTTTTATTGTTTAAACAAACCGCGACTCACATTTTACAGTAACTCGTAACTTTGGCCCCTTACTTTGATAGGGTACGACTTTTCAAAAAAACCCCACTTTATTGAATATGTAAGGTTTTAGGCATAATGCAACTACCATACTTTCAGATAATCATGAAAAACGTAAAATTATAAAATGATAGATACTGGCTTAATGGTTAAAGAATCTAAAGGGGAATTGAATTCTCTTACCAGTTTCTCTTCAGCACATTCCTAGCTAGATATTTGACGGCCGATGATTTCAAGTTCCCAGCACCTTCTTTTTATTCTGCAACGATCTTTAATCCCCCAAGGGGCTTGTGAACATGTGTCAAGAAAGAATTCGGGAACGTTTGGTATAAAAATGAATCTGTCTCTTGATTAATCAATGCCTGGAGCGCCATGCTTGTCACCAGATGGCATTCGAGACAATGGCTGCTCTCGTTACAATGGATAGAATGTCAATACTTCACCTGCGTCCCTTATCTCACAAAATGAGAGAGAAATGTGTTGAAATATGTTCAGATATTGATTCAATTGTATTAAAATTGAGGGAAACTGCGCAAAGATCATTGTATCAATCGCTGGTAAATTACTGATGTGTACCAATAAAAAACTTAACATGCCAAACGATAGTATTGATCTTAATTATTGTTTAGCTGACCAGAGAAACAAAAAATTGGTGAAATAGACATTTTATTATTATTATTATTATTATTATTATTATTATTATTATTATTATTATTATTATTATTATTATTATTATTATTATTTCACAAAACTTAGTTTAGACATATTCAGGTTTATTTAAGATCTGAGCATTTGAATAATCAAGCATACCAAATTGAGGGGATGTTGAGAGCTAACTTCCACGAAAGCAACAGTGTTATTTCTCTGGCATTTGCAGTACTTCATAGAGATGTGTCTATGTCTATAGCACTGGACTTAATCACTCAACATAAGACTGTTATATAAAACAGAGGGACAAGCCAGTTTTACAATATAGGATATGTCTCGATATCTTCAATTGTTGATTCAAATTTTGGTTAGAGTTTTTAGTGAATCTGTTCAAAATAGGGTATTGGAGGTCGAGACTACCAAAATGCATCTAGAAACAAAGCAGTCTGTATTGACGAATTCAAATACTATCTTCAGACGAGGACATCAAAACTTTGTACGCATCTACTTTTCTCACCATGTTTATCATATCCCTAAACAAACGTATCGATGCCACTTTTTCCCAGATTTCTTCACAAAGTATAGAATTTTAATAGCATTTAGTAATCAACAGAGTGCCAGCTCATTTTAAATATCGTTCTGAACTGATGCTTTTTTAAGCACAAAATATATAACAAGTAGATTTTCATTGTTTCTATGTTAAGGTTATGTTATTTCCATAAACGTCTATGTGAATACATATACCCATGCTCTAAAATAATACATAATAGCAAATTAATACTATATATATTACAAATTTACCGGTCTGGAAATCCATGGTAAGACCGAGAAGTAAATGGTTATCACCATTTTCTTCCATTTTACTGGAAAGGAAGAAACCAGTTCACGTAATAATTAAAACAAAGATTATTGGGTGTTCACGCTATTATCGTCTCTTTTGTTGTTTTCTTTATTAATATAAAAGTTAAATTGTACAAAATATTCTCAATTTTACCTCTGCTTTACCTCATTTTAATGATTTTATTTTTGCAAACAGCTTTGAGTTTTTCAGCTTATCATTATTTATTAGAAAACGCTATAAAAGCGTGATCCAATAAAGTTCGGACAGTAAACCCTCTCTCTCAATTGGTTATAAGCTGCAAGCAATTGAGCAATTTAGTGTTTTGCAAATAAAGTGTTTTGCATATGCACAAGATAATCGCATCAAGCTTGAACTGCAAAACAAATGTTAAGTCTCTATAGCTATCCCTGGTTGCGATTCAAGTAGGATTTAAAATATCAATTTTGATTTTAAGATGTGTACATTTTATAGTTATGACTTTTGACTGGAAAGTTTTGGAATGAACTGCTTGATTAGAAACCTTTCTTTTTGGCTCGCATTCTCTTACACGATTCCACGATACAGATGTTGAGAATGCACGAAAGGTTCAGAGAGCAGGAAGTTTTTACAGAATCAGGACCCAATCATAGTAGGAAACAAACAGGCTTTAACGAACCAAGTCCTTTACATCGTTAGCATCGACAGTAACGAACTGGGTCCAGGCTTAATATTGTGCGATGCTTCTTCATAATAAAGTTATGTTAAGCACAGGGAAGGAGAGTAGAAATGGTTCTGTGATGCACGATGGTACTTCTCTCGTATCATTTCATGGTCCATATACCTCGCGTTCCCTAGATATCGGTCTCCTAACGAGAGTTTAAATGTGCCTCTCAATATAAATATGCCATCAAAAACTCATATTGCGAAGGTCAGTCGGCCTTCAGCCCACCCCTTAATTTGAAACATACTTGATGAGCCATGACTGATACCAGCTTTGGTATAACAGTAAAAAGACACTCTGCTATCTTTCCCAAACAAAAATAACGTGATATTCGTGATAATACAGCAATCCGTAGCCTACTTTCCTACCTGATTTAGAATGGTTAAATGTTTGCTCATGCAAAATAAATTCAGCAAAAAGTATTCTACAAGAATATCACAATATTGCAGGAGTATACGCCGGTAGAGGGATAAAAGCTGAATTAAGAGAGTTGAGAAACCTTTGAAGCATGTCGGCTCATACGCAGGCTTACTGCCCAAGGATAAATGAGTCATACTGCGCCATGAACCCCGCCTGCCGAACGTCATAACACAACCAGACATCTTTAGTGTCCACATTCTTCGAAAACTCGCCAGGCCGCGCGAGCTGACAATGTGAGAACATAAGGCTTTTGAAAAGGTGTCAAAGCGTTGCAGGTATCAGAATATACAAAATAATGAGATGCCTACTGTAATAAGATTTTTGAGTGCAACCACGTACTGGGAAAAGCCAATAATCAAAGCCTATTATGCATGTGCCGGTAGCAGCTTGTAACTAGCTTTAAGAAGGCTTTGTCAGTAAGTGGTTGTAGGTTCGTGTACTGTTCTGTGCTTTCTTTCTCTGTAAATTGTGTGCCAAGTGTTCTTCGTTAGTTATACCACTACATAAATATTGCCTTCAACGGTTTTTTACATATCCATAATATTATCCAATCTTAATTAGCTTTTACCAAATCTAAATTTACTTAATATCAATAATACTATTTAATGTATTTCCCGAATAATTTCAATTCACTTAACATCTAACCATCATTTCGGATTTCAAACAGAAAGTATTTTGGGGCTCAAAATATTTATTATATTTTAATAAAGATTGGGTATGTGAAAACAGATTTTTGCAAAGAAGTGGTAAGGCGATTTGCAGGAAATATGCTGGCAATCGTGTTCCAGGTAGAGAAACTCTTCGCCAACTTGTTAAAACATAAGTTACGAGACAGATTCTGACAATGACAGGAAACGTGCTCCGAACTTACGGAAGAAAATTTAGCTGAAATTCAGGAACTTCCTATGCAGGTTAGCGGAATGGTTTTCAACATTTCTTATAATGTAATTTAGTGTTTATTACTATCAGTTTTTATAATGTAATAATATGCTTTCAATAAAAATATAACACTACAAAGAAATACCAACTTTACGCTCGATTATTTTATCTCCCTTTTTTCGGTTGTGGTGGCTGTACTTCCCCATAAGCAGCCACACTCAGACAGCCCTTTCAAATAGCATCACTTACAAGCTCAGGACTGCACGGAAAATGAATGTATGTGGATTATTTGCTTAAACCGAGAGAGAGCCAAAAGGAACAAGAGGTGACAGGCGAGAAAATAATGGAGAGATTGGCCGTATCAAGATGTGGAAACGGAATAGCTCAGAGAATATCTAACACAAACGCCAGGTCAAAGTCGAATCCGGATCAGCAACCCATTGTCCCAGACATCCGATGGGATGCCCAGTTACAGCTAACAAAGTCAATTCATTTCCATGCAAAGGGGTGCATGAAAGTGAAGTAATTTTTTTAATTCACAATTATTTTTTCTATTACATATTCTTAATGCTCTTAGCTTATTACCCCTTTACAGATGGTGGAGCAAAACTGGCAGCTGATGGAAAGCAACCAAATTCAATATAGTAACCAGATAAGTTGGCATAATATCTAAGCGGATATATTGCAAACATTTATGCGTATTCAAAGATTATAGTTATGCTCATCAGGCAAGAAATTACTTCAATGGTCATTTTTGGACAGTTTTGTAGCTTTCTACTCTAAAATGTTTCTCTTTTCTTCTGGATGCAGGGCCCCATGCAGTTGTGATAACTGTACCAGAGCTGTCGGTAGGCAAACTGTTTGTGGCAAACATCCTGTTCACTTGCCTCCTCACTTCTCAAAAGTGGAGACGAATCCTGTTGTGCTTGCTAATATACAGCTTTTCTCGAGTAGTGAGGGAAATATCTTATAAAGTACGGTGACATCCCATAGAACGCTTCCACATACCGTTGTTGAAATTATCACAAAAAAAGTACCTAGGTTACCAGCTCACACTTTGATGCTATGCAGGCTCTTGAATAAGTTTTGTGGAAATTTCATGACAAAATATTTATTAAAATATAATTTTAAGTTGTTCCCAAATTGAAATGAAATCCGCTAGCGTCTACGATCTCTTACCACTTCTCCGGGAAGAGTTCCTTACCACAGTGAAAAAGTGAAGGTTTCTATTGGGGCCAAATAACTTTTGATACTATATCTCACCTAGTTAATATTTTGAAAACGCTATATTTTAAATCATACTGCAATGAGCAAAAAAGGTGATAGCCCGAAGACGCAGTATTTGGAAAGTAGGCAGGGTAAGGAATAACTTCCAATTGTAACTTTCCTATGTTTACGGCAATTTTCCAGCATTATCGTGCTAAAAATCAATCAAACATGATTAATGGTTGGCTCCAGCTCTGAGCGTTAGCCGTTTTTCCAGTTTTCAAGACCAATACCCCGCCTCGTTCACTTTCGCAGTGTGCGGAATTGATTGATTTACATCCAACGAAAATGCCTACATTTTTCACCTTAGTGCAGTGCGATTCAAAACCTTTATCTTACATTGGCGCATTAGAGCAATGGGTATGCATTGATTTTAAATTGTAGTTTCCTTCCTCTCTTTCCAAACACTTTGAAACTCTGAGCCATCACGGCAGTTCATTTCATGGATCATGAATGTGATAAGCAAGGTTGTCAGCAGCAAAAATGGGCATATCAATTGGCGTGATAAGCAAGGTTGTCATTTGGAAACTCTCCGGCTTTTACCATTTATGAGGACTGTGGAAAATCTGCAAAAAACTCGTCATGGAGAACGGCCTTGACGGGAATCTAACCCCAGATCTCCCTTTCACGAGTCCGTGCCTTAACGACTTTGGCCACCGTGGCTCACAACTGTTGAGAGAGATAAGACACCATCATGAGTGAACAGGGTTATGCAATTCATTAAACGAGATCCATCATACGGAATTCTGTGTCGAAACCCATGCAGAGAGATCTGTGGAATTGAAGATACAAAATACCCTGTAGGATATTCAATACCAGACTATGAAGCTGGAAACACTTCACTAGCATAGACAGAACCGACCAGTGTAATGTGACTTGTTAATTAGGATATCCAGATTTCGACACTTTTTTGTGGTGTTTAACGCTCGTTTTTACTACTGAGGCACCACCGGCGGTGGGCACTAACGATACATGAAATGAAATTATAAATTGGGAAAGGAGTATCGGCACACTTTGAAGGCAAGATATCATTATCAACAAATTTCCGATAACAACGCTGAAAGATGACATTCTGTCTCCCAAGTGTCATGAAATTCTTATAATCTATATACATATCATGGAAAAAAGAGAACTTATTGTTCAGCAGTTTCTTTACACTCCCTGTATACACCATAAACCTGCCTACAATACAAAGGATGTAAGCAAAGGATTAATCGAAAACGTTTCAGAAGTTTCATAATACAAATACATACAAGTAACAAAGCTACCATGACAAAGTGAGCACCAACAGGCATTGCAACATAAAATGTTCAACGTAAATGTTTTGGAGGTAAGTTAGTATCAATGTCGCACATGATTCACGTCGACTGCAGATGTAGATGAACCCATAGTTAGTTTCTTTTTACACAAACAACCACAATATTTAATGCAAAGGATAGATTTATCTACTGTCCTTCTTGCCACATTTTGCTCGAAAGCGAAATTGAATTGTGATTAAGGACTTAGTTTCATAGAATTCCAGTACCAAAACCCTTTCTCCTCTACAAAGCACCATATGGTTGCCAAATTTATATTAATGTTTATTCAGAGCTACATAATTATAAGTTTACAGAACTTTTTCACGTTGCTTAACAAAGTAGATGAGTAATACATCAATATTCAGAAAGAACTTTTTTTAAAAAAAATTCGGCAATATTTTGACTAATTTTGTAATTGGAACCCTCAGAACCTGTTACTCGATAAGACCTGAAATTGTCCAAATCAAGAAAGAAAAGGACATGATGAACAGAACTAGGACGGAAAATAACTAGATTACATACACCTACATTGCGGCTGCATATGGAGACGTGACAAACGTAGGCGATAAGCAATAGTTCTTAAATTACACCTACATAGTTTGAATAAGGAGTTTCCATCTTGGCGAGCATACTCGGAAGGTTTCCACCACATTGTATAAGTTCCTGCTTTTAAAATATTTCATTTCTCCAGCATCGTATTTCCTTCTTTAATGACACGCTTCAACAGCCAAGCCCATGTCGTAGCTCAGCTGGAAAGGCGTATTTCATTAATCACTACATTGAATTCTCTTCCCGGGAGGGAAGATTGACCGGAGTGAAGCTCCTCAGAAGTTTTTTGCTCATCCGGATAGCTTTAGATGGCTGGTGACTTCAGAACAATTTCCATTACTATTAATGCATTCATTACATTTACCTTGCATGATCTGTGCGTTATATTTTCCCATTTGGTATGTAAGCACATTTTATCCATGAGCTACTGCATGTTTATATTTTGTTTTTAAATCAGACTGTAAGCCTTATACTTAAAATCACTACCCTAGTAAACTCTTTAAAATTATTTTATCTATTTAAATTCTGTCAAAAACATTGTAGCTCTCTTATGGATTAGATAGCGAAAGAGTGCAGCAAAACACATTGCAATTTGAGCCACAAGTGTCCTTTATGCACTCCTTCAATCCTAACGTTGTAGTTTTAGATCTAGAGCTTTAGTGAACTCTAAAAACTTTCCCTACAAGTTTAGCAATTACATCTCCTTTGGACTGTATCACAACAGATACATTCTTTGTTCCAAAGCTTCATACTCTAGTAAGATATGTTTTGCAGTCTTATCACACTTTTCAAAATTAATGGCATTGCCATGGTGGAATCCCATCGTCCATAGGAGTTTTTTATACTCATTTATCCTTATTTAAGAAATGTTTAATGCTCTATTCAAGAGTACAAACAGAGAGAAGGCTAGGCTAAGTACTTCTTTCTCGTCTTTTTATGTGTTTTTATTTTAAATCTTTAATTTTTATTAGATATGTTCAGGCAAAATTGCTTAAAGACCTACTTTATTTGAACTATAGCGATTATTTTCCTTCATTCTTTTTTAACAACCTTCACTCCTGAGATGCGTTCCAGGAAGTTGCACTTTTCTGCTTCATTTGTGATCTTAGCGATGGATGGAAGGCATTCTCCCCCATCAATTTTTTTATCTTGCCTCACACTTCGCTTTTTTTGTTGACTGTCAATTTTGTGGAAGATTCTGTTGAATGCGGGCTGAGCGGAAGTGGCTAGATTCTCACCATAATTCCTTCAAAGGTTCCGTACAACTGAGAACAAGCCCCCACGAAATTCGCTGACGCAAACGCAGATTGACATGGTAGTCGTTCTTGAAAATAGAAGAAAAATGCTTTTTTCGTCTTTTATCTCTCTCTCTTTTCTAATGTCACGAATTGTCCACTGCTAGGAAATAATCACAATACGCCCTCACTTTGTATTTTATACCGTTTCATTTCTTTTCCAAATAACTTTGTTGCCTGGTATTTTTCTTGAAATTAACACGTACTTTCCCGATCGGCCGTGATTCAGTGGTTAGACCGGGTTCGATCTACAAGTCGAAAGAGAATCCGTGACCAGCGTAGAGGCGAATGGAAGCTTTCCGAGGTACTCAGGTGTCGTTTACCAATAAAATTGGTCAATATTTTTCTCAGTTACCATTCTCATTCTTTATATTTTGGCAGAATGCACCCCCGCCTACAGGCGTGCCCATTGAAAGCAGGCTAGACTACTGCCCAATAGATAAGTGATTGTGGGCTTTGTAAGCATCTGAAAACCTTTTCTCTCTCTTTGCATCTTTGCACTGTTTTCTTAATTTCTATCCAATCCTATTGGATACGAGCATATACTTGCCCATTTATTATATGAGGAAAACAAAGTTTAATTAATATATAAATTATTTGTTAATGTAAGAATAGCGTAAAATTCTATTCATTCTAACGTTAAATGTTTGTGATAATCTACATTTTATTTTCAGGATGTTAATGAACTGCACCAAAATAATTTCAAAGAGTGTGGATATGTCGATGCAATTTGAGATGTATGGTGTGCAATGTATGATCTACAACCAAGCATAATGCATTTTATGGTGTTAAAACATTTTGGCTTCAGGTGCTGATAAGTGAGTGTTAAAGCCAAGCCGGGTGAAAAATTGGTTTAGAATGTGTTTAAAATTGCCTTGCGAGGTTTTCCGCATCGCGTTATCAGTATTAAATCGAAAATCCATAAAAATAATCCCTCAAATCTGGAACTAATCCTTTAAAACTGCGACACTGAACATTATTAACTGTCTTCTTGCATTATATAGTCAAGATCGACTACATATAAAAGGAGGGAGTTCTTTACCTGCTTATGTGGCGTAAAGCATAATGCAAAAGCTGGTGATCCGCAGGCCGCAGGTTCAATTCTTGTAACGCTGTTATTTTTTTTTCCATACGAATACAAAAGATTTAAAAATGAAAATTATAAAATGCTTTTAATTTTATTCTCTTTCTCAACAATGAGTGCATTATCAATATGCATACAGTAATAAGTTTATTATTAACATGATGCCTAAAACTTAATTTTACATAACACATACTCATGCCACGATTCTGATGGCAAGTACAATAAAAACTATATGGGCTGTGTTTATATGTATTGACATGCTAATATTTAAGTGTATAAATTGAAATAACGTAAAATGTGTAGTAAAAGTTGTATTATTAGGTCCTAGTCAAAAAAAAAAGTGATGAACGAGACTCGAACTAGAAAACAAATGATCCTTACACAAAAGCTAATGATATGAACCTTAGCCAGAATGATACGTTCAGAAACCTCCATTCGTTGTCGTGTGTTATACTTTGGCATTTTCATTAGCCAGGGGCCTACTGGCACTTTAGGAGCTTATAGTAATAGCTTCGAAATTTGAACAGACGTTTTCTCTTTCTAATTGCCTTTCTAAGACACCTCCACACTCTCCGAAATTATTTCGGTGTAGTCAAATAACATTCTGTATTTCAGTGTTACCTTATTGCTCATACATACTTTATATTATAATAGTCAAAAACAAATTAAAGTCTTAATTTTTGGGTTATTAATTCATTTATTGCTTTCCCTTCTTTATTTGCTGTACTAAATTCTGCTGATAAAAACAAAATGTCTAATTTTTTCCAAAGTTTAAGCAAATAAATAAATAAATAAATAACCAATGATATTGCATTTTTAAAGTCGCTCTACTGTGAATTTTTTTTATTAAATGTCTCTAACCCAAAAAGATATTCCGTTTGCTAAATCTTAAACTAGCATAATGTTTGGCGGCATTAAATAGCACTTGCTATGTTTTTGCTGAAACATTGCATCATACTATTGAAACTTTGATGTATATAATCATAGCAGGCCATTAATTATAGAAAAATCTGAATGATTAATTTATAAATTTTGATAACCTTTATAAAACAAATTTTTTTCAAATATTGATTAAAAACGAATTTTCTGACATTACATCTCAGTGTATTGAGATCCGGAGGCAGTTCCCTTCAGTTGCAACTTACAAGCTAATTTTACAAATAATGGACCAAGGCTACCATTAGAAAATTTAAGGGAGATATTCTTGCAAGCTTTTTATAATCTACTAAATAACCCTTACTAGGTTACTTCAAAATGTCCAAAGGTCAGAATACGCGAGCAGTGTTGCCGCAAGCGATATTCTTGGCAGAGTATTTGCAGGGAAATTTCACCTGGCTACCCTTCTTCTCTCAAATTACCTTTTCAGTTATGCTTCGAAACGCATTTAAATGACGCCGCAAAGCATTCTATGCTTTGTGAATTTTTTAAGTTCATTCTTGCGCATGGGCGGTGTGCTTGACGTTCAAAAATCCCTCTCCTCTACTAGTTATCTTCTTTTTAATGCGAGGGGTTCACCCGAGAAAACCGGCCTGCAGCAAGGAATAAAAAAAAAAAAAATAATAATTATACAGTCCACTTCAGAAATGTTAACAAGTAGTAACAAGCAATGACAGCTAACTTTGTCAGTATAGTAAAATAACTTATGGAAAGAGTTGCCAAATTTCAAGATTTGTTCAGAAGAAATTAAAGTTGTACGAAACAGTAACCACGGTGCACGTACTCTAACAGTAATTTACCTCGGATCTGTGAATTATTTAGATGTCCTTCCAGGTTGCAACAACAGTTCAACAATAACAACTCTGGGCAAGTGTTGGTCTGTGATCTCAAAAGACTAGAATTTCGTATCAGAAAATTTGTTTTTAATAATATTTGAAAAAGGGTTATGAAATTTATAAATATCATTGGCTTTTAATGCCAGTAAATTGTATTTTAGTTTATAATTTAGCAAATAGAACATATTTTTGGGTTAGAAATATTTAATGCAACAATTCTCAGTAGAGCGACTTAAAAATACAGCATCATTGGTTAAATTAAATGTTTTGCTTAAGATTTTGAAAAAATGAGACTTTTGATTTCTATTAGCAGAATTTAATACAGCAAATAAAGTAGCGAAGGCAACAAAAGAAATAATAAATGGAAGTAATAATCCCAAAAATGAGGAGTTAATGTTTAATTTGGTTTTGTTTATTATAAATATAAAATATGTGTTAACAATAAGATAAATAACACAGTCTGAAATATGTAGATTGCACAAACATTTAAAGTTAGAATGGATGTGAATTGAACAATACTACTATATTAATTAATTATTAATATATAAATTATACTGTGTTTTCCCCATATTGGAATTGATCTAGTAAATGGTTGTATCTAATAGGTTAGATAGAAATTAAGAAAACAATGCAAACAATAAGAAAAGGTTTTCAGGTGCTTACAAGGCCCACAATCACTTATCTAATTGGGCAGTAGTCTAGCCTGCTTTCAATGGGTACGCCTGTAGGCGGGGTTATATTCTGCCAAAATAAAAGAATGAATGGTAACAGAGCAAAATAGTGAGCAATTTTATTGGTAAAGAACACCCGAGTACCTCGGAAAGCTTCCATCCGCCGCTATGCTGGTCACGGATTCTCTTTCAACTTGTAGAATGAACCCGATCTAACCACTCGGTCACGGCCGGGAGATTTCAGTTTCATTCCCCAGCATATTCTTAGAATTTTCTAAGTTAAAGAGGCCTTGGAACTCATACAGCCATGTTAGGACAATTGGAGAGCTACCCGATAGAGAGGTAGTGTCCTTTGATCATGAAAGCCGCATGATGGCGACTAACGGAGCGTCTGTGTGCTGACACATGCTCTCCAGCAATACTGCTCTCTACTATTTGGATTGCAAGACAGAGATAGAAGTCGATAGACCAAAGCCCGTGACGGCTAATCAGATTTAGAGGATGCTTTAAAATAACTGGATCTAATTCATTGACATCTAACATAGATATATCTTAGCATACAAAAGGCACGATGATCATAGTGAATTGAAAGTGTACATCATTAAACCAAAACATGGCAGCACGTGTCTCTCAAAACAGTGAAAGGCATTTGCCAACGCATCCGAAGTCACAGCCTCAATTTAATGCTGAGTAGTTTCTTGCAAGTTTGTGATACACTTTTCCTTTAAGCGAACCTCTTAGGAAAAGTCATCAATGTTTGTGGTCAAAGACCCCAGAAACAAGACAATTCTCAAAGAAGAAAATAAATTTCAACAAGGTGGCAGGTGGCACATTCACAATGTTTAAAGTGTTTTATAGTATACCACCGGTCTTAATGGTCATTTTTTTTTCTGGAACTGAAATTGCTGTTATCCAGATATTTATTTATATTACGTTGACATGATACGCATGAGGAACGAGGTGCAGAAGAGTTCGCTCAAAAACAACGTTGTCGCGTCTTTGCGATCTCATTCAATACATGTTTAGTGCAAAAAGAGATAATATGTTGCAGTGAGAGTATTCATTTATAATTATTTAGGACTCTCAAACACTCTGTAACAATATGAGGAACAGAAAAAGTGGCAACGCTGAAGAAGTACAAAGTATCTCGTGGCAGTGTTCTATTTAGAGGCAACACTGGATACTCAGAACTCGTAGGATGGAATAAGATTATTAAGGTGTGTCCCAAGCTTTATTATTGTGGCACTCTCTACAGGCGGCAAACACCAATGATGCACGAGATGATATTATCAATTACAAGGAATTTCTCCAGATCTAAGTTTAAGATACTAAGTCAGAGTATTTGCCATTGAAAAACTGTGAAACCTAAATATATTAACGGAATTCGAACTGCACATTCCCCGTTCACGAGTCCGTACTTCTTCGCCATTGAAGCAATTAATAAACTCATGGAAGATTTTCACGTAGAGATCATAGAAGGAGATGGGGATAACAATGTAGCTCTGTAACAGAGCACACACCTTAACATTTTCACATTGAAGAAGTATTTCATGCAAGGTGTCAGAATTCTCAGTCTCTCCAGAACAAATGTGAGTATTTTAGGATGTGGTGTGTTTACTTACATGAAGCAACTCTTCGTCAGAGAAATGCGTCCAGTGTAGGACTTCATGGGCATTACGTAAAGCATTATGCTTTTCACAGTTCCTGAAAAAGAATACAGTTTCTATCCATTATTTCATGAACCATCGATTGCGCTATTTGACATGTGCAACGATGCAACAGATTTTTTTTTTTTTTGATTGATTTATTTAAGGACGCTCTTTAACAGCGCAGGTCATCAGCGTCCCATTCAACTCAGGGCGTGAAACGGCCGACAAATTTTGCTCAGAGGCCTCTCTTTCAGGCTTGAGGTTCTTTTTCGTGCCGTAAATGTACGACACGGGACCCACGGCTTTACTTCCCTTCCGAAGGAAGCCATACTGACGATTTTTACGCCCGAAAAAATCCATCGGTCCTGGCCGGGTTCGAACCCGCGTTTTGGGTATAGGAGGCAAGTATGGTAACCACTACACCACCAGGACCGACCGATGCAACAGAGGTTTACTTGAAAAGTTCGGGTAGCACTTTTTCTTTCTAAAATATGAGAGTATCCCCTCATTTTCCTTTGAATGTGAGAGAATACCCCAATTGACCATTTCCTTACAGAAGTTCACTCCTAACATGACTATCGCGTTTACTGGATTTGACGCCTTTAAACACTTTTTGCTTGGGTGTTTAATAAGATACAAAGCCAAAGTAAGAGATTCCCAGGACCTGAAGGGTGGTAGCGGAGAAGAGTGTGCAGAAATTTTAGGCGACATACCTACAAGTGCCTTACGGGCTTCTTTGGATGGTGAACAAGTGAATTATATGCAAACACAACAGAACGACATCGTTTATTTGTTACACCCAGCACTCTAGAATCTCAAAACACATTTTAAAACACAGCTAGGCAACAGTATTGACCAAGCAATAAGCAAAGCTAGTGAAACTTACTCAACGTATTCAAAAAGCTGCTTTTTTTTCCACAATACATATTTGACTTGTTGTAAAAAATGTTATAATGCTAATTTTTCCCCTTCGGCTTTTTCTGTATTCCCTTAATTTCCGTCAAAGTTTTATAACAAAGGAAGGAGCATCTTTCACTCTCTACGTGTGTTTTTATTATTATTTTAATTACGCCGTAATGTCCGTTCTCTCCTCTTTAAAAGGCTATGTACACGTGGCTCTTAATTTTTGATGAACAGAGGGGGCGCGCATATACACACGTGCTGAGTCCCTTCTCATTCTGTGCTTTCACATTTAATTATAAATCAGCCTTTCATCTTGGTTCGGTTGTTTAAAAATTGTTTTTCTTCATGCCCGCAGTACGATATAAACTACGTTTATCTGCATTGTAGCCTCTATAACTGGCGGTGACATTGCTTGTTCTGCTCTACCGGCAATTTTGGCGCCAGTGTACTCATTTTTGTGAAAACCTCTCTACGCAAACCGCAAATTATTACATTTTTACGTTCTTTCGGACTTGTGGACGATAGACTTGAAGTAGCTCGTGGGCGGAAAGCCTGAAGAGCTCCAAATGCTTGTTTTCTTGATCGAAAGTACCATCAGAAGAATAACAAACCTAAATCACAGTCTGCTTGAGATCGCACCCAAGCGCAATATAAACTGCAACGCATACTACACGTAAAAGCTGAAGTTCATTGGCAATTTATGTAGTTTTGTGACCTAATGACGTCTATACTCGTCAGTTTGGTAGATAACCATTTCTTGTCTCTGTATCCATCTTTCTTTTCTAGCGTCTTCTTTTTGTTTAGGATATAAACTGCAATTATATTAGTGTTATGGACTAATAATGACAGTCTGCTTGATCTAGTGGTTAGCGTTGTAGACTACTGGTCCGGAGGTCCAAGTTCGATTCCTTATACCTGATTAGTTCTTAGTTCTATGTTAGGGAGGTCTGGAATAGGGTCTACCAGCCTCATGAGGACAATTGGGGAGATACCCTGGCGTTCTTCGTTCTAGGTAGCCACGTGAGAGATGACCGACTAGGTGCCGGCATGCTAATCGTAAGACGGGGATAGAATAAGCAGAAATCGCATTGACTAAAGACTCACACGGCTCAAGAATAATTAAATACAGTACGGGACTGTTTGACGACAGCAATTAGGGTGATATATGGCATTAGCGCATCCCGATTTAACCAAAATGTTTCGTACCAATTCCAAACATTAGAGAAATTACAGGCTAATATTAAAAATAATAAACAGATTTTCAGTTCATGAGTTTAGAAGATATGGAGCTTGTATATAGCGAAAGGGGGACATTTTTAACATCAACTCTACAATAAGATTGATAACTAATTTATGTCTCCGATGGAAGACCGGAAGCCAGATCCCGTGCTATTGTCGCCATATATATTATTGGCCTGTATAACATAGATATAATGCCCCCAAATTACTAAACTGTCCTCCCATCTTGAAACAGATTTAAACATTATCCATATACAGCGACGCACAAATGAGAACATTTCCAAAGTTGTATTCAAATAAAATATCGTAAAAGTAAGAAAAAATATAATGGAGAAAGATTGGTGTCTTGAATAGTGAAAAAAATGCTAAATGAAGCATGTGAAAATGAAGTGCTCTATTTATATTACATCAGAAATGTCTTGTAATTTTATCCAGCCTAAGTGTTGAATAAAACATTGCAAGTATAATCCACTTTTGTTTGTCAAAAAGGTCTAAAATTCCTTTTTAAGTAAATAAAGAACTGAAACGTGTACAATGCGAAGTAACATTTGAATAGAATATAAACAGCATCCATTCAGACCGGGTCTTCTTTAACCTCAAGTAATTTACAGATTAAGATAGCTCTGTCTACACTAAATACTTTTTACCGAATTTCCAAACAGGTACATAATCTGTCCCTCCTTAGCCATGTTAAAATTGAGAAGTGAGGCTGAGGGCATAATAAATGGTCAACCATTTCAAGGAAAAGCAACATTAAAATACATTTTTATAACTAATAGAAAATCCTAACCCTCCCTGACTTGCTATTCTGCTGTACGGTACATGCTGTTCTTCTACTTGATACTTGAAGGTCTACATTCTAGAGACAAATTAATACAGTTATTCATCAAAAGTTATTCTGGAGATATCCTGCAAAAGAATTTGACACTGAACTTCAGAAAAGTTCATCTTGGATCTCATAAAATGTCGCAAATATGTCGATATGAGATTTTGTTGTAAATATGCTTTAAAATTTTTAAAAAAACTAACTATGCATTTATATGACCAATAAAAACGCTTTTATTAGAATACTTATTTAAAATATTTGAGTTTAGTTCAAACATAGAACCATGGGAAGGAAAACAACATGTCATAGAAATCCGCCCCTATTAATAAGTAAAGTAATATTAGCATTTTAACATATCAACAAACATAATTTTAAATATTCCGAGGGAATGCTCACAAATTTTCATATGCTAAATGTTCTTTTTATTCAGAAAACGTAAATGCTCTCAAATATTTCTTTATCTCTTACAGAGTCTAGATCTAAACTGTAAGGAACTATTTTATCATCTTTACATGGTTCCAGTTAGTCAAGAAAATCGTTTCCTTGCATGGCCACATGTATTGCTATGCGCAATTTGTACTGCCATTGATTATCATGTGAACTCCTGTTTTTATGTCCTCGTTTTATAACCAATAAAATAGTCTTATCGGTAAATAACTTGACAACCCAGTCGTTCAGGGATCATTGAATCTTTTTGTCCAAAATACGAAAATTTTAAGAGCCAGGGTTCTGATAAAAAAAAAGTTTCGGATTTAAAGCTTAGAACTGGAATGACTGCAACATATTTAGAAATAGTATATCCAAATTACAATAGTGATGTGTGGTTTGTTGAACATATAATAGATAATCCTTCTGGTAGAAACTGTTCAGCGGAATTGCTCTTTGCCGTAGAGTTTTAGTTACTCTTTTATTAAAATTATTTCTTGATGATAGATCCGCCACTGGGTTAGAAGTCAAAGCCTTGGATATAACAGCCTCCAATCAGAGACGTCGCTCAGCCGTGAAATTTACTGGATGTTTACATCGGCAAATCGGAAACTAATGAATATGTCTTCCTTATCATTTGTTTGCCTCTCCGCTCAAATCGTTTCATCCAGTAGGTTACGAATTTGTGTAAACAATATTATTATTCTTTGCCCTTATGTTCGTGGAATTTGTACTACTTGCCTTCTACTTTCCAGCACCGCAAGGATTTAGAGTTGCAGACTAAAAGCTTAACATTTTCGAATGGTTTATTTTCGTTCACCTGAAAAGCTTCATCTTTTGAACAGAAATAAATCACAGGTCCTATAATTTTCTGTTACATCAACAAAGATACCAAGTCTGCTAAATAATCCACTGTGAAACTGTCCAATTTACCAATATTAGTTCGAAGGGGAGAGAACAAAGGGGGCATAAATCAAGTGCAAAGCACTGAATGAAAGCGTTTATCTATATAAGCAACGATACTGTCGCATAGGTCCTGGTTTACCAGCTTGCAACAAAACCATTAAAAGTTGACGATGATAAACTTCATGCATTATAGCACAAGGAAAGAGATACAGCGGTGAATATGTTCTGCAAATTTCCTTAATCATTAAAAAATAATCACTTTTTTGTACTGCTGAAAGAAAAAATGGAAGAATGGTTACTGCTTTAAACAGCAGTAGCAGAAAAAATTACTATTTGTAAGGCCGCTGCCTAGACAGTGAGTGTAACTACATTTAGACTCAGCATTTTGCAAATGGTGAAATGTTCTGTTGGTATAAACCATACGCTCCAACCGCATTATTATATGGCAAAATCCTCAACATCTGAAACATTTTAAAGTACAAGTCTGCGCATTTTCCCCTAAACTTATTCTTCATTTTGAGCTTATTGTGCATAAAATCAAATTAGTACATTCATTTTAGTTGTTTTCATTATTTTCTTTGATAAGTAATTTTATTTTCTCACACTTCCTGATATTGATACTTTAAATCCTCCACAACTGTTCTTGCAATTGACCCTAATACACATATTCCAACTCATTAACTTCTCACTTTGCTTATATTATTTATTAAAAACTCATCGATATAAATGTAAACGTCGTGACAGTTGAGGGATGGTGTACATAGTTATAAATACAGAGCCTTCATTTGGACGCGTGGCCGGCTTAACGGGAATTTTCCTGTCTTGTTTCTAACCGTGTTTCTAAGTGTGTTAGTGCTGCTATAAAGCCGAAAAAGTTCATATACTTTACCACACAGAATCTTCATGTACTCATATGATTCCTGTGCAACAAATTTATATAGAGAAGGAGGACGACGATTTATAGACAGATTTTCTGCTGTTCGTGCGGCTCACAGAGAAACGGTTCGCAATCTTGTGAATACATTTAGGGAAACGGGATCTGATCTTGGTAGGAAACCGAAAATAAAAATCTGTGTTCTTACAGAGGAAAATCTCGATGACATCGGAGAAAAGTTGGAATGAAGTCCAAAGAAATCTCTGAGAACGCTGGCACAGAGTTCAGGAATTTCGCAAACCTCGCCTTGTAATGGCACTAAACTTTTAAAATTAAAACCCTGTAAGATAGCTGTAGTTCAAGAATTGCAACGGTCGACAAAATGTAAATCCGCTACTACACGCCGGAAACGAGTAGTCAAAACAGTAGGTTACAAAAGAAGGCAAAAATAATATTCGGTAGGAAAGATGGCGATGACTGTGTTTTGGAATGCGCAGGAAAATTTTTAATTGACTTTTGGAAAATTGAAAATGCGCAAAACTGTAACCGGTGAACATTACGCTGTACTAATGGGGCAATTAATGCGATCAAAAAGAAAAGGTCCTGGTTTGACAAGGGAAAAAAGAACCCTGTTCCATGCACAAGTCTGCGATGGCAATCTCAGAATTTTGGACTTAAGGCGTGATTTTCTTCCTCGTGCCCCGTACTCTCCGGATTTGGCTTCACGACTACTTATGGTTTCCAGGCTTGACGAAATGGATAACAAGGAAGCGGCGGCTTCAAACCCAAAATGATAATTTGAGGAAAAATGGGCAGATATTATTCGTTAGTAACATACTAAAAGGAAGGTTGTCCCAATAATTACATGTAAACCGTGAAATCCTGTTGCTACAAAGAAAATTTAACCGAATACAGAATCAGCAATAGTGAAAGGTGGTTCATATCAAATGAAGAGATTGTCACTAAAAGAGATGCGATTTTGCAAAGGTGAAGAAATGACTTTTTTATGTCATAACCAATTAGAAAAGTATACAGATTTGAAAGGAGTTGGTGCTGAGATGTAAAACGGGTTTTTGCAACAACAAAAATAAATACTTCATTTACATTAGTTAATTTTAATAAATTATTTGTTATAAATTAAACATTATTTATCAGTTTGTTTTTGATAATTTCAATTCTTGTTGCATTTTCTTCGCTAACTTAGGCTGGGAGCAAAAATTTATCTTCCTAACAGTGCTTGCTCTTTCTAAAAGAACAGCCCCTCTCGTGCACCTGTCACTTGTTCAAACACTTTTTTTTTTCTATCATTCCATCTTTATGCCGATCCACTAGACCCGCAATTAAGCTGCCCATGTAATTTCAAATGCTGTAGTTAAACAAACAAATTTCGACGATCAGCTCGAGTTTACACCACTGGTATACCTACCACATTGCCATTGAAGTCATCTGTGTCGCAGGAGGTCATTTTCAACCACCGCCTTTTCTAGAGTTGGGCAGAAAGGAACTAGCCATCTGCGTATTCTCTCCTACCTTGCTATAGTAATTATGTTGTGATATGCCCAAACCTTAATTGCTCAGCTAATAATAGTCTATAGAGACAAGTAAGCTCGAAGGGCGGCGAGAGAGAGAAAAAGGGAAGATTTTGAATGACCGTTGGTGGGCGTGAGTTCTGTAATCGTAAAGAGGGAGGGAAGGAACAAGGTTCCGGAGGAGAACACTGTATCACGATTCCAACAGACTACTAATGAGATCGCATCTGCCAAGCCAAACACGATCAAATGAAGTTATAAGTCTGCAAGGATAGGAGAGGGAGGTGGAGGTTGGGAGGGAAGGAGGGACTTGTTGGCTGCGTGCTGATCTACTATCGGAACATACACTCCTGAAGCATGGCCCTGAGGGGGTTCTGCGAAGGACCACACAAGTTGGTTTTACTTCTCCTCAAATAGGAAAATAAATCCCCCACCTCCGCTTAAGAGAAGCTTGTAACGAGATTCTTATTATTACAAGTTGGGTCGGGCGTGCACGACAGGAAAAGCGCAGGTTGTTCCTCTGTAAATATAATGAAAGACATAAAACGTAGCCTGAAGGAAGGAAGGAAGTACCTGAGGCTGTCAAACTGATATTGCGATAGCTTAGGATAATATCTCTCTTATGTGGTATCCCTATTGTGTACTTTCTGCAACGGCTGTGGTCGACTGGTGATTGTGCATAGAGAAGGGCAGTTATTCCATGATCGATAAGCTTAGACCATCATTCTCGAAGCGTAATATCAGTTGAAAGATTTTATGTAGACATTTCTGAATATTTAGATAATGTAAAGTCTCTTGTGCAATGAATTCGATATTTCAATGGATAACACGCAGGTCTTAGAAAGATTTGGAAGCATTTGCCAAACACCTCATCGAAAGATAACAACTCATTTGTGTTCGAGAAAAGTTGAAAATATCTTCTGTTCTATAGAAACTCTTTTTATTATAAGATCTTTAAAAGATGCGACTCTACGATTACAACGCTTAATACGTGCTCTACACACTTTGCTACAGAAGTGGACATGTTAACAGAAGCATAAATATCCATAGCAGATCGGTATCCAGAGAACAGAACAAAATATCTCATTTAATATATCCCAAACTTCTTCATTAGTTTTATAACTAATTTTTCATTCAGTGAAATGCTCACGCAGTGCTCCCATTGGCTAATCCTTTCTCTGAGCTGCATGTCTACAAATAATTATAACTCAGCTGAATTAATCTCTAAAATACAAGTTAAGGGTGTTGCTATTTGGAATTGATATTGTAACATAATATGGGGACAACAACACGCGGGGAAAAGTTTGTAGCGCTGAGACGGTGGGAAATGAAAATGACAGTTGGGAAGGAGTACGTAAGCAAAATTAGAGTATGCGCATGCGCAACATAAAGAACAAGCGTACTGCTTAACGGTATTAAGAGGGAGATGAGTGTGGAAGCCTGAAGAGAGAGTGCGTTGCCCGTTGCCCCTTCAGTCCCAAGATGATCATCTTTACGCCGAACCCCTTCCAGTTCGCATTAACTTTACACACGGTAATAAAGTTATGATTTGAATTAGAGAAATGTTTATAGTTGTATAGTATACCTTGGTACATTATTCTCTTGTTTTTATTTAAGTTTTATTAGCAATGGGTAGGATTAGTCTGGATAGTGTTGTAGCTACGCTCCTTGTACGGCCCATGGGGCGATGAATGATTACAGAATAACTACACGATGAGCCGCGACAATGCGGACTTTTTTATTATATATCCAGACATATCCAAATATATGCGATGACTTGTCAAAATATTAGCAGCAAATTGACAGGATGTAATGAATGAAAATCCCGAAGGTTTCAAACTGCCGTGCTGAGAATAACCATTCTTAGGTGTATAAATATATAAAAGTAGCCAATGGATGCTTTGACGTGTTTAATTGGAAGTGCAGCATCGTAGAGGAGCAGCAAGCAATCATTAGAATTTTGTGGTCTAAGGATGTGAAATCTCGTAAAATTCATATAAGAATGCTGCTACAGAATGGAAATTCCTGCTGTGGGAGTGGGTAGATGCATGTAAAAATGGGCGTATACCAATCCTTCATGTAAAGTTACAAATAAGTAGGGATTTCTATGACGTAAAAGAGTAAATTTGAATATGAACGCATTTATGGCTTAAAAACATATATGCATGACAAATATAGTTGATACTAATGATAATAAAAACTTGACGACGCTCATAAGACCTGCATTTAATATACAATTGAATTTCTCATTTACGAATATATAAATCAAATGAAAATGAATTACTATAAATGAATTTCTCAAAAAAAAAAAAAAAAAAGAGCAATTAATGCACTGCATTTTCTTAAACAAGTATTGCCCCCACGAAGGAAAATAGATGTTTGGGTAAAAATATCCATACCTCGTATTTGTCTTTTAATTATCACCTAGACTGTGATACCATGCATTTAAATGACTGAATTAAAAACTTCTCTTCTATCGTTAAACATGATCTTGCAGCGGCATCAAAAGCGTATTAATGGTGGCATATTTAAATAAAGTTAAATCAATATAGGAAAATACCTATTTAAACAATTTATATAATTGCTACCTAGTATTATAATATTGCTCTGTACCTACATTTTTTTTATTGGATTCTCAAACATAGTCTCACAACCAGTCACTCATTGGACAATTCATTTTAAACGTGAACTGAAGATGGATTCACGGTCAGTATTGTTTTACTGCACAGAGCCAAACAATAACTATTCTTGCTACTTGAAAGTACACATTTCATAGACAAGCCTGTTTTCGCCAAAATATAATTATTTTACAGCTATCCCGAAAAAATAGACATTAAACTTCAACACTGCCATTTGGTTTTCATAAATGTATCAGAAAATTCGGTATATTTGTCGTTAAAAAGATACCTGATTCCAAGTAAATCTTAAAACTTTAAAACAGTTAAATACGCATTTATATGATCAACAAAACGTTGTTTATTTATCATAACACTTAGAAACATATTTGAATTTAGTTTAAAACATAAAATAATAAAAAAAAAATATGAAAACTTGTACAATACTGATGATGAATAAGGGTGACATCATTATTAATGAAAACTTTTTTTTAATTTAAGCTTCTGGTCGAGTAGTATGCATGTCGACTTTGAATCACCAAGCACGGATAAGCACAAGGCGAGTCACGTGCAGGTCTTTTAGTGGGTGTAACGATGGAAAGGTTCCAGCACTTGGTCACAATGCAAGAAACCTGGATGCACATCACCATGAGTCGAAAACAAGAGGCAGTCTAAAAAAGATGACTATACATATCTTTTCCTGTCAGGAAGTTTTAAGTCTCAACCCTCCAGTGTAACGTCCAATTGACCCTTCTGAGATATGAAAGGACAAGTTTGGAGCATTATTAGGAAAAAGATAGCGCAATTTGGAGCAGGTGCTAAAGTCACCAATAGGGAACTTCTGAATAGGGCATTGATCTCCTCCATGATAACGCATGTCCTCACACAGCTATTGCTGCTCTTGACATTATTCAAAGATATACATTTCAGATCTTATAGCATTCACTAAAAATTATTCCATCAGATTGTTATGTATTTGCACTCCTGAAAGATATTTTGAGAATAAAAAGTTGAAATGACGAAATCAAAGAAGTTGTATATTCCTGACTGCAGTCACAGAAAAACATGTTAAATGTTTTTTTTTTTTTTTTTTTTTTTTTTTTTCCTGATTGAATAAAGACTATGGTGCAACAATATAAGTGTACTATAAAACAGGGTATTATGTAAGAAAATGACATAGCACTTACAGAGGTGGTCAAATGTTTTGCACCATAAGCACAAGTTCATCATTTTAGAGCTTCAAATGAGCTGAATAATCACTCCAGTGAAGAGGTGACATTAAGCCTGTTTTTTTTTTGTTTTGTTTTTTTTAATGGTGTTTGACCCCATTTTTTTACTACGGAGACACACAGGCGGTGAACACTGGTGATATATGAAATGAAATGATATATTGGGAAGGGAAAGGATTGTTTAAGGAAGCAAACTTTCCAGTCCTAATTTTAGGATCCCTCCCCGGCATTTTCCAGTTATGAGCACTGAGGAAAACCTGGAAAAGACAGGGAGGACGGTCCTGGCGGGATTCCAGTGCCTTAACGATCTCGGTCACCCGTGACGGTACATAAGGCATGTGCATATCAAGCTGGTAGAAATTAACTCCACATAAAACTCCAACTGTAGACCTCTCTACAAAATACCGAGAGTAGTATTTAATCTGCTAATAACTGCAAGACTTGTGAAAAAGCTAAAAAAAAAAATACTAAATAAATAAATAAATAAAAGAACACGTGGCAATATTGATCAACAGAAAACAGCAACAGGAATAAATCAACACCTAATCAAAACAGAATTTTGAAGCGACTATGCCTTTAGATATCGCCGCCATTCCTCCGTGCAGCTGAAACGAGAGCAGGGAAAGTTTGTGATATCACAGTGAGCAGCCAAGAGGTTGCAGTTTTATGTGAAGCAATTCTCCACGCAGGACGAATTCGCAAAATTTTTCCTACTGACGAAAGAAATGTATCAATTGCGCCTCAGGTAAGCTAAGAATAATACACTGAGGGCAAATGGAGTATTATGTATTTTCAACTGAGTCAAATTATTATTTATGTCTCTTCAAAGTGTGTGTATTTATCAGACCAGGGGAAGAATTACTTCTATTTTATGTCACGTCAACTGTGAAGCAACCAAAAGAAGAAACTAACGGTTTGGAGACGCATAACCAGCAGTAAAACAGGCTGGTTGTATTCTATAAATTGCAATATTGATTTAGGAATGTGCATTACCATTTTTGAAGAGACTGTACAGGATCATTTTGGTAACCAGATAGAATGCACACTTCAACATGATTCATCTCCTAGCCATCGAACAGAAATTGTTGCAACAGTTTCTGAACAAGAAAAATAGTGTACTTTTAGCCTAGTGGTAATCATTTCAGGTTAGGTTCTTCCTTGAAAACAAAGTTGAAATAATCCACATAAACCCCAAACAGAAATGCTGGAAGATGAGAACTTTATTACCTAAAAGAAAACAGCAAAAAACTTGAGTTACAGCACTTACGCTTGACACCATGATCAATCAGAGAACTATACAACAAATAACTTGTAAATTCAATGCCTGTACAATGTAAGGCAGTAATGCGTGGGTTCTACGAAATACTACAGAGCAAGATACGCTTGATAATCCGTCTAGCAACCAAAATTGCTTTTGATAGAGTGAAAAGTGTTATAAATACATTTGGCAAATACGACCTCATTGAAAAGACTTAAAAGGTGTACAAGAAAAATATTTAATTATTTAGCCTCAAATTACAAATTGCTCAAATTAAAGATTTTTTTGTTTTTATTTTATTGTAGTGTTAAATGTTTAAAAAATATAGTCATAGCAACCTCTTTTAAATTTTAAATAAATTAACAAGTTGACAAAGAATCTATGATCAGTAGGTTTTGTGAATCTTTAAGACGCTATTTTCACTTGGTGACGTAATAAATTTGCTTACCACTATATATATAAACACACACACACACACACACACATATATATATATATATTTATACAATGTGTCTCACGCAAATTTCAAGGATTGTGTAGAGGTCCTAGATAACCATTTTGAGATAGAAAACTTATTAATTCCTTTTGTTAAACTTTCAAAGATACAACGCTTTTTCGAAATCAGATATCCCTACTGATACGTCAATATAATGTAATTGAGTGAATTATATTTTTATTCAAAATGTTCACATCTTGTCCAAGTAGTCGGAAAAAGATAGTGGTATACAGAATACACGGGACGTTGAAAATGATTGGCTTTGCTACTTCAGTAAAGTTGTTCATTCTACGAGGGTATGCACGCCACAAATAACAGTTTACTAGTGATACGAAGTTAATTGCATATGCGAAAATTACCTAGCATGTCACAGCCGAGTTTTGTCGTTACAAACAGACCCTGTTCTTTGGCCAAGTCCCGAAAGGCAGTGGAGAAAGCCGAACTCCGCCCGAACGGTAGTAATTCTAGTGTTAGCGTGGAGTTCTATTATTATTTTTATACTTAAACATTTTAATTAAAACTAAACTAAACTAACAAACGAAAAAGTATTTTTTATTCTTTTAAAAACATCACAGGAGAGAAAAAAAAAAGCTTCCATGTGAGGGGAACAAACCCAAGACTTTCTCATTATTAACATGACGCTCTAACCAATTGAGCTAACGTATCTACAAAGAAAATTATCCTCCTAAAGTAATCAACTGAAATTGTAATCAGTCGGCTTTCTCCGCTACCATTCGGAACTGGCCGTGTAAGGTAAAGTCATCTGCGTGATTAATGGGTCATTTTCTTCTTTGTGTATCAAATGCAACAGATTGTTTATGGTTGCTCGGAAACATGCCTAAGACTTTTCATTTTCCGAGCTTGCTGATTGCAATTGATTTACGGGGAAGCAGGGGTCACGTCGCAAGAATGCAGGACAAAGGTGGATCTACAAGATTCCCATGTGTGACCTCCGGATAGAAAAAAGGGCACAAGGCAGACCCAGAAGAAGATGGACAGATCTCTTCAAGGAAAATTCAGATTCAGATTGGTCAAGAGTAGCAAGAGCAAGAGAAAAATGGAAATCTCTCGAGAAGCAACTAGTGCAGGAGAAATGGACTAACCAAAGAACAAATCAGTCAGAGTGTCTTAAACAGCATACGAACAACTAGCGAGGAATATTCACCACGTTAGTAAAAAAGCGAGCTTTCCATTCTTGTTTGGAGGCCTTGCCCTTAAGGGACACAATAGGCTGCTATCTTTAGCTTTAAAAGTAGCTGTACAGGGATAGATTTCCAGAGAGACATCATCCTCTCCGCTCGATCTTCCAAAATGTCCATCGGCATTTTCGGGAAAGAATTATGCATGATATTTTATCCTTTTTAGGCTAACAACGTTAGTGTTTGTGTTATCAGCAGATAATACATATATTCGCACTACTTCCAACACTGTTGAAATAATACAGAATGTTTCAATTCTCACATTTTCAATGTCGATTAATTTAACACAAACACCCCCCCCCCGTGGTTTGTACCACTTAACCATAATGAGAAGTAGTTTAATATCATGCTTTTATATAATGAAACGTAATGAAACTCATGCAGTTCTTTTTGTATTCATTTGACCAAGGTGCTTTAATGTCTTCTGCTACTGTATGTGTATTTTTATTGCAAAACCCTTGCATAGACAATAAGTGCAGTTCATTAAACTTTGTTTGTAAACTACTGTATAATACGCAAACGCATCTTTATGCATGGCTAAATCAAAGTCACATTTAGATATCTGCGCTCTCTTAAAATAACTTGTTACTGAAGATGCTAATGCAACGGTTCAAAGGACACTTTTGTGTTTGTGCGTTCGTGTGATATAATAAGTATTTGACAACCACTTCAAATGTTGAAACAGAACGAGCAATTTGCTTTCATTTCCGAAAAGTGGACGTTTAGGCGCAAACACTTGTTTTGATGAGTCAGTCAAGATGCACTTTATTTTTTTTTTTTAAATGGCGATCCCCGATATCACTAAACTAAGTATTTCTAACTATAATTTCTGAAGCATTATGCCCTATTCACATTCAGCTCAAAGCAACTGCTCTATGCGAATGCCAAGGTGCTCCTCTCAAAAAGTGCAGAATACTTCATACTTGGTGGTGGTTGTCTCATTCTGAGACCTCTTAATAAATCTAAAATGATTGTGAAGCTAATAATTTGTCACGTGAAACGTTATGGAAACAACTCCAAAGTATCTGGGAGACATTTACTCTTTGTAGACAGCAACTCGAAATCATGGACGTCTGGTCAGGCTTAGAGATTCTACCTTTTGAGATGATGCATATTTAGTTTCTTGATATGTATAAATTTTTCACGTACCTCTATAGGAAAAGATCCTACGTGGTAGAACGAAAATTTTATTTCAACAAATTCAGGAAAGCAAATTTACCAGGACTGTTTAGGGCTTTCCACGTCTTACTCCGGTTTTATCGACTTCCTTGTTGTTTTTTTTCCTTTCCTATACCATCCGTCACCTTAAACATTTAAACCGCCGATGGAAAAAGATCGTGAGGAGAGTTTTTATGACACTCGTGTTTTTGCCTAAGCCATCTTTGGAGGAAAATCACGGATTTGGTCTGTTAAACCATCAGGCAAGGTTAATTTTTCCTGTGCGGTATTAACTTTAGCAAGGAATCAACATATATAATCAGCAAAAATATACAACGCCTCCTTGAAAGTGAGCGAGATTAGTTTGCAATTCCCGAAAGGACTATGCATGCCTTTATGGTTGCATGTGTGTGCAAACTATAGTTGCAAACTATAAAAAAATATATCATTTTGATTGGATTCATGTTATTTCTAGAATGTTCTTTCAAGTTATTAACTCCGTTTATGTACAATCATGCTCTGTGTTTGCGCAACTGATACTTATTGGTAGCTGGGAGCCGTATTTTTTTCCATGGCATGTTTCAAATTCTGATTTTCTGGCTAAGGTGATCGTTTCATTCACGGTATATTATGCAACGCATTACGAATGTACGATACTTTTTTTTTTTCCGGACAATTTGTACCGCGATACCTTGTGACTATACTATAGGTACACCTTAAGGCAAAATACATGGTCTAACCTTTGAAGCCTGAATCTATGTTTACTTCAGCACAGCGCCTTGTTCCCTAAATTTCTTGTTTAGCCGCTGGGCTTTGTGGACACGTTATGGTGAATCGATTCATTAATTTACTCTTTTTGAGAAAAATATTTGTTATATTTTATTATTTGTACATTAACTTAGTGATATAGCATTATTTTTGTGATGTTTAAAATTCTATTTAAGTACTTTATTGAATAAGCAATGTTAATACATGGAACAAATTGTAATTATGTTAAAATAAATTCACTTGTGTTAAAATGAAGATTAACAATTCATAAATTTAAATCTACCTATGTTAAAGACGGTAGGAACCATATATCAGGACTGCTCCATTTTATAGTTCATTTTTTCGATTTAGTTGCGAGTGGTTCCGTTATTTGAAGGTATGTAAAAAGAGTTGGGACAAGTAACACTATTTTAATAAAAGTACAATCAAACTTAAAAACTTTTATGGTACCAAACGTTGCTTGCTATATTGAAACGACTTATTTAGCACAAAAAGAGTATAATAACCTTGGTGTAAAAATTAGTGGTTAATGTAGAAAAAACAAAATCAACCTTAAAACAAAACATAAATTTATTTATTTATTTATTTATGAAACAAACGAATAATTAGTTCTTTCTACTGAAAATAATTGCCATTTAAAAACACACATTTTATGTTTCAATGTATCATTTATTAAAATCTCAAGAACCATCTTTCAACAGCTTAACCGGATAAAAAATTATTCTCAGAATTGCTGTTTATGGAAGGTGGTTCTAAGCTTTTGAATGGCATTTAATGGATAGATTAACTTTTATGATATTTAGTGTACTAATTAATAACATTTTAATGCTCTGTATATTATATTGCTGTAGCTCACTAAGAATAACATAATTTATATATTTGCTTCTCTAGAGGAATATTCACTTCTGGATCTTTCTCTTTTCTTTTGTATCGATATTTACCCAGCATTTCCATTTACCCATTTGATAATTTTATTCCTTTTTCCCTTCCTCTTCCTTGAATACGTACACTGGCCGCTATCTGGTACAACAGGGGTCTCGATCTATTAGCTCTGAGAGTCAGGTTAACGGGTATTGATCTCGTCGGCTATGTGATGTCATCCCTCTGATGTTATATACCTCTTGTTATTCATTTTATGGCTCGAGTTGGTTCTATATCTCTGGAAAGGTAGAGCCTTCCAGAAATGGAAGGCAAGCTGTTTGTTACATTGCTAAATAAAATAAAAGCTAACTCTTGTTCCAGTTCAGAATAGCCCAAATGCTTGCAATTACCTTTCTACATACTTATAAATACAAATTTATCGGTGCGGTACTAATTGAAGAGTGCAAAATTAAAATTTTATGAAATTGAGTTGAAGTGTTAAATGGTAGCAATTTAAGTTGGAGGCAATTGGGAAAAATCCTACCTAGCAAATTAATCAGAAGTTTTAAGGTACTAATTATTTAGTCATGGTGAAGGTTATTTGCTTTATAAAAATATATTTACCTTTAGTTCTTTGTGATTCATGCTTAAAACTTAAAATGTCAGTGGATATATTAACAAAAATTTCCCCTTTCCTAAGAATTAAGGTAAAAGAGAATACATTCGTTCTATTTTATTTAGAATACTTAATAGGTAATAAGATTCCTAAGGGTACTTTTATTAAAATTCGTGTTTAGTACGTCTTATCTCATATAATACAATTTTAAGTGATGTTAGTTAGAAAATTACTTTATTTACACTCAGAGTACCTTTACGTAAACTGTCTTAGACTGGCGTAATTCATTGGTTCATACTTTTGAATAATTACTCCATAAAACTATTTTGTAGTAGCGAAGGTCATTCAAAAAGCATCACTTAAGTGTCAGTTCTTACTTGACACACTTTAGGTACCTGTAAGCAATCCGAGATTATTGAATTTTAACATCCCATCTTTGTTTGCTTTTATATTCCCTCACTTATGAAGAACGTCTGGAGAAACATCTATACCGCACCTTTGGCGAAGAAAGCATATTATGTGTGGCATTATTAGTGTCAGCAATAAATGTAGGATAGCTGTATGTATTTGCCATAAACTCTACCTCATTTCTGAATGCACTGTACTTTACAGCTCCAATTCTTGTGGGAAGAAAAGAACATTCCTATTTAATGGCTAGCAATTACAGCTACAAGGCACGAGGTAAGAGCCTAGTTAGCGTTTTATCTGCCAGTGTGTGTATATGTGCATGTGAGGATGCTGGCAGATACCTTGTAAATTACACCTTTCCTCCCAAGTTAATCTATGCTGAATTTGAATGTCAACAACGAGAGTTGTTTCTTCACGATGATTCGCATTCCGTGACAAAGTAAAGGAAGCCACCCACGTAGATCAAGCGTCGTCAATCAGTTTGCCCCCCACTCCGCTATCGTTTTTGTACCGGTCTAAGTATACACCGCGCGACTAGCTGAACGGCCTTGTCTTTCAAAATTGGTCGTTAAATTGAAACTTAGTGGGCCGGAGAGGAATCGAAATGAGTGGGAGGTGTAGATTTAAGGCATTGGGGTGCCCGCAGTGGCACCAAGAGTTATGAGCCGCCGAGAATCAATTCATTTTACGCCGCAATCAACCTAACATTAGCAATGATTACACCATCTAAAGTTCCCGCCCTTGTGGTTGTCCATTTAGCCACAGCAGCAACTTTTCATAAAGAAATGCTGGTGGCTATTTAAAACAAAGTAAAACGATCTCTCCATAACATAGCTATCATACAGGCGAACTCAACTGATCTTTAATTCCATTCATAAGTAAATGCGCTCTTAGCCCCATTCGTGAGAACTGAATGACTCGGGGGAATATAATGGAAAACACTAACCATTAATTTTTTTTCGGGCATTTTTCTTTTCTGGAGTAACACGGTGACAAGTACTAGAATGCAATTTTCACTTTGAATAGCAAATAACAGGAGTCTTGATGTGGCATTTTTATCACCAAGCATCTTATTATTCTTCTACAGCCCGGGGTGAGCCTTGGCCCGCCTCAGTGACCTCTACTTCATTGATAGAGGAGGGCAGTGTTGCAGTGGCGGGGGCATGTGATCAGCATGCTGGTACCCAATCGGTAGCACATCACGCGATTCCCTAGATCGAAGAACGCCACCTCACCACTTAGTTACTGAGCAACAATAATTAGGTTTCATATCTTCACCGGTTCCTCTCGATTTTGCTCGCATTAGGCAATTTTGTTCATATATCAGAGCAGCAACACAATTCAATATATTTAGACATGTGTATGGGACCAATAGACACAGGTTAGTAGGAAAAAAGAGAGATAATCAGATATACCCATAAATTAGAAACTTCCTTTCAACATCTATTAACTTTCCTGACTGGTATACGTACAACACAACAATTCAATATAAACCACCGCAGTGTTCTAGTGGCTTCTAATCTGGCCTTCTCGGTTTCGATTCCGTATTGGGCTAGTTTTCTGACTGGGGTTTTTCAGCGGTTTTTCCTCATGTGGTATATATTAAAAATATTATAGTTATTATTTCTGAAAATGTTTCGTATATTTAAGTTTTATCATTACAAAATGTAACAATAAAATACAGACTCTTACAAAATACAAATATGAATAATAAATTACTCCAATATTTTCATTATATATATATTACATCCTCTGTTCTATCTGCTGCTATTATGTGATATTTTTAATACTTGCCGATTTCTTTGAGTTTCCTACTTTTATTTATTAATTTTTTTATATGATAAGATTAGTATAACACTTGAAATACTTAAACCGCAGGTCAATGAGTGTCTTTCACGAAGTTCACCTTTTTATAAAAAATATGTATTTCTATTTATTAGTTTATTGGTTAAAGAACCCAAAAATTATGCAATCTAAATGTATGGAAAACACAATGAATAGGGCTTGTTTCCTTGTATTTCTGATTGGGTTTGTCCATTCTTAAAAGCTGTGCACTTTAGTGCCTAATGATGCCAACATCTGCATTGTTTTAAAGTTTTCCCGAATGAAGAATTACAAACACAGATAACAAAGGGTTTCTATTCTTTTTACCCCATTCAAACACATTTTAACATATTTATCTTATTTTAGAAATGTCAATGGTTTGATAAGTAGCTTGGTTCAGATACTAAAGAGGGAAACAGCAATATCTGTATAAGCTGCCACTAAGTTTACATTCTGTATATCAGTATTCTATGACCATAAGTCCATATTGATGTAATTCGTTGTTTGAGAATTGTTTACATACAAACGTTTCGAGGGACAGTGAAAAAAAAAATAGAAAAAATTTAAATTTGTGGTGTCATTAAATTATTTTTTGAAAAATGGCAAACGAAATTAATGAGAGGATTTTGTCTCATTGGGTAACCATTCCTATGAAATCGTTCCATGGTGAGTAAATGAGTTCAAACGTGGCAGAAAAATCATTGCAGGCGCACCAAGTCCTGGAGCTCCAAAATCACTGTGAGATCAGAAATCATGGGATAAATTTCATGATATTGTTTTGGCTAACAAACGAATGAAATGGCGCAAGTTAGCACAGTCAGGAGTATTTAAAATGAGCGAGCTTATTTTATTTTATATCAATATACGCATGACCATAATTTACACAAGTTTAATGCCGGGTCTGTTCACTGTGGAGCAAGAGCAAAATCGCATGCAAACTGTTTAACTACGATTTTAAGATGTTTTAAGAAGTTTACAGCAATGAGTGAAACGCGGACTCATTGCTGTACACCGGAAACGACACAGCAATTGAAACAATGGACCACAGGAGGAGAACGGACTCCGAAAAAGAAGTGCGTTGCTATCCGCTGGAAAGATGATGGCTTCAGTTTTTCGAATTCTATTGATTGGCTACTTGGTAAAATCACCGGGGAATACTACGTTTCACTTTTGGAGAAACTGAAGACATTGAACGCGGAAAAGGGCAAAAGTAAGGCTTTGTTTCACTATGACAAAGCGCCGGTGCATTCAAGCTGCGTCACTTAGGACAAATTGACGGAACTATGATTAAAAATGCTTCCGCATCTATCCTAGTCACCTTATCTCGCGCCCTCGGTATAAGGTTTCTTTAGTTGAATCAGTTACTAAACATAGACAAACATATGAGTAAATAAGCTTATTATAATTTTATGTAAAATAAAAAAACAATGTTATCAATTGTGCCTCTTAGACAAACATATGAGTAAATAAGCACATTATAATTTTATGTAAAATAAAAAACAATGTTATCAATTGTGCCTCTTACACACAACTCATCTGAAAAAAACAAATAACATGCAATTCTTGCTTTCTTTTTCCGTTCTTTCAAAGGAAACCAAGTGCTGGATATTTCGTGCATTGCAAACATGCAAAGAACAGAAATGGGTACAGTTGTAATATAATTATTGCGATTATATCATCGATCATAGTTAACGTTTATGGCAGAGGTTTAATAACACTTTTAAAATGCAAATACAGAAGTTTTGAAAGATAATCTTTTCCGGAGTTCTTGGAACTGTAGTATTACTAATAGTGGTATTTATGTAGAAAGGTCATTTGAAAGTGAGAGAGAGACAGCAATGTAATGAGGCTCGAATATAATTGTAGTGGCTGAATTTAACAATGCAAGTTCTAGTTTCTTTAATACTGGTAGTGTACACTTATTTAAATCCTGAGGGAAAACGTATTAAAATTGAAAATGTAAATAAAATATCTCAGCAGTTTTTCGTTTCTCTAGCTCATCATCTGTTTCGCAACAGATGTAAAACAGTTTATAAACTATTTAAGCCTTTTACAAAAATGTTGGGGTGAATGTGTTCACTATAGCAGACGATTTTAATAGGCTCAACTTGTGTTCATTTGATAGGTTCTAAGCATACTTTGTTATTTTGTCGCTAATACGGAAATTAATTTATAAATATTAATAAAATGTTACTAAAATTGTATTCAAGTAGGTTCATAATTAAAGATGTTCAAATTATATTTATAGAAATGCAAAGGAAATGTGGTTTCTTGCTGAATGACTTCACAGAATAAATGCGTCATGTAGTCATGTGGGCGACAATGATGTGCTGCAATGTGATTGGTTATATGGACGCAGGACATTCCGAAAACACAGGCTCCTCGGATATGGTACATACGATCAATATAAAGGGGGCTATTTGCGAAAAGTTGCTCGTTTAGATTAAGTTTCGACTTAGCTTCGACTGCACTTCGCTCCACGCCTGTTAGGTAATTCGTTCTCCGGCAGAGCACCATCCTTCTTCTGTACTATTGTTAGACATCTCTATTTGCACTATTCGGCATTCTTGTACTTAAGCTGTGTTTATTAAATCTTCCTGTTTTATATTTTGTATCTGAGAGCTGGCGTATTTTGCTCTTTCCTATATCCTTTTAACATCTGAGCCAAACTTCCAAATTATGTCCGATCCCTACGTACAAAAGGTTCGTGACAATATAATCTTACAGACAGTGACTTTCTGTCTAAGGTAGGCTGAAACATGAGATGTGAAAATTAATGGAAATTCTAAATAATGCTAAGTAGAATACCACGAAAATAGTTCCGTAATGCTATACAAATACTTCAGTCCAAAATTATGACACCTGGCTATCAATAATTCAAATGATAATTAACTTAAAATATTTGCGACAGTAAAAAAAGTTATGTTCCTTGGTTCAGCAAAAAAATCTGTATTGTATAAGTGAGGTTATTTGAGTTAGTGACTGGCAGAGCGCGTCTGCGTACTCTGAGAATTCTGTCATCAAGGCCGTAAATGTACGCGCAGGTAAACGGTTTGCAGCGAGTTTGAGGGAGATTTTGTAAACGGGAGGTTGTGCGTTTGTGTATTGTGTGTGTAAATGTTGTACTAATTCTTATTCGTTAGTTATGACAATTTATCAATATATAGTCTTGAACAACTGGTTATTATGTACAATACATTTGTGAAAACGGATTTTTGCAGAGAAATGGTAAGGTAACTGGCAAGCAACCGTATTCTACATGGAGATACTGTGCGCCAACTTGTTAAAATGTTACAAAAAACAGGATCTTTCATAAAATAGACGTATTCCGAACCGTGGTGCTATTGTAGAGGAAAAGTTAGACGTAATACAGGAATTTCCTATCAAATACCGGCAATGTATTTTACAGTTGAGCGGACTCGTGAGCGGGAGGTCTGGAGTTCAAATCCAGCCAGAACCGTCCTACCTAACCGAGGTTTTTTCCAGGTTTTCCTTAGTCCTCATAACTGGCAAATACCGGGGATGTACCCTAAAATTAGGCCTGGAACGTTACCTTCCTTAAAACTCCATTCCCAATATATCATTTCATTACATGTAACACCAGTGTTCAGGCGTTAAACAGCATTGAAAAAAATAAAAATTGAGGGGTAATATTTCGAATAACGCAGTTTAGTATCAGCGTTAAATACAGTATTGAGGTCATTCTATCTCATTTTTTCCGGTTGCGACGGCTGTACTTCCCCAGTAAACAGCCGCTTGCAGGCGGCCCCTAACTCAATTAACCTCAAAGTGTAAAAGCGCAATCCTCCAATGCTGTGTATAAATCAGTCACTTTTGGAAATAATTTTTGACTATTCACCGAACTTTTTCGTCATTTTCAGGGAAACCATTTATACATATTTACCAACCAATCACACTCTCAACGTTTCCACAAAGACAAGACAGTTTAGTATGAGTTTTTTAAAACAATAAGTCATAAAAATGGTATTTACTGTTAGTATTAATTGCACCATTCCATATTACCACAATACAATTAAAAATAGCGAAATAATGCATTTTAAATTGATACCATATGCAGTTCTTCTGTTGGACTTCAGGTTCAACAAAATTCCAGAAAAGGCCAGACATAATCAAGTGGGATGAGACCAAGGTCAGCCTACACATAAACTAAACGTCCATGAAAGACTCAGTTTACCTCTCATTGACAGTGCGTTGAAAAATCATTACTAAGCTTGCGCAAGGCAGACCGAGTCTTTGACCGTATTATTCGTAATAGGCTATCTCCGTAACAGACAATGTATTAGTTTAAATAGCTAATCAATAAAAATTAGCATATACGAGCCAACGCACTAGGCAGGCTCAACCTTACAGCTTTAATACATGCTTTGTCCTTGCTTATGGACTCGGAAACAACTTTCCATACTGGGCAACTTCAAGAAACGTTTAGACGATAACGCCTATAGACTGAAAACATAATTTAAGAAAATAAATAAATAAAAAAATAGAGTTTTCTGAAAACTTCAAGCAGCGTTATATAAAAATGTCTGTACAAGAATAATATTGCAATTTGTCATGTTCGCTGATTCGTAAAAAGCACGCACATTAACACCAGGTATACCCGGGCAGCCGAAATATTGCCGAAATATTGCACTTGACAGTTAGCGTTTGTTCTTGTAATGTTGCTGCGGTTGCAACGTTGCCAAATCCATCTGTGCTTAACGACTGGTTTTGTTTTCAACTTCGCATGTTAAGCGTACCTGGACGCAAAGGTTTAGGTATCACTCTGTGAATTACTCTGCAAATGACCTCTTTGCGACTACTATAAATGAATCATAGTAACTCAATTGCAAACATGTGATAAATATCAGCTGCACACACAATAAGAAATACGGGCAACAAAGCAGCTGCCACGTCACGACTGACTGACCGATAGTGCTACTTTGTCATTCGTTCAGAAGGTGTAACGGATAGGATTGCTTATTTGTTGATCCGTAGTATGCCAACTGAAAAGGTAACTGTCAGCCCGGGTGTATACTGCCTGAACATTGAACTATTTTTAGCATTTAGCAACTCTTAACATTGATAAAATTAACAACATTTATATTATAATAAACTCATCACTCTTTTTATACCTGGGTATCGCAATATTTTCTGTTTATGAATGGGTATTTTCAAAAATTTTGGAATAAATCTTCTTTCCATCCTTGTACATAATTCTTGGTGCTTCGTAACTTATTTCTTTTTATTTCTTAAAATGGACTGTACTACTACTTAAGTGCCATTTAAATAAAATTGAGCCAAAGGAGCTGTTGATGTCTTAACTTGGAAACCTAGTAAACGCTGCTTAAGTATGCAGAAAGTCTCTCAAATCTCTAAGAGCATCAATCAAATTTAAGATGGTTGGCCTGCTCGCTGCAGGAATCTTCATCATTAACACTCGCCTCCATACCGCATCAGTTGTCAAGGATTAGCTTTTCAGATTCAAGTGGGGTATACTTCAGCACCCAGCAAAGTCTCTGTGACTTTGAGAATTGGAGAAGGACGTGTGATCAGTTGAAACTATCTTCTTAGCACCCGAAACTGGCTGTCTAACATCACAGTAGATAAATACATTGTTTTTAAGTTACTGAACTTATTCCTGGCTCTTCCATATCGTGATTCCCTCAGAGCAGCGGTTGTGAAGCTGTGATTCGCGAAACTCTGAGGGTTCGGGACGTCCTCCCAGGGGATCCATGCACTATTGTTGTTGTTGTTATTATTATTGTTGTTATTATAATATTATTATTGTTGTTGTTATTATTATTATTATTATTATTATTGTTGTTGTTGTTGTTGTTGTTGTTGTTGTTGTTGTTATTAAGTTTAACTGTTTTCAGGCTTGAAAGTTTTTACGTACCGTAAACATAAGACGATGGAGCCAATGACTTTAATTCCCTTAGGAAAAGAAAATCATCGACCCTTGCCTGGCTTGAACCAGCGAACTTGGGTCTACATGGCAAGTATGGTTACTACTAAACGACTAGGACTGGGATTCACGAAGCATTGCAATACTGCTATCAGCTTTTATTCTTTTATGTATAGATAAACGAAAATGAATTACGAGAAAAGGAAAGAAGGTAATAATTTATAATGTATATTTATTGAAGTTAAATTAGAATCAAACAGAATGTAGCTATTTGTTTCCTCGGAATCATTCAAATATGTAAGCTAAAAAACGTGGACCAGGCAGAATATTCATATGTACTGTCACAGCATACTTCCTATGACAACAAACTGCTAGCTCGCCTCTTTCATTTTCCCGGACTATCAAAGAAGGCCATAGAAATATTGATGCCTTTCGTAAAAAAATTAATTGTGTAAAAAATCGTTCTGTGCACTCAATTTATCTAAAGAAACCATTTTTAGATACTGTTTGGAAAAGTAGAATCACAATTCAAAAAACGAATTTCAACACTTGAGGGTAGATGATGGGAGATTTACGCTTATACATTTGCAATTCCATATCTCCTACATTTTGAAATATATCAGACTGAAATTTGAAACACATATTTAGAGAATTTTACTCTGCTTTTGATAATTTTTATAGAATTTTAATCATTTATTAATGGTGTAAAGAAATTTTGAAAATTTTGTCGCATTTTTATTTTCTGGTACACTTTTTCATTCAATCTAGAGAAGATTTTGTGATTCTCTCCTCAGGAAAATAATCTACACGAATGGGCATACATTTAATTACCATAACTTTTTGGTAAATTAATTTTCTTTGATTGCTTTAATTTGACTGATTTGTTAATAAAATGTTCTATGATCTTTCTACCATAAATTTTTTTATATTTTTTACATTAAAATTCTGTTGCGCTTAAACGTGTATTCTATTTCAAGGATCAAGTCCTAGAAATGTGTATCCATATCATGAAAATTTTAAACCACTGAAAAATCAATTTAAATGTTATATGCACATTTCGTTAAACATACCTCGACTAAAACTGCCCATATCCATACTCCTTTGTTCTTCTTCTTCTGCGGCTCTTTAATTCCTCTGCTCCTTTGTCTAGCAAGTTTTTCGTTACTCTGCACTGAAGCCTCTGCCTTTGCGACACGCTGGTTCTATGATCTTCAGTGTCTGCTCAGGAGACTCAGGAGACTCCAGGTACAAAGTCTGACTTCCTTAAGATTATAAGTCTTGCCACATTCCTATGATTAAATACTGCTGCAGCTTCTAAAGCAGAAATCTGCATTACTAGATTGGAAAAACACAGTTTTTGGACATATTTTCCATATAACATGTGAAACTTTCATTTGGATTCTGCGTTTTTCCATGTAGGCACTTTTCTAGGAGTGCTGGTAAAGCCAGGGCACGAAAAGTTGGTTTAATGGCCAGTGCTACTTCATAATGAAGACTATTCTTATGACTGTAAGATTCTCCAGTTTTTTTTTCTTTTCAATAATTGATAAACACCTTCTTGAGAGCATAAGCCACATTGATTGGTGTTCATTGCACTAAATTTTAGTGGGGGAGTAGGCATGTTCATCATACCACGTAAAAGGTTTCCACCTTCTCTTCCAAGATCTACCCATCTCAGTCCATATGCAAACCTCATGTTGGCTTCAAACATTCTATTATTTCTCTTTGATGTCTTGAAAGGTTTATCACCATTACAATTTTCATATAAAATGTTAATGTGCAAACTAAACCTACTCTTCTTCCATCATTCACTAAATTAAAGTTTCCACACACAAAGAACACTTGCAGGTATTTCCAAGTGCTTCTGCTAGCAATTTCATATCTACAATTCTGAAATCTGTGCTTCTGCCATTTTGATCTTCTCCTGACATAATACTTAACTCAAGTTTTACTTTAGGTTTACTTGGCGATAAGTTAATGTTTGCATTTGTAGGACTAACCCTAACCTCAACATCATTTTCCCCTTTATATTATTAATTTTGAACTTACTCTACTTTTTAAACCTTCTAAGAGGTCTTGGCATTGTAAATTAAAGATCAACAAGTTCATTTAGCAGAAACAATAACAAACCCTGTAACAGGTCTTGGTATTGTAAATTAAACATCAACAAGTTCATTTAGCCCCAAACAAAAACTCAAACTTGATCACAATTAAACAAAACAGCACAGCACTTGTTAAAGTATCTCCACAGTCTTGTATCCTGTGGTCCTGTGATCCTAAAATTGCCTGTTCAACTACTTAAAAATATATATTCCTACAAGTATAGTTTCTAGGTTTCATAGGCAAAATTAAGCAAAAGAATTGTTTCACTGCTGGGAACTTTAAAAAGCGGACCTGGCTCATTTCAGTGATTGGGTTTTCATTTTTTTATATCATTTGCAGTTCGAATTTCAAAGAAAAACTTTGGGATAATTATCTCAATGATATATACTTTCAAAAAAATTTTTTTTTATGATTTATTTATAATTTCTGCCACCATCTCCCCTTAAGCCCAATATATCATGGATTGTAAGTAACATGCAGCATGGTCCTGCCATTCAAAAATTAAATTTAATGAGTAATATTGGTTTACCATTAGCTACCAATATTAATATTTTATACAATTCATATACTTTTAATTTATTATTATTATTATTATTCTCATTATTATTATTATTATTATTATTATTATTATTATTATTATTATTATTACTGTGTAAAAATACACTAAAATGACGAAATCTGTGGAAAATTGCATTTATATTTCGGAAATAAGTGATGAACAAATTGCCAAGGAAAATTTTAAAACCACTACCTTAACAAGTAATTTGTGCATTTTAGGAATAGCTAAGATTTTTTTGTCATTTCATTCTCTTACAAATGTTTCAACTGAATAAAATATTCTTAAAAATATATCTTTAATTTTATTTGCCATATCATTCCCTTTATTCACAGATGCAGAGGAATCTAGCTCGAAAATTATGTAATATATTTACATGAAATATTGGCATTTCATTACTGACATGCAAATTTGCTACTTGCATTGCTCTCCTAAACGAACGTCTTTCTAATTCTTCCCTGAAGGTAAAGTATGTAAGGGTGAATTGCTAAAGTAGCGAACTAAATTTTTCAAGCATTCTTCTGCAGTGAACAGCGAAATAAGAAAGCCAGGAAGGAAAAAAACTCTGAGTCAGTGTTGCGTTTCCTTTGTTCATGGTCCAGTAACCGTGCCTGACGTGGCTGTAGTTTATCGGGCAAGAAACAACCCGGAATATCATCAACTGAAGAGGTCAAATAAGAAGAAATAACCATGATCTAATTCAATAAGAGCTCTAAACATCAGCACTGATGTAGCGTTACGAATTCCACGGAGAATTAAACGTCCGAGACAAAAACGTGGGGGGAGAAGAGGAAGAAAAAAAATAAAAGAAATAAAGAAAAAAAAGGGATCTTGGGACTCTATCCCAGAAGTTAATTTCTAAAACTGGTGAAGCATACAGGCTGACACGTTGCTATTCAAGGGTAAATAGTCTATTTAGAGTTTTCACACAATAGCATTACTTTCAATTAAATGGCTTTCCAAAAATGTATATAAGTAAAGTATTTGGACTATACTTGTCATAATATACGAGATATAAAAACTAAAAACTAATTTGGTAAATTAAAGCTATATATGAAGCAATAAGCACTAAAGAAAACAGAATTAATTAACGTAAAACTAACTACTTTCTTTACTAGTATAGGAAGTATTTTTAGCCTACGGCCGCAGGTGAGCTCAATAAGTGCTAGGTCAAGGTCATGCCAGTCATCTGTCAAAATATCTCAAACTATTAGTTGCATTTTGTTGTTAAGTATTATTTCTGCCGTTGTGTTATTACAACTCAAGTATCTGCCTAAGAAATCAGTAGAACTCTAATTTTATATTATTTTGTGTTGTTATAGGCTAATGGTATACTTAAGCACTTAACATCAAGTTAAGTATGCTCAAACAACTATGCAAACAAAACAAAAACACTACCAATGAGTCACGCCCGGTAGATAAAAAAGAAATGAGTGACAGGCGTAAAGGGAGAGAGTGGTTTGTAGCTCCCGATTTAATGTTGTCTACAGTCCAGCAACAACATAATCTCATTCTGTCTCATTGTGGTTATAGTACTTAGAAATTCCTATGTACTAGCTATTGTGAAACCAATAGTTATAAATAATGTTTTAATCTTATAAATATGAGCAGTTGGCGTGGCCAAAGGCTTCTAGAAGACTCTGCACCATCATTTTCAACAGTTTCCAAGTGAACCACAAAGTTAAAAGCGGCCATGAAAGCTTGGAAGAGATCCCAGTAGCGGACGACCAAAATCAGGAAAACATAAAATATTGTCCATAAGGTGCACGATATGGATCTAGAAGATCGAAATTTCAGAAGCTCTGGGAATTTCATGGGAACGCGCAGTTCTCATTTTAGGAAAAGAATTATGCATGAAAAAATTATCGGCAAGATGGATCCTGCGACTGATGGTGCAGGATCAAAGCGAATCAGAGAGCAGATCTCTCAGCAAAATTTGGCTCGTTTTCAGAGAGATCCCGCTGACATTATGCGTCGATTTGTGACCATTGACGAAGCATAGTGCACTACTACACACCTGAAACAAAACAGCAGTCTAAACAATGCAAGCATCACTATTCTCCACCGCCAAAGAAGGCCAAATGTATGAAATCGGCCCGGAAGGTCAACGGCGTCAATTTTCGGGGATACTAATTATCTTCCCACTGGACCTTTTTTCACTGGGGCGTTTTATGCTTACCTTTCGGACCTATTGACAAAATATGCGAGAAAAGGCGTGGCTTATCAAAGAAGAAAGTCATTTTAGCATCAAGACAATGTTCGCACGTGTCATTGCAGTGGGGAAAATAAATTATTGGGATGCGATAAGCTGTCACATCCGCCTTATTACCCTGACTCGGTTCCATCGGACTTCCATCTTTTCCCTAAACTGAGAAAATTCCTTAGTGGAAGGACATTTTCGTCCGAATAAGAGTTAAATCATCAGTTAAAGAGTATTTTGCTGGCCTGGAGAAAATTTCATTTCGTGATCGTATAAAATCTAGACAACGTGTATTAGTGTCAAGAGACTATGCTCAAAAATAAGCATAATTTCAAAATGTCGTCATTTTGTGCTTCATTCCTAGAACATTTCAAATGGTCATCGTAATTATAATCCTTCTGCTATCCCCCGAAACGTTTTTTCTCAGGAAGAAAATGTTTCCAGCGCCCTCAGTTCGGAGTCACAATAGACGTTGGAAAGAATATGAATGTTTAAAAATCACACGAATTACTCCACGACAGGTCTACAATACTAATGCTTTCACACACTTTGCAAAACTATTAAGTTTCCTTTATGAATTTTCTTTTTGAGCGAAGTTTAGTTTGCCTAAAATATTTATACTAAGGTCCGGGTGTATATTAAAAAACTGTTAGAAATATGAAAGCTTTTGAGACTTAAAAACTGTAAAAATATGACAATAATATGACCTAAACAAATTTTTCTTACACAGCCCAAGATTCGCCTCTATATAGCAGAACCGTAACCGGTATAACTATGCGAAACTTTAATTCAGTGTTGTTCCTGTTAATTCAGCACATCATACGGTATTTATTAAATTTCTATACCTCATATACGGTAAAATGTGTATTTCAACCCAAATAATATACATTAATAATATACATTTTGTACTTTAAATAAACGTTTTTTTTTTTTTAATTATTATTGCTTTGACTGAATATTACCTTTACTTAGAAAGCCATGAACTTTGCTTTCTAATTTGAGATTTAAAAGATTATATTTCATTCCAATTTTGTATAATATATAAATTGCTTTTTGAAGTCTATCTACATGACAAGATAGCCTGCATAAACTAAGATATTGAAATATACCTCTCTTATCGTAATTGGTGCCTCTTCCTTCTATCTACTTAGGATTTCGTCCTAAAAGATATTTAAAGAGTGGGTTATAATGCATACTATGTCTTATACCCATTAATTATTATATTCCCACACGTTTAATTAGGCTTATTATTACATTCCCATACGTATAATTAGGCTTAAAGTGTGCACGTTAGAGCCTTATGCATTGTACTAAATGAGCAGGGTAACCACGCTTATTTCGCTATTTTCCAACATGTTTCTATATATAACTTATCAAAGGCCTTTGCTAGTCTATGATTGCCATGGAAGTGGAAAAATTATACTTTCTTCCCTTCTAAATTATTGGTATAATTATAGAAATATTATCTATGCATGATATACCAGTACGAAATGTTATAATCTTTCATTAATAATGTTTCTGATACTGTCTATTCCTGCAGATAATTTATATGCAGAATTTAACATGCTAATTTCTCCATAACTTGAAAGGTTATTTCGTGCCCGTTTTTTAAATACAGAATTATACTAGCTATTATGACCTTCATCGAACATTCATTTAAGCGTTGTAAAATGCTAATTTTAAAGTCCTTCCTTCTTAATTTATTTGTTCTATATTAATTCCCCCTGGTACTACAGACCTGCCGTTGTTCTGCTTTCTTAATATCTCTTCTTATGCTTCTAGTGTTATTAGGTGAATTTTATTATTTATTTCCTTTGATGTCTAGAATTCTTTTGCATTTGCTGCCACACTATGAATTTTTGTAATATTCAATCCAATTATATTGCACTAAACTTCAATTTGTGCAGTATCTTTTTCTATTTTATAAATTTATCCCAACTGTATCTATGTGCATCTTGAGTTTCTTTGTGGCTAAATTTAGAAATCTCTACTGAGCTCTTCGGAAATATTGAAATATGAAAATCTCCCGTATATTAAAGAAATGGATTAAGGTTTTCCTTTTAGTAATTGCTTATATCTGTAAAAGGTAATATAAAATTTAAAAATTATGAAATTTGAAATTACTTCTAATGCATAATTTACTAATAATTATCGCAATACAATCTATTTATCTGAAAGAAACTTAAATATAATTTTACAAATTGTACATTTAAAATATAATTCAAAGATTAGCTTGTTTTCTCCGCGTTTAAGACAAAGACATCAATACAATAAAACAATTTGCATTGTGCTGTAAATTGTGTAGGACTCATTATAGAAAGTATGAATAATAAAGTTAATTGCCTAATAAATTTCATTTTTTTACTCCACCAGATTTCTTACAATGAGACATAGTAAGAGAGAATGTGTACAGCAACAAGCTACGGACTCTCGTGGAACTGGATGAAAACATTCGGCGAGAACCTGAGATTGTGATTACTAATGTGTAGATTAATGCCTTCCATTATGGAAGGGTATGTACAGGCATGCCTTAATGCAAATGGGAACTTTTCTATCAATTGCTATGATCTATAGCCTCCTTATTATAATTTTTGAAAACAGTTCATACAACGAGGGCAATTTAGAAGTTTCGCAACTTTGATCGGATGCCAAAGAACCTATCCTCCTTCATTTGCTGGGATTCCATTTGTGGAACCTGGTGCTATTCTTCCTGTCAGTTGCGAGCGGGATTTCAACAGAGTCTGGCAGTTATGTTGTGCAGTCGAGATTAGAGTTAATTAATAGTGCTGTAGTGCTATGCCATGGTAAGGTATTTCCTGCTCGTCGTATTTCCTCTGCAAAATATACATAACGTATAGAAAGTCGTGTGGCACAAAGAGATAAGCGTTTAGGGGTATATTTCCTGGCAGCTTTGTTCCAACACGAAAAGTATTAAAGTTACTACAGAAGTTTCATGAAATACGTTCTGTGACCAATCGGCTAAAACATCGAAAACGTCATGTGCTCACAGAACAACAACTTGATGAAATAAGTGATTCCATTAAAGCCATTCTCGTTATCCGGATCATATGGTTTGTGATTTTACCTTTGAAGGACATTAAAAAATATAGTATACTTAACTAACCCTCACACATTGGAGGAACTTACACAATCAAAACATAGTTAGGTACACTAGTGTTGGGGAAGATGCCTATCAGTGATAATATCAAAAGAAAATGTGGAGCGAGTGTCGAGGAAAATGGGCTACATTTCCAGCACTGTAAGGAAGCCGAACACCAAATTCTGTTATTTAATATGTTGTAAGTTTTAACATAGTGAAGCACTTGAGTGATGCAAGTCTACGTAAATAAATACGGCGGCAGAGCAGTGTCACTATTTATCGGGACTTTTAAACTGCTCTCACTGTATTTTTTTACACTTGCTAAGCAGTGGAATTATGGATGGGATATTATTCGCGTTTTTTTCCTAAATCGGACTTTTGCAAAACTGTTAAATTTTAGGTAAAATATTTTTGCTCCCATTGACAAAATAACTAAATAAATAAAACAATTGCAGCTATTTTCGGACTTCCCCGGATAACAAATACCACCTTCTGTCTGTCCTGAATACTACATTAATTTCAGTATGCCATCTAACTGAATTTTCCGTAATCTCTTAGTAATAAACTATCATGCGCTACACTTTCTCGAAAATGCTCGAATCTAATTCCCGGTATTTTTGGAGGATTCTAGCCAACTCATGGCAAGTACATAAGTACATGGTTAAAGTTGCTTGGATGGTGATGAAGTAGCTCCAGAAACATATGCACATGGCATATGATATTGACCGCTGTTTATTGTTGCTTTATGTACATTGTAGTATGCAACCGAAGAGGACGTCAATCATAAACATTTATCTATAATTTAAATACTAGAATATAGAATTATACGCCTATAACTGTCGAACACACTCATTTCGTAAGCACTACTCAACAATACAAACATTTGCTCACCAATCAATGACAATGGCGTCACACAGAAAATTCTCCCAAGAACGACGGTTCCTTGTCACCTCGCGTGTTATTTATTCTCCTTCTAAGCATCTTCTCTAGCGACACGCACGTCTTATAGTTCTCGTAATATCCTTCTGTATTCCTTTTATACCGTAAATGCCCCTAAAGCAGCGATTTTCACGCGACTCCATTTTTCAGCCTAAGTTATTTTTTCATTGGTTGTTTAGCCCAAGCGTACATTTGCGGTGTTCACATCTAATTTTTTTTTGACTGAATTATTTATGGACGCTCTTTAACATCTCAGGTCATCAGCGTCCCATTCAACTCAGGGCGTGAAACGGCCGACAAATTTTGCTCAGAGGCCTCTCTTTCAGGCTTGAGGCTATTTTTCGTGCCGTAAATGTACGACACGGGACCCACGGCTTTATTTCCCTTCCGAAGGAAGCCATACTTAGGATTTTTACGCCCCGAAAAAATCCATCGATCCTGGCCGGGTTCGAACCCGTGATCTTGTGTGCAGTAGGCAAGTATGGTAACCACTAAACCACCAGGACCGACGTTCACATCTAAGGTTTCCATAAGGTTCATAATGCTGTAATATCTTTATGGTATGATTTAATTGATTACTAAATTGGAAATTTCGATGCTACGAAGATTTTTGCAAAATTTTCATACAATTTAGCGTACTCTACTATAAATTTAACTTTAACAAACCGCCACCGGTGGCCGAGGTGGTTAAGGCACGGACTCTTAAGCGGGAGGTCTGGGGTTCGAATCCTGCCAGGACCGTCCTCCCTGACGGGTTGTTGTTTTTTTTTCAGGTTTTCCTCAGTCCTCATACATGACAAATGCCGGGTAGGTACCATAAACGTTCCTTCCTTAAAAAAAATCCTTTCCCAATATATCATTTCATCTCATATATCACCAGTGTACACCACCTGTGATGCCTCAGTAGTAAAAACGGGCGTTAAAAACCATTAAAAAAATAGCATCGTGGTAAGTGCAAAATCTTTTGTATTACTAGTAATTTCCGATTGCCCTGAATACATCATAATGTCATCCTTCAATGTTGCTTTACAGAAAGTACAACATTTATTAAAGAAGTTTTGGTTTTGCTCTTTTTCATATTTTTTTTATTATTCCTTTAAGCACTCTTCCTGCTAATAGTTTTCTTTTGAAAGTGGTTTCTTTTACCAAACTTTTTTGGACTTGCTTATTTTTATAAAGATTTCCTAAACACGCATAAGAGAAGTTTTGGCGAGCTGATCTTGCGTCATAATACCTGCCTTAATTCACTTTTACATGTTGTCACTAGTTGTCCTTTAGATAGAAACTAAACGTTTAACATATGGAATAACATATGATAGAATTATTATTATTTATGTACTATATATAGTACATTATATATATGAGCTGTTTCAGATCTCAGGTTTTCTAAAAGTTAAACAATTATTAGGTTAACCAGTGACGTTACATAGATTAAACTTTATTTGAGGAGGAGGGTTTGAACGTAAAGTTTTTATGTAAGAGTAACTATCATTTAAAGTTCTTGTTTTTAAATAAGCTTGTATAGCTATATTTACAATATAAAATATCCTTGTATGGATTTTTCTGCATCTGCTGGATAGATAAATTTCGCCAGCCACTTCGTGGGAGTTCCTTTACAAAATGCCCGGGATGCAGAACGCAGATAGTATTCACAGTTCAACCGCTCTCACCATTATCATGGGCTGGGATAGATTATTATTCAAATTCCCTTGGGAGATAGGCATCGCTCATTGTTAACGTGATTAATTGTACAGTCCGCTCTTGTACCTCATAAACTTTTATGACTGGTCAATAAAGCTTCATAAAAAAATGTGCTACAGCTTGCCACTATAGTGTTCTGGGGTACTGAGTATTTTTCATTGCTTCTAGGTAGTCACGTTAGTTACTTGTACTATTGCTTTTGTAATATTATGTGAATGAAAAAGATGAGCCAAGTTTTCCCTGGAATTATATATTAATAACTGCGTTAATAGAAGACAAGCTTGAAACAGGTTCCAACGGAAAGTAATCTACTCTGCATAAAAACGTTTACAAAAGATCCCTTGAAAAAAGAAGAACATAACAACATGTCTGATACTGTTCAAATATCAGAAAACTGCTACAACAACAACATCCGTAGATAGCACATCTCTCCACCTGCTCTTCTGCATATAAAAAGTGTGGACAAAATGAACGAGGCAAAAACAGAAGATTCAGTTATCACAAAACAGTAGAGAAAGAGTGAAAAGTTTGATTAATTTAGCTTTCTATATTTTTAGTTGCACAAAAAGTATCCATCGTTTGTTTTCCATTCTCTTTTCTATCTTTTTTTCTTTTTACCTTTCCATTCTTAGTAAATGAAATCTGAGCTTTTCCATTGTAAAGCTCGCATCAGTTTTCAGTGTACACCAAGCATTTTTATTTCTTTGGATTAATGGTTTCAAGTGTTTTGGTTTAATTCTATTTCTTTTTCAAGAAAATCGATTATGAAAACAAAGCAATAAATTCTGAAAGTGCCCAAAAGCTGATAAGCTTATTACAAAAAAGCATAGAAATTATATTCGAAAATAACTAAAAATAATTTGTTGCAATGAATTCAGCTCAAGGATTTTTTCTTCGATGAAGCTATGCATTATTATTTATCATTTCCACAGCGCGGGTCACAACTTTGTAGTATTTTAAATAATTAATCATTACTTTCATACTGATCGTTTTGCTAATATACTTTCATTCTTTTCTACATTTCTCCTCCCCGTTAACTTTTGTAAATCATAAATCATGAGCTCCGTAGTTTGCAACTCAAGAACTGATAGAATAAAGGGCTTAATAATGAAACCGCATTTTTATAAAATGCTGTGGCAGATTCTATATGAGTAGCCCATTTATTATATTATTGTAGAATGTAGCGTGATTGAAACCTTGTGAGTATTAAACTATCGTGTATTTGACTTGTTATCAAATAATTATACAAAGACATACCTTTACAGATAGCACCATCCCCTAGTCCAAATTACAGTTCAATATTAGTAATCATCATTAATATAACCTTATCAAATGACTTCCATTTTCGTTTTGGTTTCACGAGTTTGTGCAAATTAGTCTAGGAACCAAATAGTTTAGATCAAAGAAGAAAAGGCACAATATGAACGAAACTAAATACACAAACATGTGCAAATTACTTCCAAGCAGCAGTTTATAGGACAGCCATTATTCTTGAGATAATTCATTCCAAATAATGGCAACAGTGTTAAACTTTAAAATTCAAATGCAACGGAAATACTTTCAATGTAGATTTCATCTTATGGTAGTAGCCATATTTTAAGGCACTTTAGCTAGTTTGTATATGCTTTACCAGCATTTTATCGTTTCTTCCGCTTCACCCTTTTCCACTCATCATAGTTAATTTACCCCTTTTTATGTATTTTTAAGTGAGATGTTTAACAACATTTTAAGCAGGTGACTTGCTCGTGCGGTCAGCCTTTGCTCTGACGATAGCACCTTCTGCACATAACGCCAACCTCTAAAAATTAAAATATCTACTTTTAGTAAAAATTCACCAGATGTACTTATTTGATGAACTTTTTCAGTTGTTAGCACTTTCTGTTGGTGACCCTTCCATTTGATTAATATTTAAGCATTTTGACAGGAAAAAAACCATCTACTTCAAGTTTAATAATTTTTTATGGAAGATAAGATCAACAATCACGCTTACACCCTAGAATTCCTTTTATACTTTCAGTTCAGATATTGCCTGTAGATTTGAGATCTATCTTTCATACATTCGGTTAGTATTATGATCAATATTTATTTGGTTATACATATATCTACAATTTACTATTCTGAGCTTCAGAAATACTTTATTTGACAGAACTTGCGTTAGCTAAGCTTTCTGTATGATAGTGTACAGAAACCTTAAGTTAGCTTAAAATGAAGAGGCTGGTCGTCTGTATATAGTCTAGCTAGTGTACACAGATGTTGGGGATGAATCTTGGCCGAAATGCTGTCTTGCATTACGGAATTTTAAAAAAAAGATCCTCGAAATACTCCAGCCTTTTGGTAGCCTTTCTTTTTCCGTCATACTAAAATTGAGCTTCTAACTTTCTTAAATATAGAATCACGATTGAATACAGTTTTAGTTTCATCCGTTCAGTTCTTACTAAGGTTATTCTTGCCTCACCATTTCCTTTCTTAACACCAATTGTTCAATATCTTCTTTTGATTAGTATAGATAAAAATGACACATAAATATCCTAAGAAAAGCAAGAATGCTTTAGAAAGGGTGTTTTCTGCATAGGCCGTGTATTTATACTACCCCGCTTAATACATAATAGAAAAGCTTTAATTTACCAAAAATCGTAACATTTATAAACTAAGTAAATGCATTTGAGAGATTTTTAGAAATCAAATATTGGAAATGACAGCAACTTATTCCAAAACGCCCAGAAGGTAAAAACACAGGCAAATACAGAATGCATTGACATTTTAATGTGGGTCACAGCAGAAGTAAGTTTCCTTCTAAAGATCTGTATATACGAGAACGAACCCACCACTGTAAATTTGTGTTCAAAATTTAAAAACTTAACTAAAAAATAGTATTGGTGATGCATAGCTAAATTCCATATTATTCATGCAAGACAGATTGTCGTAATATAGGAAGAAGGAAAATTGCAGAAGGTACGGTTTATATTTAGAAAAGTAATAAAATAATGAAATCATGATATATGATGCAATAATAGAACAAGTAAAAAATTTAAGCACGAGATTAAAAATTAATAGATAACACATTTTGTGACACGCGAAAAATTCAATGCTGAAATGTAATAACAGTTGCCACGCTCCGATATGCGGCAAAACGCTATACGCTGCAGGAACAGCAGAGGCCTTTGCTCTTACTGAGATTTTATTTAATGTGCATAACTAGACAATTGTATATTTTAAAGTGTTAAAGTTGCTACAATATATATTGTCTATTGGTTAATTTAAGATGTTATTACTGAGGGACACTTCTCCCGGAGATTTTTCAACGTACAGTTAGAACATTATGGGAAAGATAAGGGACCTTGTACATTTACAAAAAATGACTACTGGATTTACAAGTTGGATGGAAAGATAAAGATGCAGTACTAAGAGCACTTGAGATCGCCTCAACACTGCAAACCATACGAATTCGTTGGACCCTTTGCGGTAAATTTATTAAAAAAAATAATAATAATTTAGGACATTACTGTCAGTCTGTCTGAACCCTAGAATGCCTAGTTCTTCACATACAGCCACTACAGGTATAAATAAAGAGTGTGGCAATTTTATTACTTGCAGACAGCAATAGTTAGAAATGTTAAGATCTTTCGCAAGAATTTGTTTACGTAGCAATATTGTGGCACGGGTAATTTGGTATTATGTTGGTTATATTGTAAGCATATAACACTGCATTATTCTCTGGGAGGGGTAGTCGCAATTGTTATTAAGAAATGTATGACTTGGAGGGGGACACTAGCGCATGTCCGCAGTAAGACATGACGCGTTAGTAGGATAAAATTAAACTGATTTCCTTCTATCTCCTCTTCTTCGGCGAGTGTCGTCCTCTTCGGTCCATATCCCGCAAGACCATTTAAGCATTACAAACCTATTGATAGCTATCAATAAATGTATTACGAAAGGATTAGTATAATATTGCTTATAATGACAGTTTCACTCATGTGACGTAATCTTAAAATCGACCAATGAAACGAAACAAAATTTTGAATTCTGACGAATCACAGTCGGATTTCGGAGTGAAATTAAGGGAAAAATTATCAAATCCGTTTTATCACGCGATGTACATTTGTCTTGTGGTCAGTGCAGCCAACTGTATATCTCCACTATATAATTCCTGAACAGAAACTAGAGAAGGTGGGGAGCTATTGATAGCAACAAAAGCATGTACAATCAACAATCATACCGCAAAATGGCGGGTGCTTCAAAGCGCCTTGATGATGAGTCAAATGTTCAAATTGGTTTTATCATTATGAATTCCAAAACACAGAACACAAAGAAAAATAAAGATACTGTATGTCATTTTTTTTTTCCTTCACTCTCGGCTTGTGTTAGAAAACCGAACGATTAGCGATTGTAATAGTTGACTTTGGTCCATTCAGTGTCACGGTTTCTGAAACGAATATATATTCATAAGTATAACATTTTATACAAGTGTTAATATTCTGTGTGTGTGTGAAATTTTATTCATATACTGTTCATGAAATAGTCCTTAACTCATATTTTGCTCTTCTCTATTGACATTCTTGAATCGGCATTCTTTTGTCGCAAGATTGCTCGAAAAGATAAAGTACAAATATACAATTATTACATTTTTGTAAGCAAAGTTTAGAGGAATTGTATATAAATTCTATTTTATTTGTGAAATAGTCCCAATAAATATCACTCGAGGGTCTGAGCTTTCCAAATAAATTCATTCGTGAATTTATTGTTAATCACAGACCCTCTGGTGATATTACTTGTTATAATTATTTTTAAATTACTTTTTTACACATTTTTAGTTAATTTATAAAAACGATGCGAAGAATTAAAGAAAATTTAACTCTGGCTGCATCCCTAAATGTCGCATTATTAGTTACTATTGAGTTTAGGAAACAAGCGCGTGCTCTTTAAATCTAATTTGGTTTTAGACAACGGGCAGTTATTTAGTAAGGCGACAATATAGCAAGGTAAGTACATAAGTTTCCGGCATATCCAATTCCCAGGCATGATAAATAAAACTATATTTCCAATATAGTCACCATTTATTGCAGTACACTTCTCACACCTTTGAATTAACATTTTAATCCCCCCCCCCAAAATAGTCAGAAGTCTTGTGTGCAAAATGGGCATAAACCGTATCCATTACTTCGTCACACTTACATTTCTTTCTTGAATTTTGATAGGAGCAAATAGTCACTGGGAGCTAGATGTGAGCTGTAGGGTGGATGGTCGATCTCCTTTAAGTCACACTTCTTCACAGCTTCCTTTGCAACAAGGAAACTGTATAGGCACATTATTGTGAAGAAGGCGCACACCACTCAGCTTTTCTCGCCTTTTCTCTTTGATGGAAGCGCGTAGTCTGTGCAGTAGGCCAGCATAGTACTTCCCACTTATTGTGGTATCCCTCTCCTTGAAGTCAGTGAAGTCACAGTCCCAAAAGATTGTGGCCATGATCTTGGTTGACTGAGTAACCTTGGTGTTTAGAGGCTGTACTTCGCCAGGTTTACACCACTTCATTGATTCTCTTTTGGACAAGGGACCACAGTAGGGGACCAAAGTTTCATCTCCTGTAACAATGGTTTGCCGAACTCTCTCTCTCGTTATCACAGCAGAGCTCCAAAAATGTCTGATAACAAATGACATGTTGCTGCTTTTGGACTGAGGAAAGAAGTTTAGGCACTCATCTTACTCTAAACTTATTCGTTTTTAAATGTTCATGAATAATTCGAAGGACTGTTGTTTTAGAAAGTCCCAAACTTGCTGCTATTTCTGTAATTTTGAGTCGCCGAGCTTCCGTAATTTCTCCTTCCACAAGAGCGATGTTTTCAGGAATGTGCACCTCCAAGGGCCAACCTGCACGCTCTTCGTCTTCAATGCTTTCTCGATCCATTCGAAAAAGTTTGACCAACTCTTTTACGATAGAACATGAGGGGAATGCTTCCCCATATACACCGTCCAATCGCTGTTTAATTTCATTTGGAGTACATTCTTCTTTTGTGAAGAGCTCAATAACAGCTCGAAACTCGATTTTGAACATGGCACAGTCTTATACACATGGCCTTCTGTATGCAACTATATCTGAACAATTGAACACATCAGAGCACAGATGCAATCGCTTACTTAACAGATAAGATATGACACCAGATAAGGGTGTTGTGTAGGCGATAACCCTTATCGGCGAGGCCAGAAACTTATGGACCTACACTCGTAATATCGTGACACTAAGTTAACATCGGCATAGGGAAAGGTGATTGTTGCTACTACGACAAAGTAAACTTTTAGATATTAAAGTGCGACAATAATACCGTTTTAAAATTGGTATGCATATTTATCAGCTCCAGAAAATATTAAACGAGATGAGCCTTTCCCTATTGGAAAAGTGAAAGACACCATGGAAAGGAGTCGAGATACATATCCAGTTTTTGTGTAAATAATTCCGATGTAAATGTAATTAGAGTAATTTTGCGCTAATTATAATAGAATTCCATATTCCTACATTCTTTCTTGTTCTTAAATGTGACAAAAAGGCAATATTTCAAATTTTCAACCTGAGTTTTCATCTACTACACCTTAAAAATTAAACATGTGCATCTTTCCTTCGCAATCTCATTATATTTTAACATAATATATGAATTTAAGTAGCTGAAACAATGATAAATAATAATCAACTGTTAGCGATTATGCAAATTTTGCATATTATTAGATCACTTAACATGTGTAGACAGTGTAGCATGTTGATATGTCATAAAATGTCGATAAACATCCTCAAGTACTTAAAAAACGTCGTTGAGCATTTTAAATTATTAGGTATGTTTGTCCCTATTGAGATAAAAATCTGCAGACACCCTTGTACATTCAGGCTTAAAAGAAAAATGGAAGTTGCTGATATTACATTTATGAAAGTAAATGAAACCACCCAAAGTGAAATGTGGATATTAGAACAGGATTAGATAAATAAATAATATAATAAAAGAATTTCAAGAAAAGAGAGACGGAACGGAATAGAATAAGCAGAATACCAAAGAAAATGGCTGCATCTAAAATGAAAAATGTTTCGGCAAATACTGGCTAACAACGTAACGATCCAAATTATTCTAATAAGTTCATAGTTAAACGAAAAAAGTTTTATGCAGTTCCTCAAATTACTTGTTTGTAAAAACAGAGAACACACTACTTTCTCAACAAAAGATTGTGAAATGAAAGACCACCATCTTATCACTCGAGGGGGAGTACTCCTCAAAGGGGGAAGGGAGAAGGATAAACACTTGTTCATTCTGCCACAGGATGGAAGTGTTAATCTTTGGTTGGTTGAACAGAGCAGCTGAACTTATTCTGGGAGCCGCCTCGAGGTGAATAAGCCTTACCCTAAACCCGCCTTCCGTTTCCATTCATTTCCCCAGATGTAGAGACATCAGCAGGAATTACGCATTGCGTTAACCGTCAAAAGTGGCGCAAATTCACTGCACTGAAACAGGACTTGGCATCAGTTGACGAAACTCCAACACTGACTTAAGGCATGAAGACGTTTTGCGATCAAAAGGGGCGTTCGCTGTTTGGAATTGGTTTCCACAGATATGTCATGAGATCCAAACTATTCATCAAAATTACAAAAATTAAAAATATATCCTCTGTACATCACTCTATTAAAATTAATAAAATAGTAAATTTATTGCTCCCGCACACTGCTGTTATAAAAAGGATTGATAATTTTCATTAGCAGTCCACAAAATTCTTCTTTTTCAAGTAGTATTTGTAGAAAAACAATCCTTTGATGGCAATTCTGAAGGGCGAACTTAACTTTATTGGGATAAAATGTTTGATTCAAATTTATAGCAGTATGTTGTGTGCATTTTCTTATTAAATTTATTTCATTAGACTTCTTTCATATTGTTGTCATGTGATTTTACCGTAATCTCAGTTATTGTAGTTTTACCGCAATATTCTGCATCATGACTACTAGAATTAACCTTTGGATTTCCCCAAAAGTCAAACTTTAATTTAATTATATGAATGTATGTGAATGTGCAGCTCCAAACATTAATCAGAGGATAAATTTAGAATTTATAAACCTATTTTATTACAGTAAGCTGTTGTGTTATTTCTGCTTAATGCTAGACAATAGTTCGATTTCATTATTTTTTGAACATGTGCTGCAAATATTTTTTATTGGAGAAAAACCCAGGGTGTTTCCTCTCGTCGCATAATCAGCAAAATCAGCTAATTCATTTATAGTATTTATTATTGCAGTTTATATACATTTATTTCTCTTGTGTTATTTTTTCCAACAAACTGATATCAAAGGCGTTCATTCATTTTATATTGTCACTATAAGTTATTAGCAGATTAGGCATTACTTCCACTGCCTTTGTTCTTTTATTAGTTTTATTCTCGAGCAAGTTTAGTGAAACAGGTAAACAGGAAGCTTCGGAAATTGCGATTTAAATCTCTAGGAAATTCTTGATTGAATGGTACAGTGATTTTTATTATCATACTCTGATTCCTCTATTACACAGTTTAACGAACGATTGTTTCTGATAATGTAAGGATTTTATACTGATATTAAAATGTTCTTATTTAATAAAGTAATAGAGTTTCACACTCTAGAGGTGTTGTCATCAGATTGTGCACATAGACAGTATGTAGGATTTCCATAGTAGGAGTCCCATCGTCCAATGGGATGACCAATCTTCAGTAATCATTGCAATAGCTTTCCTGGTTTGCTTTCCATTCCTACTCATTAGGTATCTATCCAGAATGTTATCGGATATTTTGATAACACTTTTACTCCGATTCTAACAGTTTTCTTGCTAATGCTGCAGAGAGGTTTTCATCGTATGACGTCAACATTAACTCTTTCTTTAGCGGTTTATCTGTCGTTTCATTATCGTCAATGCCTGGGTGCCCAGACACCCAATAAAGCTTTAATTGCTTCTTTGGGGTAAGATTAATGACAGCTTCGAGGCTTTCCCAAACAAGTCTAAGAATTGACTTGATGAGACACCCATATGCTAAACATGCCATACTGTTCCAACTTACTTTATTAGAGCACTCGCTTTTACTACATTAAAATAATTATCATTACAAATGACTGGACAGGGGGGCGAGCTTAGTTTGCTGTATCGAAATATACCTTCTACACCCTTAATTTAATTCATTAAAAGAACAAGCCAGGATTGGAACCAAGATATCTCTCAATCATTCTCAGTAACTTCACTTAAAACAGCAGGTTTATTACGCGGTAAATGGTTGGAATTTACATCAACTTATTGCCGGTCTATCAGCTGGCTCATTGGAGCGTAAAGCGATATGTCCTCTCTGTTCCAAGTCTGAAGCTCCATTCAGCGTCACGATGCTAACCGCCAGTAGTTAGCCCACTGCGCATGGGCAGTACTAGTCCTCACATCTCCTTCACGTGATTTCACATTATAGCAACGACTCTACCGTTTGGCTGGTGCATATCTAATTGTTAATTTTTTTTAATGGTGTTTAACGCCGGGTTTTACTAATGAAGCACCACAGGCGGTGAACACTGATGATACACGAGATGAAATGATATATTGGGAAAATATATATTTTTTTAAGAAAGGAAACGTTTCAGACCTAAGTTTAGCGTAAATCTCCGTATTTGCCATTTATAAGGACGGAAGAAAACCTGGAAAAAAAAAAAAAAATCAGTCAGGGAGGATAGTTGGAATCCCAGATCTCCCGCTCACGAGTCCGCATCTTCACGACCTCGGCCACCCGTGGCGGTATTGTTAATGTCAATAGTAACCCCCTACCCGTATGCCATAACATTATTAATAAAATTAAACTCAATTGAAATTGTTTTGTGGCATTAAAATCTAAATTGTCCAATTAAACAAATAATTTCTAGTCAATAAAATGTTAACATTTTTACAGACTAAATTTATTGCATTACTTTATAGCACAATTGCAAAGCATAATGATGATGTTGATGATGATAATAATAATAATAATAATAATAATAATAACAATAATAATCTATTATTATAATTTTGTCTCTTATTTGCCATTAGCTATCGAAACTGAATTCAAGGTACAGTAACAAACAAGTATTAAGACAGACAGTAGAAGCATACCGAAACAAAGCGCGCCATTCGCATAACATAACACTCATTAGCATTACTTGGTATGCTTTCATATTATTTGTAATAATATGACGATACGGCTATGAAACCATATCTGTACAGAAAGACATTGAATATTAAACGGAATGGTGAAAATACTTATTTGTAAGTACGAGATTTTGGATGTTCTGTGGTGTGAGGTGTGAGGCTTTCAGTCTCAAATATGGGATACCTGGTCTATATATCACCAGAGTCCACAGTAGTAAACTTTAAACAATATTAAAAAATATCCACAGAAATCTTACTAATACACCATTAGCCAGTTGCTAAAATATTTGTCCTTAAAAGCCCCTTTCTATTAATAATGCTCATAAGTTATTCCCAGAAGCCCAGTAACCTTCAAAAAAAGTAGCGAAAAAATGGGAATGTGCGAGTATGTGCATAACACCGGCCATTCTGCTACATTAAGCCACTTTTACTTTAAACATATCTTATGCAAACAAGAAAATTTCATTGTAGAGGAAGCAAGGGGAGAAGGAGTAGGGGATAACCCGAGCACAGCATGTGCAGACGTTGAACCAGCCAACCAGGAGAAGGTTGTATGTATGTGAACGCTTGATTCTGACAGCAACTCCAATTATCATGACCTGGAGGAACATCACGACTGATGCATAAGAGGGAGGGGGGCCGTTTGGCCGAAGTAATGGCGGTACTTTAAGGAGTGAAAATAATTTGCCTAACTTACCCAAGAAACCAGCCAACCAGCGAAAGAGGAGGGGAGTGAGATAATGAAATAACGAAGCAAGACGACAGGCACATGACAAGTGCTGTCGAAGAGGCCTGCCCCTTCCTTTCTTACCGCGGAGGGCACACCTGGTGAACAATTCGAGGAAGTAGAAGACGAGGAAAGAGTTTGCAAACTCCTCTAGGGCAAGAGCGGGAAGCACTCCTCTAAACTTTGGAAAAGAAATAACAAGTGGTAGAGAGTAGGATTTCCATGTTAGTAACAATTTTTATGCTTTCAGCTTGCCACCACCTCGAGCCTAGCACTCTCTTCGGAAGAGGGCACTGCCTAGATTTGCTTAAAGATCAAGGACAGGAATTAAAAGCTCCTTCCTGGTACAAAATATATTAATGTAAATATGGTATCTTTGCCTGGCAATATTAAAATTATAAGATTGTATTTTGAAGAGCGCATATGTTAATTGTTTAAAACTTCTAGAGTTCGTGATTTAGTGGAACACTTTTGATTTAGAAGTACAACAGTTGCTGCCTGTAAATCTTAAAAAACTATTTGCGAAGCTCCTTTTAAAGGATGGCAAGTATCGAGTATATATATTTCTATGCTAATGTAATACTGTTCATACTAACAGAACTGATATGATCTAATTCATTCCGAATTTCTAGCGAGCCATTAAGTACGAAAGGAATAAATAAATTTTGAATGTATAGTACGAATTTTATTATTTGCAAAGATTTTTATAGCCTCCCCCGGTCGATCGATGTGCTCGTCACCTGATATGCGCAAGCCGAATGTATCAGCAGCTCACCTGCAGTTGCCCGGTCTCTTGCATAGCTTCACATGTTATACTCCATACTGTAGGTATGCATAGCCGAGTGTGTCAGTGTACCATGTGTTTAATATAGTGTGCAGTAACTATAGGACATTCCATTTTAAATCGGACAAAATGTTTTAAAAAATTGACCTCATATTTCATAAAGTTAATGAATTTTTTAACTATATGAAGCATCAAGAGATAAAGGTTTGTACAAAAAGTGAAACTTCTATTTTCAGTTCGTTCTGTTATAATAAATGTTAAATATTTGTTATTTTAAGAAAAATGTGCACTACAGAAACCCAAAATTAAAAGTGTGCATTTTCTTCCTTTTGAGGTTTTTATAATGGTATATAAGAAAGGTTTATTTATTTAACCAAATAAATATATTTCATTATACCATGTTTTAAAGAGCTGTATTCACATTAAAATGTTGAATAATTAGTTATAAAATGGAATAAGTATTAGTTTTGAAAAATATGGTCCAGTAAAAGAAACAGTTTACATAATCTAAACTTCTTGGAATCTACATGGATTGTAAAAATGTTTTAATGTGACTACAAAATTATGAATTAAATTGATTCCAAAAACCCTTAAGACGAAATAATATTTAAAAAAGAACTATTTTCAATAAAACTTATTAGGAGTTCCACTTAAAATAATTTGGTTTATATATTATTAATATTTTAGAGTAATTTAGTTTTAAATTTCAAAAATACTCTAACCTTCTAGTTAGTATACATAATGATAACTTACCCATATTTTGTTTGACACTTAATTTTTCCTGTCTCTATAAGTTCACAATGTTTCGGCTAAATATGAACATATTTATTTATTGTGTTGGGTTTCACATGAACCCGTATATTTAGTTCTACAAAAGAAAATTTCGGTAACATTTTCGTAATAGCCCAGTTTCAACTGCAGCAACTTAAAAACACTCAGAGTTGTGCATATCACGGGTTATTTCCATAACAAACAAACAAAACATAATAATAATAATAATAATAATAATAATAATAATAATAATAATACGTAATGGAATAAAAATGACAAATTAAACGAGAAAGCGTTGAGATAATAATGCATTTCATAGACATTTCTCAGGTGTTTGTCACAAGATACAATAACTTCAAAGAGATCAGCAAGAACTACAAAACTTTTTAAATTAAAACCATACAGAATCTCGGTAATACAGTCTACCAATAGCATGATCACGTCATCACATTTGATTTTTATTATTGAATTTTTAATACTTTTATAGTAACAGCGATTTTTTTTTCCCACTGATGGAAAAATATTTCCGGTTTTATCTTCATGAATAAGTAATATCCTAATATAATACGTCTGCTTTTGCGCAGGAATTTCACTGTAAGACTAAAAGCGCGCGCCGGCCGCCGGAGACTGGGGGGAGGGGGGCTGAGCCAATCAAAGCGGAATAAATTTTGATTGTAGTTAGTGCCTTCTGGAATTGCCGAAGGCACTGTTCCTATTTAAAAGTAATGTTTCATTTATTTGTGTTTATTTTGTTAAAACAATTTTGTATGTTGATGCATGAGAAATACCACTACCACTACCACTACTACTACATATAATTATATCCTCATGGAGCCTTTATTGTTGATTTGGTTTATTTACGGAGCTCTTTAACATCTCAGATCATAAGCGTCCCATTCAATTTACTGTGTGAAACAACCGACAAATTTTGCTCAGAAGCCTCTTCTTTCAGGTTTGAGGTTCTTTTTCGTGCCGGACCTATGCCTTTACTTCCCTTTCTAAGGAAGTCATACTTAAGATTTTTACGCCTAAAAACATCCACCAAACCTAGCCGGGTTTGAACCCACGATCTTGGGTTTAGAAGGTAAATGTGGCTATCACTACACACCAGAACCGACTCTCATGGAGTCTGCAACATCTAAAGAATTCGATCAAAGTGCATCCTTTTTTAAAAAAATATATAATATTCCTCCCAAACGCTAACGATTACTATGATTATGTATATATAATACTCAACTTGATGGGAAATTTATTTCGCCAAGAGAAAGTTATTGTTTAATGTTCTCGCCACCTGCCTAGGAAAATCAAGTTACGCGGTGGGAACTCATAGCATGCGTTTTTTTTTCTTTAGTTATTTATCAGTAGTAAATAGAATTGATAATGTACGCACTCGCAGTAGATTCTCGATGTGCTCTACTTTCTGAGGCATGTCTGAATGTTTTAGAAAAAATTTTAAGATGCTGCAATTCATCCTCCTAAATATTGTAAACTGCTTCCCGGATATTTTGTTCTACAGCCTCCACGGGCTTTATTTCAGATATATAGCAATTTTACACGAAGTTGAGTGGTTTTATATGCATTGCCACTGGGTATAATCGTGTGAAATACCTTTAAGAAGTTTCTAATCCATAGCCTATTTCAACAAATTTCTCCTCTGTCAGTGAAAATGCCTTGGATTCTAACTAGACTTAATATACCTGAAATTTAGCACGAAAGTATTTCCTACGGTACTTATAGAACATATTCTGCATATAACAATTATAAATAAGTACTATAGAGTATATCTCATTCTCCACATATTGCACAATATCCACAAACGTTTAACACGCACTTTCTGTATTTGTCGAAAGGTAGTTTTACGATAGAATATTTTAAATACTTTTGCGAAAAAACGTTTATTGAACTACCCTAATATTTATTTTACATTATAACGTAATATATTATTTCTTACTTGGATATAACCATATGTCGAATTTGTAACATAACACATGTTTACGTGTAAACCAGTTCTGAGGAATTCGTGCTTTTTCGTGAAGCCAAAGCGACAGACATTTTACCGCGCTCAACCATTTTTTTCATATACTGTACGAGCGAAAGTAAAAAATAAGATTCCAATGTTATGGATTTATGTGTGGCATATACGAAAGTCATTCAAAAAGTAATGTCCAACATTAATAAAGATTGCTCTTTTCGCTATATAAAGTCATGTTTTTCCAGTGCGTATACCGAAATTCAAGTCATTTTGATAGATAGTGGGTTTTAGTGGATTTTTAAGATAACACCTGTTGAAGACTCCCATTAAAAGCAATGATCTGCAATTGAATTCACAAAACGAAAGTGTGAAGAATATTCATGCAGTGTATTGGAGTTGTACGGTCGTAAGGTCCATGCGACAGTTTTATTTGAGTGTATCCTAAAACTGTCGGTCCTGGTGGTGTAGTGGTTACCATACTTGCCTCCTAAACCCAAGATCGCGGGTTCGAACCCGGCCAGGACCGATGCATTTTTCCGGGCTTAAAAATCCTAAGTATGGCTTCTTTCGGAAGGGAAGTAAAGGCGTGGGTCCCGTGTCGTACATTTACGGCACGATAAAGAACCTCAAGCCTGAAAGAGAGGCCTCTGAGCAAAATTTGTCGGCCGTTTCACGCCCTGAGTTGAATGGGACGCTGAGCTGTTAAAGAGCGTCCGTAAATAAATCAATAAAAAAAAGTATCCTAAAACGTACAATAAAACGTCCATTTGATCTTTGAAGATGACAATGACTAACTGATGCAATAAAGAATACACGATTAGGACAGAGCTGGTACCAGCAAGGAATATAATTCATGCCGGTATAAGAAAGCTATATAGAAAAATAGTATGTGTAGAACAACCCATAATTTATATTCTAAGCAAAGTTCAATCTTTTTAAATAAATACTCTCCGAAAAATGCATTACTTCTTCAACGACTATCGTACAATATCTAGAACAAACAGATACACTTAAATCATTTTTCAATATGGCGAACTCCTCAGTTCAGGCAGAAAATGCAATTTATCAAAATTCGGTCGATAGAAGCAAGCTGCTGCATTTTTCTGTGCCCTAAATGTCTGTTCATAATACCCCAAACTGAAGGACGCCTGCTCCTGTGTTCAACTCAAATACACTAAACAAAAAGCAGAGTTCTCGCCATAACTTTTGCAAGGGCCTTAAACAGCAGTTCGTGGTGTTGAGGCTGTTGCTTTTCCCTCATCAAAACCGAGTAATTCATCAAATCCCTTCTTGTGTCCACTCACGCAGTATAAAAACTGAATTTCTCTTAATCAGGATTAACATGGAACGGAAACTGAAAATTCGTGCCACCTAGCAGTCAATGTCTGAACTTCAACTCAGCTCAATATCTGCTATATAAATTAGAAGCTGTTTGAAATCTGCCTCTCCGTCTTGCCTTCATTTTATTTGTTTTTATTATTTGAAAAGACAGATTAAAATCAATAAGCATTAAATATTAGTTTCTATTTGTTCATGTCTAAATTTTTGATGAATTTTCTTCATTAAAATATATAATTTTTAATGGAATAACAGACCTTAAACTGAACAAAGATGTTTCAAAATTAGCACGATTTCTGAAGGAAATTAAAGTTAATAACTGTAAACACAGCTAGAAGCCTTCTGTAGAATAACATTGCAGCAGTGTGAACTATAGTATAATTACAGCGACTGAGTAACTTTCCCGCTCTCCCTCTGTGGACATCTGTCTCCGAATTATCTTAAAAGAGTCTTCCGCTAATCAACTGAGGTATTTTAGAAGAAATTATTTTCCTTTTTTTTTTAATTCAACATGAGATAAAGCAGTGGAGAGTATATAATTAGACTTAAAGTAATATCTCTGCGTCTTCAGTTTGATATTCTGAACGGGCATATTCCGTATTTCCAAATTAAATATTAATCCGAATTTGTCATAACTAGAAAAGTTATATGTGAAGTTAGTGCTGGGTTATCACTAGAGCCCTACATTTGGTTATTTTGGATATATGCATTAGTGTGCGTTAATCATGGAATATGGAACCTTTGCTTTGAACGGAGAGCATGGCCTGTCAAAATAGTTCAAGCTACTGTAAAAGTATCTCAGAAGAATAGGTAAATAGGGCGTGTTGCCGCCAAGCAATACTCTATGCACAGCTACATTGATGGGATGCTTGAAGCTTCCAAGTGTCCAAATGCGGTTTCTAGTTATTACAATAAACTAATAGTACCTTAATTATAAATGTACCAAGGAATGCTGTGAAGATGCGTATATTTTTACAGGGACAGTTGTGTGTACGAGTGTTGATCACTATGCCTAATCCCTTGCAAATAGTGTGCGAAGCTTAAAGAAGTATATTCTTGCAATATCTGATAGCAGCTGTTTATTATACGAGTAAGAATTGCTGATGCACTAGCAAATAAAGAGTGTGTAGTGAAATAACTGCCAACAAAGGGAGTGCATTCTACAGAAATTCTTTAAGATATGTAAGCAACTTTGAAGGCATTTGCGTGCTGTCTGTTACAGAACAGTAAAAACGGTTGGAAAATTGTCACAAAGAAAACATAAATACAGTGCGTATGATCGAGTTTTGTAAAATCTAAAAATGACTATCAGGGGTAAAGTAGAGGCAATAGCATCTTATAGAAAGGTGTATATAATATATATATTTTTTTCAACTAAAGAATTATACCGCCCCCATTGTTTAATGGTTAGCGTTGTTGCCTATTGACTGAAAGGCCCTATTTAGCCTCGAGGACAACTGGGGAGCTGCTGGATAGAGAGGCAGCATCACCAAAGCCATGCTTGCTCGACCGGTGGAGTGTCTGTGCACTGTCACATGCCTTTCTGCAATATGAGCCTCTGCCAAACAAAGTTCAGGGGGGGGAAGAAATTAAAGAATTAGAGATGAACAAAATGAACTGCGAGATGTATAATGGAATTTTGACACGTACTTAAATATGGTTGAAAGTCAATTTTCAAGGTCACCGCCTATCTGGTGGTAGCGTTTATAGCTTACCATGCAAAGGCTCCAGGTTGAGTTAGTTACGTGACTGAGGGGTTTTCAGAGGTTTTATTTCAGTTCCTTAGGTTAATCCCTGGGAAACCTAGACCACAAATTTCCCTTAATTCATTCGGCCTTACTATCATGTATCATCGTTCATCTGGTACAGTAGATCTTAAGGCATGAATATGCTTATGAATGGAAGTTTGACTGGTTTGTGATTATGGATCAATATGTTCACTTTCCAGATTGGCCACCATAGACTTCAAGTTGTTTCCAAATTTGAATGAAAACCTTATAGGAAAGGATTTCTTCATATTATAAGATCATGGAGGATATAGGAATGTTAGAACATCACTGGAGAAAGTACATCAGTCTTCAAAAGTGTGTGTTCAAAAATGTGGGAAAATAAACATGTTCATTCATCTAGAAAGAAGTAAAAAGTGGCGCATAGGGATCAACTCTTGCATTACACCCTTCATAATCGGTAAATAATTATATGAATAAGAAATTAAATATTAGAAAGGCAATTAAATATTAGAAATGCAACGTCTTAAAACTTAAAATTCTTAGTTATCTTGAAAAAAGAAGAAAATAACAATAAAAATGTATTGCTGCCGCATTGCATCTTTATCGAATATGACTTATTGAAACTCTTCCAAAGTTAAACGCTTCCCAGCAATATGAGCGCATTAGTTTGACGTCAAAGCGAAACAGCAAGTCTGCTGTAAGTACCCTATTTGTATGCTGTCATCCTTACTTCTCGCTTCATCTCCCGGCTACAAAATTGGTAATTCGCATCCTGAACATTTGTAACTTCCGTATGAAACCTCGGGGAAGACGGAAATTGTTCTGTTTCAATAAGCTAGCGCGAACACTCGAGGACTTCCGGCTCGTTGAAGATGTGAATTTCGAGAGAGAGACATTCTTTCCATTCCAGTGAATTGTGCTTATGGCGGTAAAGGAAAAACGTACAGAAGTAATTATATGCTCTTTTAGGATCACTCCATCTTTTATCCGTTATTTTCTACTTGTTATTCATGACGATTCTACTGATAAAGTCTTGTTTCCTTACCTCCTAATTTCTCTTCCCATTTAACAACCATATTCTGTGCATTCCATAATTGAGTCATAAATTTTATAACTACTTAATTTTAGGAAAAGAGCAAAACATTGTAGTGATTATAGATGAAAATTTAGATAAATATAATTGGTATAGAAGTACCAGAGTATGTTTAGTTTTGCATTTAATTCTGGATTTTGAAAAATTCTGGGCATATTTTTTAAGTAATAAAAGAGAATGTATTGAACATTGAAATTGACATTTATCGAAAATATGAATATAGGCTACATAATATACTACGTTCAAATACTTTATCAATCTATTATAAAATGAGATCTATAAATATACATAAAGATACTATTCTGACTTATTAGATATTTTCTTTCTAGAGTTGCGCCTTTACATTCCGATCCCAATACACACAAATCCAGGTTATTAGTGTGTTGGTGGCCATATTTCTGTATTATCCCATCCTTATCTGACCTATTGTACTTCTTAAGGTTACGTTTCCCTCTTTCTTCCTCTTAATTAATCTTATCTATCTCTCTCTAACTTTTGAAGCAGATCTCATATCATTGCTTGTATTTTATTCTCATCTCTTTTGGCTGTTATTGAAGCCTTGCTTATATATAAAATTAAGAATAAGAATAATATTAAACATTTTAAATGATTTTCTTTATGAGTTATTTTTTCCTATTGTTGTTTTTATAGTTTTGGCGATAGCTTGGTATTTTTGTATTCTTTTCTATATCTTCATCATTATCATAGCTAATGTACAGCCCCAATATCTGAAATTAGACACCTGTTATACTTTTTGATTATTACTTTTGAACGTGCACGATATTTTCCTTGGAATATCACTTGTGTTTTGTTAAGAAAAATTTTAGGTTGTACAGTTTGCAATATTGACATTAATTTGCGGAAAATCTTTTGCAATGCATTTTCGTTATCATATAATATTAGCAAGTCGTCTGTAAACTGAAGCAGTATTAGCGGCTAACAGCTTCATTATCATTGTTATCTTTATTATTGTTATTTTTATTTTATTATTTTCATTTGTGATGAATGCATTTCTTTGTATAATAGGTAGCAATCATAAATAGTGTATTAATTTGTATTACTGCACATATGTTATATAAACAAAATTCTTGTAACTTACGAAGTGCCTGACACCATTAGCTCATAGTAAAACCTTTGACAAAACAGGCTGGTGAAAGCAGGGTTGCTGTGTGATTGTTCGACCTTTTTAAAGAGATTTATTGTAAAGTTAGAAGCTACCGTTTTATGAAAGTTGTGTATATGCGGGAGTTAAACACAACGCTTGGGGTAAATCGCTCAAATTACCAGTACCTTTAAACTCCTGGTATAAGCGAAGATATTCTTTAAGAATAAATAAAGAGCGAAAGACCATCCTTGTCAAGTTTAAGAGTAGCCAGTCAGGATGCTGGATTCAAACTTAAAAATTTAGAAGCGAGGTTTTGTAAGGTTTCGCGAAACCCGAGCTTCACTTTAGCTCTGATCTCGAAGCCGGCAGGCTGAGTTTTGATTCTGAAGTATGTTACAACTGTTCCAAAAGATTAAGTTATTAAAAGTTGTATTACTATCTATTTTAATTCCTAATTCTATTTCCCTTTGCCATTATTTTATAATGCTGGATATATATACTGATTCACTGAAATAATGTGGCATTTTCAACAAATGTGTTTATTCTTTGCAAATGTACATACGGTGCAGCTGGTCTAAACTTAATATGTTCAGGATAAGCCCTGTAGGAGCATTACGTAGAACAGCTACTGCACACCACAATGAAGGTTGTTGACTCCATTGCTGACACTTTGTATTTTCAAAACAAAAACATTGCACACATTCAGAGTCAGACAATTCCGCCAAAACTTATGATTGTAAAATATAATTTCAATAAGGAAAATAAAAATGAGTTTCAAAGGCAAATATTTCGTAATAGAAAAATATTGCTACAAAATGTATATTAGAATAGACCACAACGCGCATTCGTCTAGAACGCAATCATTTTAATAGGTATTAAAGCGACATGAAGAATGAATTTTATGCAATACGAAAGTAATCCTATTTAATAAAAGCTAGAAACTACTTTAAAAGGTTAAAAGCATAATTTTCTATTAACTTTCATTTAAGACTCGGAGATATAGGCAAACCTCCGAGCAAATAAACAAATTTAAACTATAGAGATCTTGTAGATCATTTGTTAAAACAATGAACATAATCTAAAAAGAAAGAAAACTAGAGAATCATAAAAATTTATACAACAGACATCAAGTAATAAGCCACCTAAATAATTGATAGTCACACCCCATTTGACCGCATCGGATGGCCGAGGTCGTTAAAGCGCGGACTTGTGAGCGGGAGATCTAGGGTTCGATAATCACCAGGATCGTCCTCCCTGACCAAGGTTTTTTCCAGGTTTTCCTCAATCCTCATAAATGGCAAATGCCGGGGAAGTACCCAAACTTACGCCTGTAAGTTCCTTCCTTAAAAAAATTATTTCCCAATATATCATTTCATTTCATGTATCACCAGTGTTCACCGCCTGTGGTACCTCAGTAGTAAAAACGGGCGTTAAACACCATTAAAAAATACCCAAATGTCATCAGACAATCGTCCCCACAAGTAGTGCCAGTTAGAATTCAATATACGTAATCTGGTACAAAATTAGGGGTCACATATTAGGATGCAATATAGAATCAAATTGTTGGTATCTGAACACTTGAGTACAGTAAAAACAAAAGGTGCTATTGAATTAATGTTATTACATATATTTGCCTCTGTAATTGCCAATATAAATGTGTTGTGCGTGTGTGTAATGAATGACTCGTCAGATTTTTCATACTTTTGAACTAAAATATTAACAATTAGGATGTCTCAGATTTAACCAAACGATGCAGGTAGTAGGCAAATACAAAATTGATATTTCGAGATAGAGCAATGTAGTCAAAATGCCACCGTAACGCATTAATCACAAAAATTGTCTGAAGTATTGCACAAAGAACCTCTTGTTGACGCTGCAATATGGCGGGGCGCTCGCCTGTTTAGATGTCGAGGTCTTGGATATTGCATTCCCTAAAAGTTGAATTAGAAGTGGTGGTCCCTCCTTAACCACCTTGATCACTCCGATTTTTTCTGTGGTGGCATAAGCCCCGTGACAACAAACGTCAGTGCATCGCTGAAATCACACGTTGAATGGCTAACGGTTCCCACTTTGCGTCTATGCTATGAATAAAATTATATCAATTTATTATCAGAAATAAATCACTTACAGAATTAAACCTCACACAATAAATGTCGGAGTCAGATTTTAAAACACTCGTTTTATGTAAACAACATTAACAACTGCATTTTTAATCCTATTTTTTCGTATATTTTTGTGTTTTGTGATAGTCTTGTAGCACCTAAGAAATGGAAATATGCGCACAATGTTTAGAAAAGAAATTAAACAGTTAACAGAAGTGTTCTTCACAACATCAGATGTTCCAATATAGGGTACAAGAAAGGAATGAAGTTAGAAAATAATGTTGTCCATAGTTCTATTAAAACATAAGCACAAGTTAGCTTAGTTAAAAAAATATTCAAAAAAATGGCACTTACATAGTAACTATCTCTGACTATGACTATGACTATGACTATGATTAAATATACTTTAAAAAGTTCTAAAGAAGCCCAGGATACTTTCATATCTGCAAATAACAAACTATGGAGAATAGTTGAACGTATTAGGACTTTGATTGTTATCAGCCACAGCACGTTCCACATTATTTATGTTCAAGTTATATTACTTATATATTACATATCCAGAATTAGAATTCGTTCTACTTGACTAAATACTGTCGAAATCTTCAGCAGTAATTAATAATACATTTAGGTCTTCCTCTGTTGCATCCAACCATTTCTCTGGAGCATGGGACAGAATGTCGTTGTGTTTGGTGTATGAACGTCTTTAGATCGTCCAAGCTCTATGCAGGCGTACAACTTTAGGTTCATAATTAATATTGTGATTCATACTTTCTGCATTTCATTTGTGATTTTATCTTCTGCACCTCTTAAGTCCAGTTTATCGATACTCGTTTATCCTGCTCCTTTATATTACATTACAGGCGATAGTCTTCTGCCCTTGTAATCACGGATAGAACCAAAGAGTACAGAGTTTTCTCCTGTCACCAAAAATGTTTTCTAGAGCACAATTTCTGATAGTCAGCATTCCAGAGGCGATGTTATCCTTTCTTCATGGGAATAAAACCGTGGCCACCACCCTCCACCTGTTGCCTCGAGGAACTCTGCATTGTTCCTTTTTCCCCTACGTGCATCTCACTAGTACAACTAAGATACCAAATAATAACGACGACAGTGACGGGGGTGGTCTTCCCTTTATTTCCCTGCCTCACGAAACTCTCCCCTCGGGGTCGTTTCTCATATACAACAACAGTTTGAACCCCCTGTTGAAACATTGCAGATGTAGAAGGCCGAGGAAGGTAAAAATCCATTTCAGTGTCTTGTTTAGCTCTGGAATAAAATGCAATATCCTAACGGAAACAGTGTATACACAAACACTCGGCGGTTGCCCGCACAATGTCTTGGGTAAGCCTAAATTGAATTCTGAGACCTTTGTTTGCTTGCATAGTTTTGCTACCGTGGTTTCCTAATTCAACAATGCAGCTAAACAAGTTCTTATGCTGGTAACTATGCGATTTAACCTGAGGCGAGTAACAGTTTATTTAGTATTCTGTTACTGTGTTTGTTCTTTTATTCCTTGAAAAAACGGAACATCTTTGTGATGTAAGGGGTAGCGAAGCTTTCAACTTGTAGCCTTAGGGTGCTGTATTCTTATTTCCTTCCACTTCCTTTTCTTGTGCTTGGGTGTACTTTGTATATACCCTTGTGTGTGCATGCCCTGGCACGAGTAATGGTAGGGAAGTCAGGAAGAATTTATTGAGAGAGTTAAGGGGTTGAGAGGGAAAGAAAAATTATTAATATGTAGGCAGCATAAAAGTCTATAGATTCTTAACTTCTAGCACGAAGATTTTGGATACATTTTCTTTCCAATTTATCTGCACGAATAAACGCTCTTTGTTAACAATGAAGGATTTATTGTTAAAATAGTAATCTTCACAGAGAAAAAAAAATTAGTAACAAAAACTAGGGCACCTTTCCGATAGAATGCATTTAGTTAAAATAATAGTCACGGGTACGCAATTAATGCCCAATTAGTATGATAAAGACTGACCGGAAGAAAAGAACACTGAATTATGGACTGTTTATGTTCGTTGAACTAGCAGCGCGCTCTGACTGTCGGTCCGGGAGATCTAGTGGTAACCAAACTTCTTGCCTCGTAGACCCAAGATTTTTCGGGCGTAAAAATCCGAAGTACCCAAAGTGGCTTCTTTCGAAAGGTAAGGGTCTCGAGTCGCAGTTTTACGGCACGATAAAGAACCTCAATCCTGAAAGAAGAGGCCTCTGAGCAAAATTTGTCGGTTGATTCACGCCCTGAATTGAATGGGACGGTGATGATTTGAGATGTTAAAGAGCGTCCGCAAATAAAACAAATCAACAACAGAGCCCTGACGGTTCTATAGGCTCATTTTTCTTAATATTTTAATGGTTTTTTTTAATTTTCAATAGATATGGCACAGTTTTTAATAATAATTTTAGAAACAAAATTTGTAAAGAAACATTAAAATACTATTAGAAACAAACTTTAAGCTTTATAAAGCAAGGGGGATTAACTTATTAAGTGCTGAAAACATTAATCATTATTATGGTTAACCTTGCTTGTCTAAAGAACACATGTACTCTTTAGAACTTAAGACGTGAAATAAGCGGATATGTCAGGATCTCGCAATATTTTTGAATAGTGTTTAACGCCCGTTTTAATTACTGGGGCATCACAGGCCGTGAACACATACAATACTTGAGATGAAATTATAAACTGGAAAAGGATTTTTTAAGAAAGGAAGAATTCCAGGCCAAGTTTAGGGCATCTTCCCTTCTATTTGCCATTTATGAGGACTGAGGAAAACCTGGAAAAAACCTCAAGTCAGAGAGGCCGGTCATTGGGGAGTAGAACCATAAACTTCCAGCCCATGCCTTAACGACCTCAGCCATCCGTGGCGGTTTTTTTTTTTTTTTTTTTTTTTTTTTTTTAAAGGACCAGTATTCTCTGACAGAAGATACATCATCGAAGGAAACCGGGTGTTAGGAACATTAACAATTATAACATGATATTAATTTATTCTTTTGAGCAAATGGCAAAAAATATTCAAAGATTCTGCTCTGAACCTAATTAACAGGTCGTAGCAGAGCCTTTTGGATTCTGGTAAGCATTTCAGGTCTGTGTCACATTTGCTGAAAAGTGGCGATTATTCGCTCAATTAGTTCATGTTTTGTTCAACTTGGGGTTGCGTACACAATACTCTGAACATGCCCATAAAGAACATGCATTCTGAGCAGAGATCTCCCCGATAGCAGCCAGCAACTATTCCAAGTTGAAGATCATGGGTGACTATTACATATAAACGTCTAGACTCCAGAGAGACATAAAAAGTAAGCTTTATGATAGATAAGGACTATAAAATATATTTTATCAGAATATTTTCCTCGTTATTGTTATTTTACAACTTTCTAGCAAACGTCCCGATTTTAGATTTTGTTTTAATATATTTAAAAACATTTCTCACAATCATCATAATTTTAGATGTCATACTAAAAAGATTTCAATGATCATATTACTATAAATACAAGCACCTAAACTGTTCCAATATTACAATAAATATAAGCATCGAAAGCAGATCTTTTCAAGGTCACAAATAAAGTTTTTACGTAATTATTTTTTCTTTGTTTAATTTATAAGATTTTTTTTGCGAATTATTTTTATTTTTATGTATTACATTGACCAAAACGTTTAACTTTCAATGCATGTGTATTTCGTACACAAATGCTGCATGAGTTGCAACTTACATAAACAAGCGGGGAAAAATTGTCATTCATAGGTATTCCCTTCCACTTTAACGTCGCGAAAATAAAGTTTAACTAATAAAATAAACGTAATACACACTGGCTACAGAAAACATAATTTTTTAAGATTTGTTTCATAATTTTGGGGCGGCTGAAACATAGAAATGTACAGAACAGTACTGAGCTTACGTTTAAGGCTGGCTTGCCATGATCGGGCTGGAGTTTCGTGGGCCACCCAGTATATAATTAGAAATTTGAACGTTTACTTACGTATAACATTATCGCAAATTCCTAAATATATATTAAACTTTTATTTTAAATTTTAATTGTGTAAGAGGGTTACGAAGAAAATTTTCGAATAAGGGAAAACCGGGGGAGTTACAAATTTCATGTTAACAGTAATGGAAAGGGCGTTTCCTGAGTTTTTCTTAGCCGCAAAAATTTGAGCCTTACACCATCTTTTGCGACTAAGAAAAATTTCAACAGCTGTCTGCCGTTCTACTATGGAGCTAACTACACGACATTTTTGGGCAATATATTTTATGTTAACAATGGTGCGCAAATTCTGGAGAATTTCCAGGTTTTGGGAATTTTACCGCGACAGGCCATCTTTGAAAGACGAAGCAAGATGGCTAGCTGTCACTACCGCGTCGACAACTGGCGACTATTGAGAACATGGTTCGCACAGAACATGAACGACACACCAACCCAAAGAGGGAACTTTAGGAATCACTTCACCATCAGTGCATACAATTCTGCGCCAATATCGTGCAAGAACCATGCTCGCTATTGCAAGACGAGCAGCAAGCTTTGGTGGAACGTTGCCACTAAACAATTACAAAACGACATATAACAGATAATTAAATCTGGATCGTAAAATCCAGAAACCAAACTTCCGAAGACTGGAAGTAGTCTCCAGCGAAAGTGACGTATGTACGCATCACCTGCCGGCGAAAAGCAGAAAGTGGCCACTGTCCCTCTGGAGGAGAGAAACAGCTTACTGCCTATTAAAATTGGCAGTTTACTAGTAAATCCATGAGAGGCGACCAAAGATTCTTCTCGTCCAGCATTATAACGGCTCAGCATAGACAATTGAATTTCTGGAGAAGTCAATATCTATTCAATTGGTTACTCATTTTGCATACAGTTCCGATCGAGCGCCATGTGACTTTTGTATGAGTATTCCCGAAAGCGAAAGAGAAACCTTGGAAATGATTTGGCAGTGTCAGAAGCGTACCGGCAAGAAATCAAACATACCTGAAGTAGACACGTGGTTTCGAAACGTAAAGCTGCGTAGAACACGAAAGGAAGCATTTTGAAAATGTGACGGTTATTCAGAAGTTCCCACTCTTTATTTAGCTTACCCCGTATCCGCAGATCAAGTTGGTGACCTTGGTAAATGGCTTTTTAAGCAATAAATTCAATAAGTTGAACTAGAGTTTGCAAAAAGTATAGCAATAGTATCATTAAATTGACTTGGCACTTGTAAAATTGGTTTTCATAGCACAGTTGGCTTTCAAATGCATGTCAAGTCATTGATAAGAATTACATTTCATAAAATGTAAAAGCTAGAATATTAAAATCACAAAGGAGAGTAAATTAACACATTGGAGAGAGAGAGACAGAGACAGAGACAGAGACAGAGAGAGACAGAGAGAGAGAGCGGAAACTACTAATAATGCAGTGAAAAGTCTTATTTCTGCCATATCAACAGGGGCAAAAAAATTCAGTAACTAAAGAAAGCTGAAGTACGAAAAATTACATTTTCTCACTTAGGTGCTAGTAAAATGGAATCTCAAACTTAAGGTGTGCAAGCCAATGGATGATGTGACAGGCCACCTAAGCTTGTAGTTCGTCATTTCACCACGAGATAGCTGCAGAACACAGACACTACTTCTTGAATGAAATGGAAGGGAATAACGTTCAGGTTTTGAGGTTATGAGACAGTTATTAAAGCAATTGACAAATCAACTATTAATAGGAAACATATCTAAAGTAGAAAAGAAAGGTCAAGTTATACATTAGAAGCAAAAATGTTAAATAGCTATGGAGCAAATCTACATTTTTATGAATATGCCGGGAGGTTATTTTACACAGAATTGATCTCCGCTATTTACACGAGTATTTGTAGCCTTTACTGTTTAATTTTACTGCGGATTCTGGATTGAAAATAAAAGTGAATTTACATTATCTAAGCGATTACTACCTATCGCTATCCATGCCTCATATACTCGGAATATATTCGTGGAAGCCCGATGTAGTTCCTCGCATGAGATGTTACGAATTTCTCTCCTGACATTTCCTTTTCGTTTGTTTAAGCACAATGTCTATTTTAACAGGTTTTGTCCTTACTTTTTTAGGATAGATAAAGTTGATGGATTCACATCGAAGGGTACAATGCTATAAACCAGGACACACTACCCAAACGCTAAATACTAAAAGAACACAATAATTTAAATATTCTATGCACATGCAGTGAAATGCAGTGTTGTGTCTCAGTAAAATTACTTAGCTCTTTGCAATGAGTGTAGAAAAAAAATTAGCACGTGATCATTTTGATAAAAGTTTCGTTGTCTTCTAATAGCGTCATAGAAGCAGCGTATGGAGAGGTGTGGGTTTATAGTAGTGAATTTGGTAACGCACATACTTCACACTTCACAATATCACAGTAGCAAACATGATAACAGGACAAGCGTATACCGCCTCGCCTGTAGATAGTAGCTAAATTGAATTAACCCCCGCTGCTGTACGCTGGATTCCGTAAAGCGAAAGCGAAATATTCCTACGTTTAAACAAAAGATGAAAATGTTGAATAAAATGTAAAATTGTGTTAAAATGACACAGTTAATACAAGATTCATATAGGGCTACAACTTCGTGTTCATACTTGCAATCATTTGCGATGTACACTTTATCCCAATTTATCATTTCATCTCATGTATCATCAGTGTCCACCACCTGTGGTCAGCAGTAAAAACAGGTGTTAAACGTTATTAAAAATACCCTCAACTGGTGTAACATATCCGTATCTTCACTTTTTAATGTTTCAAACATTTCTCCAATAATTTATTGTTCTTCTTTTGCCATTTCTTAAATATATTTTACAAAAATCTTTTCATTGTTTACCGTATTTTTAGAAAAGGGATCTTTCTTAACCCAAATGTAAAATGCAACAACTTTTGGCGTGCTGAAATATTTACTAAAGCATATGCTTTTCGTCCGGTCTAGCGTTTTATTCTCTAGTTGCATTTTCACACCATGTTCATATAAAATTTAATAATGTAAAGCATGCTATGCAAGTATGATAGTAACTTCTATAAGAATGTCATTTGGTATGGTCGCAGAGATCCCATCAATATCCTTTATTTTCATGCTTCCACGCACTTCTGTATAATCACATACCTTACAGAAATATTTGTGTTACAACACAATGGCAGCAGCAAACACATAATAGAATCGTGTACAGAGATAAGTATCTTTCTCTTCTGCTTTTATTTCTGTCCTTTCTAAGGCAGTCTCTTGTCTCGGTCTGTGGTCTTTATCCCTCTGCTTCTTTGCTAATGTTCTCTTGGGCGCTCAAGCGCAGCCAACGCAAGGGAAAGAAATTCCTTTATTACATTAGTAAAATGGTCGCAGGAGGTAATCTCCACAGTAGCAACAATGATATCGACCAGGTCTTCTTTATCCAGACATTTCTCTCAAGGCAGCAGTTTAGAAACCGTTGTTACGGAATTCGGGAATTGGGGGTATTAAGCTGTATAGAGAGGAGTAATTTGCTACAATGGGGACCTTCCCAAAGCCTCTATTCGCTTCCGCGGCAGGGATGGTAAGAAACATTCAGCCCTTGTCGCATTTCTTAAGTAAAAGACAAAGCTTTCTCGACATCATTTGCGCTAAAATGAACAACAAAACTAAAATGTGCAGTAAGCTGATAAATAGATAAAAGTAAATTATTTTAAAGCAAAGTTTTCTTTCCGTTTTAAACACTAACTAGACCGGTATTATTTTGTTTTAAAAAATAAATCGATTGCACTTGTGGTAATTATTTGATTTATTCTAACTAATGAAGCAAAGGCTGTTCAAGACATATTCAGTTCATTAAATTATATTTATATTGTTTACATTTGATACCTATCATTAATTAATTACTGTCAGACAGGAAAATAAGCAAAAAGCTTAAATTCGAAGCACAATAAACCTGCGCATAACCAACAATTCTATACGGGTGCCAGATGTGGTCGGCTACAAACAAACAGATGAATGCACTCAAATAAGCCAAAGAAAAATGGAAAGCAGGATATTATGAATAACAACATGGGACAAAATCCCCAACAAAGCGTTAGCCCAAATAATATGAACAACAGATATCGCAGAAAAAGCCATCAGACTGAAGGGATAATGTGGAGGTCACATAGCGAGAATGCAGGACGACAGATGGATGTATAAGACCTTCATGTGGGACACGAGCTTAGGCAAACGGCACAGAGGCAGGCCAAGACGGAGATGAGAAGATTTCTACGTGGTAAAGGCAATCGGCAATGAAGTAAGAAAACGTGAAAAACCATCGAACGCCAACTTAAATACATTTTTGTTCATCAGATTTCATTCGTTTCTAAGTGTACATACAGGTACTGTACTCTAATGCGAATTAGCTCTGTTCAACTTTACTATAGTATAGTATTCAAACTTCTATAGTAAAATAAGTATTAAAGAAACACATTTTTGCAATATGAAATTGCAGTTTCTTATATATATATTAAATTTCTTGAAAACATCTCATTCATGCGATCTGGTAAAACAGCTCCTAGGGGTGCAACGATAATTTCTGCCTTTTGTCTGATATTGCAACTATAATTGAAACAGCAAATGCCAAATATAAAAGGAAAACGTTACCACTCATGTTTCAGAAAAGTTGAATTGTGTAAATTTTTACATTTTTTTTAAAAGGTGGCGTAGATAATGGTTAAAGAAAAAAATATATTCACCTGAAAAAATTGTGTATTTTCATTCTTATGCTAGAAAAAATATTCAATTTTGACTTCCAGTTAATATTACCGGAAGCATTAAACGTTTCAACTAACTTCAAAGTTTTGATCCTTAATAGATTTCAAATTATGCCGAGCAATTTGAAAATGCCATATAAAGGTTCTCAGAACATGAACAATAGATTTACACCAAAAGCGCCCAGACGCAATGCTGCCCATCAGTTTACTATGTTGCCTTCAAAGAAAAATTACAGTTTACCACGTTTCTCCTATTTCACCCTAACGATTTATTCAAAATTTCCCATACTACAGGACCAACGTGAATATACATTTTGTAGATCAAATGCTAATGTAAATGAATCTTAAGCGTTTGTCTCTTTAAACGCCTAAAGGAATTAATCATTGGATCTCTTACTTTAACAGATTAATGGCAAAAGTTATACATTAAGCTGATTTGAAATTTCTTAGAACTCGGGACGATGCCTTCAGTTCAGCGAGTATAATGCTGAACTATTATCCACAGATTAGAAATATTTGTTTGAACTCCTTTTCACATAACTGCCAGTATACAACTCCACCAGTTAGAAAGCATTTGCTTTGTTCTCCAGATGGACATTTACTATGCATTTTCATTCTGGCGTTTGGATTTCATTGCTGGAGCTTACATTGCACCTTTCCATGTAATTACACTGGTTACGCACTTAGTGACTTCTGAATAGCAAACACAATAGAGTTAAAGTGTTGAGTAAGATGATACATGAGATGACAGTTTATTAGAGCACAGCGAGCATATGCAAACATTGCACATTCTGGTTGTTCACAGACCTCCACACTATTGCTGGCCTCGCTTTGTCGACTGGCGTTTGTTTATTGTGATATAACTCTACTAACTCCGCTAAATAAAATACCAATCTAAAATGGAATGCCTCCTTTTCATGTGATGAGCGAAAAGAGCATTTGTATTGTCGATGTTACAGGATAAACAAAGCCATACTTTCTTGTATAGAGCGTTGTTGAAACTTTTTCGCAGCAAAGAGGAGCAAAAGGATAAAGTCAAATATCCTTCCTTTAAAATCAAATCTTTATATAAAAAACGCGTAAATATGCAAAAATGTATGCATTATTACTTGAAAGCGGTTAAATATGGAAAACAAACGCATTGTTTATGTGAAGAACACGACTTGCAAAGATATTAGAAACTTTTTTAACATATTTACTTTAAATAAAATTGCATTTGTATGAACTTTCGAAAACTATTTATTATTAACATTTTTGGAATTATTGGACATAAAATATTGCTAAGGTACAAAGGAAAGCAGTTATTGATACCAAGTAAGTATTTCAGTTTTCAATGTTATAAAAATACCTTCAACAATGTAATAGGTTGGAATATTCAATTTTGTTTAAATAAAAGGTTTACCTCAGGCTATGGAAATTACTCCATCAGCAATAAAGATTTGACTAGTCACTAATGCAATGGCCGGTCACATCGTTGACGTTCAATTAACTAAAACTGTTAAAGACATTCCTTACTGTGAATGACGCACATAATGCTTAAATTAGTCTGTTTGGCTCTTATTTACGTCCACGACCTACGACATGGTGGTTTTGAGCACACAATGATGCGATAATACCTCTTTTCATCTTGCACGCTGATTGCCGTTATTCATGTCTACCTAACGGAAGCTGGCAAGTTCATTTCACGGACGTTTCGATTGCCTATTCACAACTCTGGGTTTGTGAAAGCCTTTTAGATTCAGTATACTTTCCATGATTAGCTACTATCGTGCATTGTACACTAACAAAGTTCATGGGGGGGAAATTGCATACAGTTAGAAAGATTTCTGGTGTATCAAATAAGTTTTCATTTTGTATCACAGGTGGCAAGGTACTGTTATATACTCTGTGGGGTAAGGGAATTAACGTCTATGAGATAATTTAACGTGTTTCATTTTACAGCAATGAAAAGAATGTGTATGTCCTAGGTATTTTCATTGTGTGACTTAGGTAACAGAACATCTGTTTCCTAACATCATCTTTGGTTCGAGAGGGTTTGCTCAAAAAGTGTTTAGAACAGAAATGTACTAAGCAGAAAACAACAGATATGGTGCTATTTGCTTCATTGCTTTTTAATTGAGTTTTAGTGGGAGACTTTAATTGTTCAGTAAAGTCAAAATATCAAGACTTATGAAAATACAATTTCTAAAATTACTTTCTTTAAAACAGAGAAAATAGTTATCCGAAAGCCTAAAAGTGCAGATTGAAAGGTAATCTTTATTAATTAAATGCGTTAATAGTAAGAAATAATTTTCAATAATGCTCATTGCAGAACGTTTTAAACCAAATAAAACAAAATATATTAATTAATACTACAGAGAGTTTCACTTTTAAAAGACCTAACTTTTATTCCTTTATTAAATATAGTTACTTCTCTTTGTTAGTAAATTCCGAAGGAATTGAGGCTGTACCAATAAACATTTTCTTAAAAAATGTCTTCAAATCTCCATATATCCTACTTACCAGGCACCAAAAATAGGATGAAAAATTTTGTGTGTGTATGTTTTTTTTTTAGTGGGGCAATTTTTTTCTCAACGAAATTCGGTGCTCTCCTGTGGCTTATGAGTTAGCCTTGGCAATGGTGAAAAGTGCAGAGCAGAGAACTTTTGAGGGAGACTGGGGAAAGGAAATACAGAGGATGTCAGTCACAGCTTGACACAATTCCAGGCACTTTGCCATTGAAATAAAATATAAAATCGGACCATTCGGGGTGGGGGTGTACCTGAAAACCGAAATTTATAGAGTGGGAGGTTAACCTAAGCGAAAATTTAAAAATTCTCCTGGCCATAATTTTTGTTTTTTCTCGATGAAGCTCGGTATATATCGTTGAAATAAATACCAGTGCCTGAAACAGAGATATTGGACTATTAAAAGGGGGAGGGGGTTCACCTGAAACTCAAAATTTAAAAATTGACCTGGTGGCACAAATGTTTGTTTTTTCGCAACAAAACTCAGAATGCACCATTTAGATAAAACTATAAATAATCGGGGAAATCAGGGAAATCGGACTAATAAGAGTGGGGGTAAACCAGAAAAGCGAAATTTAAAAATCGCTCTAGTGGCACCATTCTTTGCGCTAGTGCTTTGTAATACCACACTGTACCTATATATAGCAATTTCTTGTGGAAACGTTCCCGTTGTAGATTTTCATACTTAACATGAAAAATCTTCTTGAGTTACACTAACTTATACTTTTGACACGCACTAATCCGAAAATTGTGATTGGGCAATTTTTCTCTAAATTCTAGTTCATTTAAGTTTAGAATTTTGTTCATTTATACTAACTACTTATTATTTCACCTTTATAAACAGAGAAATCGCTTTTATCATCTTCATCTGAAATGGAATATATGTAAAGAAATTTATGTAAGAATTATAAACCACTTGAAAGGGTCTGAGTGATAAAATCATGCAGGATTGAAAGTTCATTTGCCAGAATTGTATAGGTGTATTTCAATAAAATCACAATAAAGTATCTAAATATTTATCGTTCATATTATTCTAATGATAAAAATCAAAGTAACGTAAATCATTGTAGCTGGCAACATGGGCAACTTCAATATAACCTATCTTCATAAATCATTAAGCTCTAAAGATAAGTAACACAAAGAAAAAATATTAAATTTCGGTCATAACTGAGGTAGTACGCGAATCTAAGTCCCTCCTGTTATCAACTGCAGGCCTCAACGATGGTAGAGTAATATTTAATTAAAGAATAAATCTATAATTTAATTGTATATTTATTTTCATTTATTATTAGTGATTTTAGTACGTTTTAACCCATCATGAAAAGTTAAATATTTAAATATTTAATAATACTTCCGATCCATTTTCACATCTTCCACTCATGGTATAATAATTACTGTTAAAGCTTTCGTTTGAAGGGGTAAAATGCTAGACAAGAGATGTTATTTGCACAAAATGACGTAAGCTAGCTCTCCTCGGGCTTATGAGTCAGCCTTGGCAATGCTAAAGTACGCAGAGCAGAGAACTTTTGAGGAGGGAAAATGCGGAAAGGAAATGCAGAGAATGTCAGTCACAGCTTGACTCCACGATCCCAGGCACTTTGCTAGACAACATATAAAAGCAAGGATTTTGCTTGGCGACAGTTCATTCTAGAGAGAGATATTCCATTTGGTTAAATCTATAAAAACAGAAAATGTTTAAAACCTTATAGCTGGTTCTCCTTCTGCCAGTCGGTCCTGGTGGTGTAGTGATTACCATACCTTGCCTCCTATACCCAAGATCGCGGGTTCGAATCCGGCCAGGACCGATGGATTTTTCGGGCGTAAAAATCCTAAGTATGGCTTCGTTCGGAAGGGAAGTAAAGCCGTGGTCCCGTGTCGTACATTTACGGCACGATAAAGAACCTCAAGCCTGAAAGAGAGGCCTCTGAGCAAAATTTGTTGGCCGTTTCACGCCCTGATTTGAATGGGACGCTGAGATGTTAAAGAGTGTCCATAAATAAAATCACTCAATCAATGCTTCTCCCTATATAGATTATTATTATTATTATTATTATTATTATTATTATTATTATTATTATTATTATTATTATTTCCCTATACCGAATAAATAAACGTACCATATAACTTTTTATAATACGAATGAGAGGTCTAAAGGCACATTGTTGCATTTCATATCTTATTATTTTAATTTATGTTTCCGTTACTTTGTAGCTCGCATTGTAAATAAACAAATGAAATGTTTATTTTTCAAATTATTCAAAGATGCCTATTTTAAAACCAAGTTCATCCTCTTTCGTGTTAAAACATGCAGAAAAGTTTATACATTTTCAGATCATTTGTGCTATCTGCAGTGTGTCATTCATTGCTTTAGTCGTGTCATTTAGTAAATCATAAAGGAATGTAACGAATTAGATCGATTCCTATGGAACTCCATACTTTTCGATTCATTAATCAAAAGAAAAGCAAATTACCACTATACACCGCAGCTCTACATGTCTAGCGCTTTACTGAAGTCGGACTCAGTATGATTTATCTTTCATTCCATAAGCAAGTAAGATAAAGACTGTTATTTACCTAGTAGGGATTTTCCGTTTGAATTAATGCAACAGCTGATTAAGAAATAAAATATATCCAGGCCTGTTTGCTTCGGGTTCTAACTAACGAAGCATCCCCTAAATTAAGTTATAAACCCATTATCTTACTTCTGAATTCAATGATGATATTTGTTTTTCTGTAAAACGCCATAGTTGCTCACTATAGGCCGTCGTTTGATCAATTTCCGCTCTCCTTCTGCTACGCCAGGCAAGACTACACAGATGCTAGATAAGTATTGAGACTGGGAACATTGTCCATTGACATGGAAAGCATTGTTGCTGTCGAAATTGTTGAGTTACGGGTGTTGCCATGAGTGTGGGCAGAGTTCTGTTGTGTTATTCCTTTTTCTGTATTTTGTTTAAGTCTGGAAAGTGTGAGCGTTCTTGTAAGTGCAATGGATATTCAGAGAGAGAGTTTTCGTGCGATGATATTGTACGATTTAAAATGGGCTTAAATGAAACGCAGTCACTTGAGAGTTTGAGGAGGGGGGGGGGCTTTCGGTGAATGTTCTCCTTCTCATGCTACTGTGTTCCGCTGGTTTGGCGAATTAAAGAGGGGCTGGTGGCAATCTCTTCAATATGAAGAGAAGAGTGGCGGACCAAAAACAGTAGTGACTAAAAGGACATCACCTCTGTGGAAACAATGTTCAGGGAAGATCCAGGACTAGCGTACAACGATATTAAGCTGGGTATAAGTGATTTGTTCCAGTGTTTCTGCCATCCTCCTTGAGCACCTTCGTATAGTAAAAATATCTTCAAGATGGGTACTACATAATTTATCTAAAGCAGAAAAACCCAGAGTGGAATAATGCCAAGAAATACTGCAAAGATTTAACTGTGGAATGTTTCAGATATTGTTACGGTAGGGAACACAGGTACAATATGACCCAGAAACAAAACTCCAGTCCTCCTTTTGGATTTTCCCTGATGACCAACCACACTTCAAAGTGAAGATGCCAAGGAGTGTCGGAAAGAAAGTGGTTGCCTCTTTCTTTTCCGCAAGTGGTGAAGCGAGAACCACTGTGCTCCAAAATTAGGGAACTATTATTGAAAAATGGCACACAGAAGTTGCCTTTCGAAAGTATTTCAGAAAATTCAAGAACGACGTCCAAAGACAGAACTAAGGGGACTTTTTTGCATCATGACAATGCATCAGCACAAGCTAATGTAAGAATGGAGTTTCTGCAAGGAAATGAGGCAAAATAATGAACTCATCCATCCTAAAGTCCCGATCTGGCAACATGTGATTTCTTCCTATTCCCTAATGTGAAGAACCGACTTCGAGGTCACCGATTTTGCAGCCTCGAAGAAACGATTGCAGCATACGGCAGGTTATTTGCAGTGCCGGAAACTGATGGGCATAGATGTTTCCTAAAGTGGTTCCAGAGGATGGAACGCTGCACACAATGCCAAGGGGAATACTTTGAGAAATTGGGATAAACAAAACGTTTCTATGAGAATTCATAATTTGTTGTTTCAACACTTATCTAGTAACCCTCGTACCGTATGCCACATGATGAAAAAACTGGTTCGACAATTAGCAACCAATCCGGTCAATCACTGAGATTGGTTGAGTCATGAAGATGGTGTTGATCTGGGAAACAAGCTTTAATCATTTTACACAAAGCCCTTACAAGCATTAATCTTTGCACACTTGCACACACTGAACATTCGTAATGAAATGACATGTCAACAGTCCTATATATGTAATTATTTTCATGAAAATCCGCTCTTTAAGCTTCGAAATGACACATGTCTTGAGAAGACTCTGTTGGTTAACTACAGTGTGTTACAGAAAACTAATATCACCGACGAATTCAGATAAGTAAATTACTTATTATAGAATTCTTGAGTTGTGTTTGAACTCATATTTATGCCATATCCCCAGCATTTATAATGAAATAACAAATGCCCTTTTCTCCTTCTCTTAAATATAACGAATAGAACGAATGAGAATTAATTTAACTTCGCTGAACGTGGATTAAATAAAATCATAGCTCATTGCTCATAAAAATTAATTTGGAATTATGTATTCATTTTTTTCTTTCCAATATTACACTCTAAACTAGTAGTATTGCTCCAAATATCTTTCTGCAGGCCATAAACTGCATAACGTCCTGAACGGTTTAAAGACTGCTTAATAATAATAACAACAATAATAATAATAATAACAACAACAATAATAATAATAATACCTTTTTTTAAACAGCTAGACAAGTTGTTAAGTTATAATAATCCCCAACAAAAACTGTTTTCTTCTTCCACATAAGTGACCCCTATTGTCTACAGAGGTCACGTGCAACATTTTTTACACACTTTTGTTCTCCAGCATGGCATTTTAAAAGTATTATAAACCAGTCGACAGTCTTGCGTTTATTCACTTTAGTATTTAAATAAACCTCTAAGAATGAGCCAGTCAGACGTACAACAATGAACCCTTATTTGTGGTCAAAGAGTAAAACTGATAAAGCTTACTTCTCTGTGTAGTCAAGTTGATATATGGGGAAAGATGAAGAGGTGAGCTCTCCCATCTTGTGAGAATAAGATATCGCATGGACTGGTGGCCTGTCAAGGAAGCCGCTGAGCTTGTGTACTCCATTGCATTGTGCAGGTCGTAAGATGTCACTGGAGATTCATTCGTCATCCCGCGCATGTTCGTGACCCCAAATGACCGATCAAAAGTGAAGTCAGAAGGAAAGTTCACCACTGTGTAACTATGCGTCAGAAACGTGATTCATTGCTGCGGGGCACCGTGTTTGAAAACGCAATTTCGTTTTGCTGTATGTTACAGTCCATGAATGTGCGGCGGGAATCGCATTTGCAACGAAGGAAGAAAAGTTTGTATAGCTTGTGCGTGCGAATTGCTATGATGAAATTTTACGAATAAGCTTATAAAACACTGTCAGAAAGAAAAGAATATTTTTATAGAACAAGTTCAGAAGGTTTTGGAATAATTTTAGAAAAATGTATAAAGAGTTTTGTTTATATAAAAGATGATAGACTATCTAAAATAACTTCGAAATAAAAGTATATTCTATACAATTAATAACGAAGCAGACAGTTGCAAGAAAGGAGCATCCTCCAAAACATTGATTTCAGCAGTTACAAGGTCTTATACACCAAATATAATTTGAAAACATGTATAGGGAGATTATTTCTATAAAATATATGGCTAATTAGAATAATTTCGAGCTGAAGAAAATTATGTTCTGTTTAGATAATGACTAAAGAGGTGTTGCAAAAAAAAAAAAATAGTTTTGAGCAAATAGGTGTCAAAAGTTTTATTTGGTCACACATAAGCTCAAATATTAATTAATAGCAAAGAATAAAAGTAGGTATAAAGATTACAATGCCGAAACAAGCTATTGGTCTAAACGGTTCCGATATATTAGATGATTAACTGTAGTTTAATAAAAAACTACTTTCTGATTCATATCCAATTATCTCCGTTTGATGATTATACCCTTTATGCTAGTTTCCATACTGATACGTATTCCCATACCTCTGACCGAAATTAATTTCATTCAGAACACCGTCAAATAATTAATTCTAGAGTTGTTATGCTTACTCAGATACGCAGAAAGGCACAACAGAGTGTAGTACAACGCGACTAAAATGTATTGAAATTTCTGTCCCAAAGGCTTTATTCAATTAAACGGAAAAGCGTTTCAACAAGATATGTCCACAACGCTTTACAATACAGAACCCACTGCAGATTTGTTAGCATTTACTAGAATGCAGCATTACATTTAATGCGAGTGTAGTTCGCAGAGTTACCAACTTTTAGTATCATGTTCTCGCCGTTGTAATCGGAACAAGACACATTTGGACCATGATTCATTCCGTTTTACATTTCATCTAAATTTTTGGATGCTGTCATTCTCATACATACACCCGTGGGATGGTGCTTCATGCCGCGTCCATTCCATCTTTTGTTCTTTGTAACTACGTTATTCCTATGCATAGCAACCGATGAAGGTACTGCAGATAACGCGGTGCATTCTCTGTATGCAGATATTATTTGCAGCCTCTAGGGAGAGTTTCTGTAGTTTTTGTGACGGTCTCCAGAGAGACATATATGCAGCCTAACCAGTCCCTCTCCAGCTCGTATCCAGTTGCTAAAGTAGGGGCATGGAATTTCCTTACAACCAGTTCTTGCGCCATGTCACTATTCATCATCTATAATGCCATTGTCTGTAATTAAACCGAACGTCATTCTTGGTGTTCATTACTGTATCTAAATGAAGGGGTGGGAAGGGAAATTGTATATCCAAATGTGACACTAATTTGCAAGCTGTTTCGCCTTAAAATGGATTGAAAACAACTGAGGGAGAGCCAAAAACATTGGGAAGGGTTGAGCAGTTATTAAGGGTTGAGCAGTTGTTGATAGTGTCAGCTTTTGTTTGCCAGGTTATAATGAAAGCCTAGTTGTATTAGATTTCGAATCTACCCCTTGCTAATAATTGAACTGAGGACGCAAGGGTATTATAGCAATAAGTATAAGTCCTGTCACCATTATTATTGTAGTTGAACAAAAAGTACTCCCTATGACGTTTCAACCAAAGCTCTGATACTAATAGAGCTACAGAGAAATGAAGTGCAATTCGGAGCTATTTATTGGAATGAGTCACTGAGGACAAAAAGTTAGATTTCATTATATCATCTTCATCATCATCTATAAACATAAACTGAGTTTTCAACCTGTCCAATTTCGGTCAAATTTATGTTCAAATTTCTTCAGTGTCCATCACTCCTGTTTTGTCTGTGGGTTGGAAACGATCTTTCAGTATAGATTTTGGTCTATTATTGATATACTCTATTCACACTTTGTCTTTGAGTATACCGAGATCTATTGATTTACGTCCGCAACTGGGTTTACGCGCTGACCAAGTTCCTTATATAAAATTGGGTAGCCATTCATTTTTTTTTTTTTTTTTTTTTTTTTTTTGCCTGCGAAATTATAACTCAAGTCTTTGTGTTATGCCAAGAGAAAAAGATAGAGAGAGAGAGACAGATATTTTTCTGCACTAACTTTTCAATATTATGTTAGCTTAATGTCCGAGTATACAAAGTTAAGTTACATTGTTACCGCTTCCTGTAAAAGGTATGCAAGTTGAGACATGTTCAGTTCTGCCTGTAGCAAAATGGAGGTAACACGCGCTGCTCTAAAATTTTGTTTTCCTTTCTTCGGCTAGGGCCTACAAAATGTTACAGGAGGTCTAGGGATAGTTTGTTCTTCCCTAGTTCGAAAATATTTAAAAAGGATAAGCTATGGTTTCACAAGAGAGGAAATCCGGAGCTCCATTTGTGCTCTAACGGAAGAAAACATGTCATAGCGACAGAGGATTGTCAAATAACATCAAGAACACTTTTAAAAATTATGAAAATTTCTGTAGGTGCCACCCACATGTTAGTAACTGAAAAGTTACACATGAGATGTGTTTGTGCACAGTGGGTTCTAAAACTGCTGATTCCCGTGTAGGTTTGTATTTAGTTGAAGATAATGTTACAGGAAGATGCGCAGTTTCTTTCTAAAGTAATCACTGCTGATGAAACTTGGCTTCATAATTTCGATATGGCTTTTGAGTGTAATATGGCCTTGCAGAATTTTCCGGAAATCTCTGTAAGATCCCCTACAGTTACAGTTATGTATGTAGGTACGTCATGCTGATAAGCAATTCCTTAAATATCAGAAAATGAGAGGACTATAACTTAAGAGCAGATGTCCTCAATAAAACTTCATATGACATTAAATAAAATGTTTGATTTGGTTTCCCATGCAAGTTCTCAAAGTTTGTTTAAATATTTTCCATCTTGCATTTTGTTTTATCTAGATTGATACTAACACATGGATTAATTTCCTATCCCCTTGACTCAAAATAATCTACTTAAATAAGCTGATAATTAGCGCAATAAATACATTGTTTATTCTGATCAACTATAAATCCACACTCTCAAATCGTATTTTTTCTAAATGAATTTTAATGGTGCGAATAAGACTACACTTATCTGGCATGTTTCTTTTGTAATTTGAAAATCCAGAAATAAATGTTTTATATTTATTTTTGATACTGAATTGTTCTGAAATACTAAAGCGTTTATTAAAAAAGATGTATAACGGTTTCTTTTACAGCTATACCTAAATATATGATCGTACACTTTGCATCTATAAATACTAAATGAAGGTGCAGCCCTCTAATATCTTTAGTTCATCTATTCTACACTTAAGTCTTGTGCTCTTCAAAATTCTTAGTCTATTTCCTAAGATTTTTACTTGTTTTTCCATAAAGTTTGCTTAGATGCAAGTGACTATGAAACATATTACTCTTTTTACTTTTCCCGTTTTAACGTCAGTTCTAACACAGAACCATCGCACAGCTGAAGCATCGGCGCAAGGAAATAAGACGGTGTTACCAGATGTTTGCAGAGTTGCGGCTGCCTTCTCGTGCTGAGAAGGGGCGAGGGAATCCCCGCCACAACACCTCAATTGAGAAGACGTAATGAGATTAGCGACTTAATTACAGTGGGATTCCATTAGCTTTTCCCTCTCCTTCCTTGCCGCACGTTCTGGTTGGGGAGGCGCTAGTGAGTCACCAAAAGGAAAAACATAAGCAGAAGACCAGATAGTTCGAATGGAAGGAAACAAACACCATTAAAATAATGAAGCATGCGCGCCATTGCATCACAAACAAAATTTAATTACTTATATTTCAAGTGTTTTCGTGGAATTTTGTTTCAGATAAATATAAAAGCTACTTTTTCACTGAAGTTTCAGCTCTGCTCCACTCAAGAACCTCTTTCATTAACTTTGATGTTTGTGAAAAGTTTCTTAAATGCAGCATTTAACCTGTCTCTTCACCTATTATATACTTAGAACTCTAGCTAGCAAGTATACTTCAAAAGGGCTAAATGCATACATTGACCAACTAATCAGATAATTGCACACCTAACGGAATTTCTTACCACTCTAAAAAAATTATCGCGGTTTACTGTAGTGCAGTTTTCAACTACATAATGTGGAAAATGTAAATTCATCATCAATAGAAAGAATTTGTTTTAGAGTTTACATTTGATGAGGCTTGCTTGATTTTGCCACTGCTGTAAATAAAATCGTAGGTAGTATTAAACTACCTATAATTATGTTGTGTGCCCTTATATTTTACGATAGTGGCCTATCATTTATCTCTTTCACTTTCCTTACGACGTTCTCTTTCTGGAATTCTCTCTATACAACCGTGGTTGTTGTTCAGTGGTTAAAATACGTTGTTCCTACTTAACGGTTTTTGTTCGTGCCATCAACCCTTCTTACATCAATAGCCCGTTTGTTCCTGGATAGTCAGGGAAGAAAAATATATTTCGTCATGGACTTGCAAACATCTCCAATTCCATTTACCCAGTGATCCAAGTATTTAGGTATTCGGTTGGTGTTTTAAATTGTGTAAATGCAGAGTTTCTATGTCAAGTTGGGTAAAACATGATATTTCCTTTGGGTAATCATTTTTAATGCTTTAGAGAGTTTTGCGTTAAATTATTGAAATGTTTCGAGATGCTACTTCATAATCCGTGAATTGTTTTGAAGATTCAATCTTTCTTTTCACTATGGTTGCATCCATGAAAAAAATCTTTGGTTTACTCCGTTAATATTGTGTAATGCTTTGGTGAAAGTAAGGAATTCTTTCAATTTGTGCTTTTGGAAACATACTTGGGAAACTTCTTTTGGTATATTCTCTAAGGATAGCAACATTAATAATATATTATGTTTCTTTTGTATGAATCATGTGCAGTGTTTTTAGGGGGAGGGTGAACATTTTCACGTATCCTGTCTTATTTTGGGGAAATCTGTAATTTTTTAAGATTGTTTAAATTTATGATTGATACGAAATTTCTCAACGCTCTTTACCATTTTTAAAGTTAATTCTTATCGGGGAACAATTTTTGAATTTTATATATGCTATAATATTGTTAAATAAACAGAAGAGGGCTATCTTGAATATTCTCTTTTCTTCTCCCATCATATTTTCAACGCGGTGGCTAAGGTGGTAACCCTTGGAACTTATTGGGAGATCCCGGGTTCAATTCCGTTTGAGCCGGCCATTTTGATCTGGTTATTTTCGTGGTTTCCCTTGGTCTCTTAGGCGAATAATCAGATGAGTATTACATTCCACGAAATTTTCGGTCTCCTATTTTCCTTTCATTTCATTGTTTCAGTTTAAAGGCCAGAAGCGTCGCGCGAGGCGGGCTGGTGCTTTGTGGTGTGGCGGTGACTTGCTTTCTGGAAATGTTTCCGTCCTGGCATCTAGTGGCTTTCTGGAAATGTTTCCGTCCTGACATCTAGTGGTTTTCTGGAAATGTTTCCGTCCTGGCATCTAGTGAAGTCTGAATGGGGCTCCTTGGGATTCTCCTGAGGTGACCAGGAATGAGCTATCTCTGGAACCTCGGGCATCTTTTCATTTGTGGAAAAGTTTGATCTCACTCGGAGGAGCCCCCTCAATGGGCCCATTAAGCGGCCTAGGTGTGAAATCCTCCTCTGTTTACCATTTTATCCTATCCTATCGCGTTATAAGTACTTTACCCACTACAACCCTGAAGGTTTTCTTATTTCAGTACGTTTTCAAACATTTTTTCGCAAATATGCTATTAAATATCCAAGTGAGGTGGACAAAGTTACAACAAATGGAAAGCATGTTAGTGTTTTTCTTTTTAAGTTAATACAATACCATGCAAACCGCAATAAATATTATGAAATCTTTAAAAAAAAAGTTCAGAGCTGATTCCAGAAATTTTGATGGGAGTTAAACCTTGAAGACGAAAGAGGTTGAAGGTGGAAAATGTTCCATTGGCCTATGATGCACTAAGGGAAATTGTTGGGGAAAATCATCAAACTACAAGAGGCTGCCAAGTAGCTCATATTTGCATTTTCAATCATTTGTGATCACTAGGAGAAATAAGGAATAATGAAACCTATAATAAATGAATTATATACAAGTTAAACCAGTATAAGAAACTTGGTCGGTATAAAGCCTATGGTCCAGTGTTTTCTTGCGGAACATGATGAAAAGCGAATACTCTACAACTGCAAATTGGCTTGACTGTGATGTAGCACTGAAACACTTCCAAGACCAGGTTACAATAAAGTAAGATTATGTAAGGATGATTTAATCCACAACATTTTCTAAATTCTAGTGCTGTCAACATTAGATAATAAAAAGGTGTCAATTCTATTTCAAGAATATACCTCAAAACACCTGCCACAAAAACACTTCAAAAGTCGATTATTAGGCATACTCATCACTTGTTCCAGAAACTTATCAGCACTTTTCGAAACACTTTGAACATTTCTTGGGGAAAAAGGCACAAAAGGCTCCAACAAGCAAAGAGCAGCTGAGGCAGATTTTTATAAATTTTATCATCTCAAAATGAACATTTATCCAAGTGGCATAAACAAATTGAACACTAATTGCCGAAATATACACAGTCATATGTTAGTTACTTTGTTTAATACAATTAATTTTGAGTCGAATAGTTCTTTACTTAAATCTTATTCATCCATAAAACCGCCATTAAATTCCGATACCAGCTATTACAGGGGTCCATGGTTGTCCGACACGTGGTCCTAACCAAATAGTTGAACTTTAGTTTCATTACCACAGTTATTTGTACAGTTGTGGACAGGAACTTGAGGAATTCCTATCTGCTATGTAGGATACCACAGCATAGCAACTTGGAAAACTTTATTTTGTAATTTTCTCAGCAAATATTTGCAATTATCAAGGGAGGTGGTAAATACAAATTCCAAATATTTAATTTTAAGCTAAAAAATATCCATTTCAGTCACACATCTGAGAGATCAGTTAACGCTACTCGAGAGCGCCTTTCATAAGTATATTGTTGCAAACTCCAGCAAATGGAAGGAGTTGCGAATATTTGTTCAAATTCGGTGTTATTGGTTACAGCCTGTGGAGACGTTCTTGGAACTCTGAAGTAGTACTTACAGACAACAATTTTAGTCTATTTGTAAAAATACGTTTGTTTCAGTTTTGGAGCACGCTTACGCAGTTTTTTGTCATAGTACCATGCACTTCTGGCGCTTGTATTCCTGTGTAATGGAAATATTAAAATGTAATATTCGAAAATAATATTAAGAACTGTTTAAGGTTTCCTTCTATAAACAATATTATCAATACCTAAAATTTAAGTTACTTCAGAGTAGTGTGCATTTTGATATTAAACTACTGATTTGTATTTTTAAGAAGAATGAACTTATAGTACAAATAAAACCGAAAGAATTAAAATTAATTAAAATATTCATTAGGTTGAAATACTTGTGCAAGTTCAATCTATTATAAACTGAAAAATAAACTTAGACATGTAACCAATACTCTTAAGCACAAATTGATGCTTATAACCCAAAAATACTTAACATCAAATTAACGGAAATCTCAATCTCTACATCTAGTTTAAAAGTTGCACTACAAAATGTGTTTACAAAATGTATCTACGAAATAAGCTCTACAAGATGAGGACGATTAGATAAGATAAATAATGATAAAATAAAAATTATACAAATATAATGCAATAATTAACTACTCAGCAAGAGTTGGAGACATGGCAAAACAACAAAATTCCAGAAAGAGCCTTAAAAATATCTAAAGGTAAAGGTAAAACATATCAAAGTGTTTTTAATGGTGTTTAACGCCCATTTTTATTACAGAGACACCACAGGCGGTGAACACTGGTGATACATGAAATGAAATGATATATTGGGAAAGGATATTTTTTTAATTAAGGAAGGAAACGTTCCAGGCCTAAGTTTAGGGTACTTCCCCGGCATTTGCCAGTTATGAAGACTGAGGAAAACCTGGAAAAAACCTCAGTCAGGGAGGACGGTCCTGGCGGGATTCGAACCACGGACCTCCCGCTCACGAGTCCGCGCCTTAACGCCCTCGGCCACCCGTGGCGGTTATACCAAGGCCAAAGATATACCAAGGAAAGTTCCAACATAAGGATCTAGAATGAAGACTTTAAATATATATATATATTGGTCTAGCTTCTTGCCATTGAAGAACTCGCAGTAGTTCGAAATATAGCAATTTCAAGTGTAACTTTTTCTCAGTGCTTTATCCTTATCTACTTTTATTATTACTGTTAATATATACATTTGGAGGTATTTGCGATATCTAAATGAAAGGCACTTATTCACTGTAATGCTTTAATTATTTTTGATCACTTATTCTGTAAAATATTATTAGGGGACGCACGGTAGTGTAATCAATATCAATACACTCCAAATTTATGAGATACACGAATTATGACACTTTGGGCCATGTGCTAGGTGTCTATAGTTCTAAATCTTCGTGAGTGAAAACATTATATATATATATATATATATATATATATATATATATCTGTTCAGTCTCATTTGTACCTATAAGTACATAGACATTGACCATTCCAGATTACTGCAATAAAAAACGATTCTCTATATGCTGAAGCTTATGTACTTCCAAGTGAACACTGTCATTTTATGATTATTTTACTGATGTCCATTCAAAATTTCATTTTATAAAACCAAAAGAAAATGTGAAAAATCAAAAATATATTTAATTATTTTTACCGAAATGTATCGTACCCAAATCTTTAATTTCACAACGCATGAATTTTTTTGAATAATTACAAATAATATACGAAAAGTTAAAACAGTGCTGTATTTCATTATATAAAATAGGGCAATTTGCAACATTTATAGTTAGTACAGATGTTTATCTTGGAAAAACTAAGAATATTCTTGAATACAAAGATTGAAACGCCGTTCCTATTTCCTATCTTGACTCGGTATGCTTACTTCATTAGACAGCCCTTTCTCTAGTGGGAACACTTTTATATGTACATCAGTTTCAACACAACCTGCTTCTATTAACTAACATAAGAACCATTATGAATTTGTAAACGGCGGAAAAAATTGAGTAATTAATAATGTTTTAGAAAATTCTGTTCATAAAATTTAAACAGTAACTAAAATGAATATATTGAGCATTTAATTCCAAAAACATGAAACGGAAGGAAGGAAATAAATTATTAATTTCTAAATTACAATTATTTTTTCTCGCGACAAATGTAATGCTTTTCTAAACCACTGTCGGGTTCGATTGCGTAGGGTTGTGTTGGGGGCAGGGACTAAGGATATTTCGTTGCTTCAGCCTTGCTAAAGTGTTGACCGTTTGTGCCTACGCTCCATTGGAAGCACTTCCGGGAGAAAGGAATTAGGTGAGGGACACACCGAGCAGCCAGGATGCACAGGCGGTGAGGGACCCAATTAGGGTACCCAACATTGATTCCAGATGGAACGCCTCCCTCCAAGCCGGGGAGCAACCCTCCCAGGTGTTCGAGTTCCTCAGAAGGGTGACTTCCATACTGGATATTGGAGAAGAAATCCTTCCAAAGCGCAAGCTACCATCACACCGCACTAGGCCACCTCGTCTGACTTTTTAGATTCTGTAACACGACCATCGGAATGAAATAATATGAAATGAAGAGAGAGAAATTCGTGGAAATCATGCCAAACGACGGAAAAAAAAAAAAATTAAGTCGGAATGTCTAGTCCCGTGGGATTGAGCCTGGGAATGCGAGTCCCAAGATTATCGCCTGAGCCACTAGCTCGATACTATCATTTTGAAAATTGCAAAAATTGCACTTATTAAACATCTATGTACTTATTTACTTATACTTAAGTTTTTTGATTAAACAATATATTAATATATACCTCATATAAAATCGTATATGAAATTACTGCATAGTTATATAGTTAGTAACATTTGTGGCATAGAACTTAAGAAAGAAAACAAATAACATTGATCATTTTTATAATTGTCAACTTCACTTATTTATGAATATATTGATATTGATAATTGATTGATAATATATTAATTGATTAATAATAATAATTTAATTGATTGATAATATATTGTGATATTGTTGGATACTTAATTACATCAAAACTGCAATATATTGTAATTATCTTTTTCTGTTGCAAAAATGGAATTAGTTGCTTTTTCGTGTCACCCGACTTCGTAATTTTGTTGATAGATAGCTTTAGTTGTGATGTTCCCCTTATGCACTTATATTTAATTTTATTGACTTTTAAGGATAAGATTGAATCAGAGCCTTGTGGTAAGGGAATTCCGGGTTTGCAGAAACTAATAGAATCATGTATAACCATGAAAAGCTAGTCAGATTAGCCGACACCTCTTACTGAACCTAAGCTCTCCGGGATGTGTGTCTCGGAAATATTTGAGTTTTAATACCTTATATCTTAGTTTTGTTTATTTGTTATTATTATTATTATTATTATTATTATTATTATTATTATTATTATTATTATTATTATTATTATTATTATTATTATTGATGTTGATACTGATACATAAATAAAATCCCAAAGTTGTGGCCTCAATGTACAAGGGAGAAGCACTCGTCTTCCCAGCCCTGAAATCTAACAGATACGGAGCAATATTATCATGGAAACTATTTTTGTTGCGCCGTGATAAGCTCTACCCAATTGTTTTCACTCCTGGCATATAACTGCCGCACCAAGTCCTTAAATCACTTCGTTGGTCTTAATGTTAATGATGCGAACCGGAGAAAGCCGGTCGTGTGGTGGAGGAGAAATAAATAACATCGAAAAAGGAGGGGGTAGCCATAGCATTGTTATTAACTTCCGCTGCGTGTCGTTAGTTCCACAAAGATTATCAGCAGGCTTGGCCTGATCAAGACATCAAGACCCCCTTTTTGTTCCTTTTCGTGAGATCAGCCCGCATCCCCCGGTTCTCAAGGGAAAAACTTCACCCACTTCACTTCATTGAAATGTTGCCCACGGGCTAATTGGTTAGCGCATACCCTTAGCTGGCTTCTGTAAGAAATGCAACCTTTCACTGTAATTGCCTTTTTGTTTTCCGCCTTTAAATTTGTTTGCGTGTGAGTGCTCATATGAAATGGACCTAAGTAACATGATAAACGCCATAATTGGGGCTCAATGACATTCTGAGGGCACAGATTTCAAAGTTTGGACAGATAAATTAGTTAGGTTACAAAAATGAACTGAATAATATTAGCAAGTCAATTCCATAGCAGGAAAATCAGCAATGACAAGAACAAATAAAAAAAAAAAAAAAGCATTTGTGTGTTGGCTACGCGGTATTAAAATGAGAAGGTTATAAAGGCTATTTAATCTATTCGTTATAGACAGGTATATTATGATTGAATCTTCCAACATTCTAAAAAATTCAATAATATATAAGACATTTTGTCATTTAGATTAGGCCTGTCCAGCATGGAGAATAAGGCGCTAGATATAGTTTTCTTGTGTCCTTTGAATATTCAATTTATCCTAAAACATTTGACAAATTCAAGAAAATATCATACTAAAATTATTTTGCAATATTATGCTTTGCCCTTCCAAATCCCCTTCGGACAGTTACTCTATAATTGGAAAATACAATGATTTTCCTGCTCTTCGCGCCAGATACTGGTATTTAACTACTTCCTAAATTCGAATTCCTCTAAAGGCATACTTCTTCGCTTTTTCTTCTGAAGGATTTATGTGGAACAATAAAGTAAGGTATTCATCCCGACAAGCTACCTTACACTCCCTTTATGTATAAATGATAAAAATAGTCGAATACCTGAATACAGTGGCATAATCAATAGACGAATAAGTATTGAGCTATTTCACATGGTGACTGCCTGACATTTACATTCTCAGTTGCCGCGTGTGAAACTTACAAATGAGTACGGTAGAGAGTGAAACTGAAAATCGAACTTATGAGTATTTGGATTCCCAAGCGACCAATAATCAATCTATAAAACCACTTCAAAATTGACATCACAGCAAGAGGTCACTCGACGTCAACAACATATCGCTTCAAGATTGGTGCCCAATATGGAGCACGTAACCGGAGCCAACTAACCCGCTTCAAAATTTGACGACGAACGTAATTGTCATACCAATCCATTTCAAACACGATAATACTCGTCTGTTAATTTAATCGAATAATGGACTACTGATGATGATACACACATCAAAACTCTCTAAAGAAAAATGCATATTTTAAATAAAAATATTGGTATGTCTAAATAAATTATAAGCAGAGGGAAAAGATTGATCATTTGTCTAAAAATTAGTTACCATAAGTCAATTATTGTAGTTTTTATGTGCTCAACCACTAATTCCAGATGAAATGTTTTTGGATATATGAATAATTGGAAATGGTGAAACACAAATTGATGCCGCTAGGGCTTTGAATACAAGTATTATATATAGGGTCTGGAGGCAATATAAAGACTTTGTTAGTCCCGAAGAACAACATTCAGATAAACAAAGGATTACAACTGCTGCACAAACACAGTTCCATGCCCAAGGTCCTGAGAGAAAGGGATTACTGCCGTGTTAAGAAATGCCCTGCCGAATGTTAATAATTTAACTGTTTCAATCCAAATTGTTGAAAACGCAGGAAGAATATTTAATTTCCTTCATCTATTGAAACATGGAAATTATGCACATCGTATTGCATGGCGCTGGAAGAATTTCAATTAGCAACAGGAACAATGGAGCCATATGCTCTCCACAGATGAAGCACGCTACGTCTGCATCCAAATTGCGAGATAAAATGCAAATGGAGACATCCAGGTAAAGCATAAAGACTGTGACATAAAGAGCAAGTTCACAAATTCAGAGAAGGTACCATTAATATCTGGGGAAAAATAATGGTAAATAAAAAAAAAAGACTCGTTTTAATTGACAAAACAATGAATGCAAGAAACAAGTACAATTTGTGCAACCTACGGCCCTTCCTTTTGCTGAAGCGTCTGGCCCTGAATTTATTTTCACGCTTGATAAAGGCACAGTGCATAATACAGGATGTGTATCTAAATGGTTACATAGGCGCAATATTATAATACTAGATTGATCTACTCACCGCAAATCTAAATCCGATCTATTATCCGTGGAAACCCTTCAATAGAAAGTTTTAGAGGATATTGATAATATACTCTGGATGAATCATTAAGTCTCCATAATCATTGGCAGAATATCGAACAAGAAGAAATCTTTCATCAAATTTCCTTATTGGTAAGGAAGAGTCAAGTAGAACTTAATGATAGAAGTGGTTGTAAAAAGGGTTAGTATTTGCTTTTATGTACTCTTGCGTTGCATTAATCACTTATTTATATTTACAACCTGTATGATGAGATTCCATTCACAATAGCAAATTTAAGAAAACTGCCACGTTCGTTAGATAGCTTTGGTGTGTATTCAAGTGGTACATTTTAGTCTTCCGTACTGAGTATTCTGTAAGAAGCTACTACCCTTGTTGAATAGTTTCTAAACATAGAACAAATTTTGCAAGTTTCCCAAGAGGCATCCAACAACTGCAAAACTCTAACTTGTGATGAAAGGTTTTATTTCTGAATACTCGTCTGAATACTTGGTTAAAGGAAGAGATTTGTTAAATATGGGAATTTCTTAATACCAAACTCCTGGTTCGCCATTCTCTATGTAGAACTGGTTTTTCCACTCATCCTTTTACTCGGGCGCTCTTCCCGACGAAAAAGGTGATTAGCATTGTTCTTGACAGCACCGCTGGTATCAGGACATCCGCGGGAATGCGTGAATATAATCCATTGAATTAAGCTAATACGAATTCGGGGGTAAGGGTGGCTCTGCGGAGTGTATTCGACGACGAGCAGCAATCTAATTAGATCAATTTCTAGCAGGGTAGGAAAGTCTGGAAGGAGAAAAAAGAAGAGACGTGATAGACCGTCTAGATTCAAACTTACCCTTTCTTTTCTCCTGTCGTTCGCGAATAAAAATCCAACGATACTGCAGAGAATTCTGAACCGTTAAATAAATAAAGACTACTTCCCCTGAAGAAAAATAGACCATAAAGATAGAGATAGAAATAATGATCTTGTTTATTTAGCCACAATTTAAAACAACCTCAATACTTTCAAACGGTTCAGGTGGTTTCTTGTACACTGTACTCTTAAATTTTCAAATCAAAACGTCCATCACTGCACTTACCACAAATAGGCAAAATCAAAAATTATTCCTCTGACTGTATTGATGACTTCGCAAGGAAAAGACATCAAGTCGGTCGGAAACAAATATAATTTTGTGTAAAATTTGTAATGTGTTTTTGGTCTAGAATTAAAAGGTTGAAACAAATCAAGCTGCAGGTTTTTAATTGAACAAGAATTCATACCAGTACATACGAGGAGTAAACCTTTCACCGACTGCTTAGCTTTCAGCATAGCGTGGCGATCTATACGATTTTTCTGAAATACTGAATTATTATACATAGTGAGATAAATTTTAAAATTTCCTATTAAAACTAAACTTCCTAAGAGAGATAAAACGTATACTTGCATCTTTTTAGTAGATGGATTATTTCAGTGACAAGGCAATAATAATTCAAGCCTCATGTTATGATTCTCTAACAAAAAATTGCAGAGATCAATCAGCCAGGAGCAGGTGTCTATGGAATCAGTCAAAGACAGCTTTGATATTTAATCTTGAAAATCATCCCACAGTCTAGCAAATAGAAATATTTACACATTAGCCTGTGCTTAGTTGTATGTAGAGGTAAGATATCATGCGAAACGCATTCTCAATCTCATAGATAGCCAAACTACATACTTGGCATTTAAAGTCCGCCAGTCAACTTCAGGATTGTATAGGAATGTCTTCAAGTTATGATGGCCCTCTACACTCGCAAACAGTCCCTCGTTACTGTTCTGCTGGAGGAATGAAGAGGCAGAAAACCTGTAAAAAGAGGGGCTAACATCTGTCCAATGAGGGCAACGAACAGGCAGATAAACTGGCCAAAAGACAGGCTAACACTGTCTATTGGGCTGGATGGACCATCGCTGAAAAAACTTTCCTGTTCAAAAAGATAATAACGTCTTTAGTTATCAAGCACCCCGGAATATAGTCATAATTTTAAGGGATCGTAGACAACTCAATGTTACTGGACCTGAATAATTTAGAAAGCTTCTCCGGACTATCAGAATCTTTTGATGGCGAAACCTCTTGCTGCCTTTGCGGCAGTCCATAGACAAATTTGAGCATCTCCTGCCAAAGTCTGAATGTCTAAAAAGATGTAGATCGATAAGCACTCGATTCTCAGGAAAAAATGGTAGAGATGGAATTTTCTTGCACTCTTTGAAGCAACTGATCTATCACTGTAAAGACAAGTAACAGAGCTTGGCTCAACTTCCTTTGCTCATAACTCCTTTTTATAAGTTAATATATAGGTCAATTACCTCAGTTTATAGAATTTTTTTCAATGCTGCGAGAGAAGCATTCCTGTTACTTTTACAATTACAATGAATATTATTTGTAGTAAATATTTGAACCCGAGACACCAATATTTTAAGACCAAATTTTAAATTGCCTACCATCACAAATTGAAATAATTGAGAAAAATCAAGAAAATCAAAAATAACTAACGCAATATTATTGAAACTGCAGGGAGAGCTATTGAAAGGTCTTTGCAAAAGCTAAAATAAGAAATATGGTAAAACCTCACTAGTTGTACTCCCTTCTATTCTTGACAGGTGTTTATGTTTGACACAATGTTGCAACATTCGTATATTTCAACATGCCCAAATTATTCTGTATGTTTGACATTCTTTATGATATGTAACGCAGACATTACCTAAAGCTCTGCTACTGAAAGCTATTAAATGTAGTATGCTATACTATGGGTTATTAGCACTTTCAAAGGGGGTGTGGGAGCCCCCCATTGCCTAAATTTTGTTTCTCAGTTTGCATATGGTCTTCAGTTGATGTTGAACAATGAAATGCAGCATTTAAACTGGCTTATCAAAATGATTAAGCTGTCAAAATAACCATTGAAAATATATAAGACATAAGTTTTTGATGCTCTGTCTAACGGTGTGAGTTCAGGAAACTTGTAGGGGAGTTTGGTGTTTCTAAATCAACAGTTTCTAGCATAAATGCACACAAAACTCAATTATAAAGACATGGGAACAAAACTGCAGCGTAGAAATAAAAGAAGTATAAAGTTGTTGACAAAGAACTAAACGATAGTTTTTTTTTTTTTTTTTCAGTTTCGTTTGAGCAAAGAATATTGCAGTCATTTAGCTTACTTCTGCAAGAAAAAATCGAAAAAACTGGGGAAAATAACTACGTTTCGGTCAGAAATGATTGGTTAGATGGTTTATGAAAGCAACCATGGATGCCCAGTTTAGAGAAAAACGTTACTGTACATTTCAGATATGTTTTTTACCATTTAATAAATGGAACTCATTTTATTATTACAGAAAATCAAAATTTGGTATATGGGCTACTGCTTTTAATAGCATTGTAAACAAAAAAAAATATTTAGAAACAAAGAAGGGGAGAATAGATATGAAATAGATATGAAACAGAAATGGTAAAACCAAAGTATACTAAGGAAAAACGTTTTCTTTTTCTATATAAGTACAGAATGCTGCTCTTCTGTAAATTCTTTATTTTTTACTTGCTCTTTTCGCTCCATTTTAAAACATGCTCCTTCGTATAGCTCGTATTATTGTTCACTTATTAAACGCTTAATCTTTTAAACGAGTTTACTTATTTCTGTTAGTTTTATTTATTTATTTATTTCACTATCTAGTTAGAAGATTTGTGTCAAAATCCTGTAGAAATCGGTAGCTTTTCTCAATATCCGGAGCTGGAAATGCACAAGAGAGACTTAGGGTATTTATCTTCTCGTCCTGGGAAATGTGCCTGTATTTTTTTTTTCTTTTGCATTTTTTTAAAATTCCATCTGCAGCTCCCTTGTGCCCATACACACAAACCTGTGCTAATAGTTGAAACGTTCGCCTTTACTTGTAATTTCCTTCCATGCCCATTAAGGCTTTCTGCAGCGTCCTACACACTGAGACAGAATTAGGCCATTCGGGCGAACAGAGGCTCCCTCCCCTTCTTAATTTGCAACTAAAGAACACGAAGAGGAAGAGCCAAAAGCAAAGTAGAACTCGGTGCGCTGTAGAGAAAGAGATTAGGGTACATTACTACTGCCGTCTTATCACTATCACAATGGTGCTAGGTGCTTTCTGCGGCTGTTTCCAAGCTATGTTGAGAATGCAATAAAAAGGAGCACCTTGAGTGTGTCTTCTGTGCTAATAGGGCCCAGCGGTGAACGTTTCTTGAGTTTCGGAGTCCGTTCGAAAAGGGAGAAAATTCTCACAAATTCTAACTGTATTTGCCTTGTTTTCCAGAACTCATTTGTATTAATTAATAATTAATTCGTATTCTATATGTATTAAAAATGTATTTCAAAGAGACCTGGTTACCATTTCAACCAAATTTACTTATTGTAATCTGCTCAGTTTCTCAGATTGTAAATAAAAATCACACCTGTTTGTTTAAATGACAGCAGAAGCTCTAAAACAATACTCTCGTCTAATTGTTCTGCCCAAACATACAAGTCCTTGATAATTCTAAGCAAAACGTTGAAAATCATTGCAAAAAACTATCCATGCTATGCATTATCAGAATATATATATATAGCAGCATTAAAGCAATAATGCAAAACCAGCTAAGATTAAATAAATACCAGGCGTTTCATCCTCTCTCGTTTCCTACTTTACCTTTTGACTTTTAAACTAACAAACGTAATATGGTGGTATTTAAGACGCATATACCATGGTGTATGAGGAGCAAGATATTCTTATGGCAAGTGTTCCATGGTAACAATTAAAGAGATGCCTGTACTGCTCTTTACGTAGGTGTTACGGAAGTCACAGCCTCAATTTTCCGCCAATTTCTGTTTCTTTATTCTTAAAGTTCCACGAGAGCGCTTGGCTTGTGTGCTGCTTGAAAAAAAAATGCGCTAGAATAAAGTCAACTGACCAAAGTCCTTTAGAAATGGCATGATCTTTAAAGATGGAACAAATATTAGCCAAAGCAGCACCATCTTATTAGAAATAGAACTCTGTGTTAACGTATTTTTAACATGATTAAAATAAGAGGCAAGGAGAGGGAAAAGCGCTCTAGACAGGGTGGCGTCGCATGGTTGGTGGAGATGAAAATGAACGTGTCCAGTTTAAAGGTTAAACTTTCGTTATTATTCTATATTCCACACCGCAATTATATTTCCTTCAGAAAACAAATGATAAGCAGAAGTGTGCATCTACAGAGAAAGTTTAGCTATATCATATAATTTCCACATGATGGATAGAATAAAATGAAATTGTAAACCAACTTCTTCCAATGGCGTTGATGAATCAGGAACAGCTTCCAAGGTTGTATGTGCTTCACTGAAACACATTGAGATGGATATGGTAGTTTAAAAAAAGTTATATTTTCCTTCCGCAATTCAGTATATTACCAACTATGACATAATCTTGTTAATATAACCGTTTTTTTAACTTGCTTAGTTCATGCATGACTTTCATTAAAAACCTTTATTAAATGTATTCTGCCAACATGAAAACATTTCAATACTCTTACCTAAAATTTATTATTACGATAAAAACACGGTAAAAGCAATATAAACGAATCGAGGAAAAGTTCTATAAACGAGATAAAATCTTTTCTATTTCAAAAATGCCATTATATAATTAGGTGCATATAAGTATTGAAAGATTTCAATTTAAGTTATTTTTAATTTTGAATATTGCATAAACTGTTCGACAAGAGATCCATTTGTTTCGTAAGTAAAAATTACCTTTATAAAAAACATTGCATGTCGCTGATACGAAACCAAGTAGTTTCTCCTATATTGATACATACTTTTAATATATTTAAGTTCTAAACAGTATAGTTTAGAATAACATACACATTTGTTTGAACATTTCTGTCAGAAGTATTTATATACTGCGATTTGTATTTAAAGGAGGAATAGCGTTTAAAGGTTGATTTAAAACATTTTTAAAGAGTGCTTAACACCCGTTTTTACTACTGAGGTACCATAGGCGCTGGGCACTAATTAAACACAAAATGAAAAGATAAATGGGGAAAGGAATATATTCTTTTAAGGGAGGAATCGTTCTAGGCCTAAGCTTAGGGTACCTTCCCGACATTTGGCATTTATGAGGACTGAGGAAAACCTGGGAAAAACCCTCAGTTAAGGAGGACGGTCCTGGCGAGAACCGAACCCCAGAACTACCGCTCAGGAGTGCCTTAACGAGTGCCACCCGTGGTGGTCAGATATAAAACATGTCAGAATGCAGATATTTCTCAGAAACACGAGAACAGGCTGTGAATTTAATGCTCCCCCCCAAGTAAAAGATAGTGTATAACATCTTTGTAATGGGCTTCAATTAGAAAAGAGTGGAGATAAACGAGAAAAACTTGTGGTTTATTTTGTGTTAAGTAGTAAAACATTGAAATTTCCAGGCAGTTTGTGGGCAGAGTAGTGTTTCGGATTCAAATAGGTGCAAATTATAGTAACCGTAAACACCGCTATTCTTAAACTTTAAGTACAGATAACTAGTATAAAAAAGTGCACGAGAAGAAAAGACAGGATAAAAATAATTTATAATAAAAGTGTTAAAATCGGCACTTTATTTCATTCATAGATTTGGTCATCTCAGCCTCTTAACTGTATTATTATGCGCGGAAGAGGATTTAAATCTATATTTCCAGATGTTACCAATATTGCAGCAATGGTGTTTAGTGATTTTAAACGTACTCTGATGTGTTAAAACTACAAATAAAAAGTTTGTATTTATTATTATTTCATACTTTTTGTTTACCATTTAAAAATGTACTTATCTTCCACTGAAATAAGCTATCTAATAACATGTTGTTGGGCATGCGAAATGAAGGATCAGTTGTTATCGATTTTCGTTCTTCCAGCCAGGAAACATGCAAGCTTGATACTTCTTAGAAAACCAATTTATATATTTCTAATTGCACATGGCCTAATGTAAAAACCCCGTGAGGAATGAAAGTTAAAGAGGTAATGACTGTAAAATTCGCAATTAAAGTTTATTTACTATCAATATTATTACATTTTATTTATATAATATTAAACTTGTGTTTAAAATGTAATTTTCTCGCGAGGAAGGAAGCTATAATGGGATCAATTGTTATTGATTTCTTCCAGTTTATGAGAAACGTGAACATTAAAAATGATGCATTATAAAATATGTAATTTATATTAGCTTAAATAGATAAATAATTGCCTCAAACTGTGTTAAATCAAATGTGGTAACACTGGAGAGTTATTAATTTTATAATCATTGAGTTCTACAAAATGCAATTTGTTCTTTGAATGTCTTGTTTTAAAGGAGTACTTTCAGTATGAGCTGTCTAAAAATATTATGGCACAGTTCTAAAGATATTCAGATTACTGTTTAGTTCAATCTCTTGCACCTGACCTGTACTTTATTCATTAACTTCTTTCTCTCTCACTGTGCGTGTTTGCTTTGTAAGTGTAAACTTTTCATAAACCCAAAAACTAGCTATAAAGGCTTGTGGAATAACTGAAGTACAAAGAATGTATTCTATCATTCAGAGAAAACACAATAATCAAATGCGAATTATTTGGCTACAGGGTTTTCAAAATATGTTTAGCTTAGAGTATTGTTTTAATTAGTGTTATAGAGCAATATTGAGAATTAAATTTTCTAAAGCTCAGAATGTTCTGTGCTTAGCTAACGAGTTTAGGTTCAAGTATAAGAAAATAAATTATGATTGGAAGCTTTGAATTGTAATTAGAAAATCATCCCTTTGCTTTATTTATTATTTTTTTTTAAAAAGTTTTAAATTTTATTCTGCAATGCTTATATCCTGTTAACTTGATTCTGTAAAAGCACTTGTATTCGAAAATTTTTTTTCCTCTTACATTTGTCAATACAACTATCAGTACAATTTAAATTCCACAGATTTTAAAATCTATATTAATATTATAACTAAAAAACTAAAACTTCAAAAAACTAAACCGGTACTGGAATCCAGCACTACGACTATTTTATTACAATATATAATTAAACCTATAATTGCCAGTAGCAATAGTTACATTTACAATTTCATACAATTTAATATCCAAAATTTTCATTTCTGCTGATGTTTGGTATCCGGGCTGGTCCCCAAGGGAATTCCAAGCAACAGGACCTGTACATCAATGAGGTTGCTGCGGGTCTCAAGCAGCAGCTATACTGGACCATGGTGTGTTGACATTGCAGTTTCCTTCTCTCCCCTTTTTCCTTCATCTTCTTCTACTTTTCAACTTTTATCTGTGCCTTATATTTTCCTTCTTTTTTCTCAGTTTACTTCTTTTTCTCTCAGCTGCTTCCTTTCCGTCCGAAGGCTACCATTATTCTCTTCTTCTTTTAATTCTGCTCCCTTCTTCTGATTCAATTCTGCATCTTCTTGGTTTTGAACCGACTCTTCTTGTATATAACTTTATCTTTTTCTGGGATCTTATAGGGGAATATACGATTTCTGAGCGTTGGATATTCTCTCTTATTTGTTTTTTGTTGTTTATATACCCTTCTGCCATTTAACATTATATTTTATTTATCAAATCATTCAATGCCCTAAAGTCATCTTAATCTCTCATTATGTTCCAAATGTTCCATTGCTTTAATCAGCGTCAATGTAATTTAGCACCAATAATACACAATTTTTTTCTATTTGTATTTAAACGGGCAGGACATCAGTTGCATCTGTTGACCGCCTTTCCTATCTATAATTGCGCAAACCATGTCATCACTTCTCTGCAATAATCCGTTTACAATCCTTTTAAAGGTAGATAAACTGATGAGAATTTTCAATGACAAGAAACTTCTTCCGAACCGCAGCGTTCTTAAAACGAAAAGTTAGATGAAATACAGAAATTCCCTACGCAGATGTCGGCAATGTATTGCCGCTGAGGGACATCTTTTCCCATTGTTTTAAAACACAGATTAATACTTATCATTAGCAGTTTCAATGAAAGTATAATAAAATAAAAATATCTGTTTTATACGCGGCGACACTATTTCCTTTATTCCTGTTGAGGCGGATCTCCAATAAGTAGCCGCGTTCAGGCGGCCCATAACTTATATAAGCTAATAAGTCTCTTCAGTTTTACTATAATTCGAATTAAATTTGCTTTCTATTATGACTTTTCAATGCTGGACAAAGCATATTTATCATAAAAGCAAGTAACTGAAACTCAGGAATAATATGATACAGGTGACACCCATTTTGAACTTTGGTGGTGCCAACGTTAGAGGAGTGTATAATGATATTTTCTGTATTATGTCTTTTTGATATATGATTTAACGCGCTAGTGCTGAGAAACTATTGCTCCAAGAAACTGAAGAAAGCAGGAAGTTATTCAAGGGGACCCAGAATAAGTTGTCTGCATGATACATAAGCTACTGCAAAGTCCATCGTTTATAGGAGCTGAGGAATAAATAACACTGCCTTAGCCATTCCTTTAGCATTCTTCTGTAGTCCCAGCAAGTGAGAGAGAACCATGGACTCTAAAGCATAATTAATTCTCCTGCCAGAGAATCCAAAGAAAACATTCCTAGAAACGGAAAGATTATACATTACGGTACAGAGAACAGCCGGCGTACTACCATCAAATTAATCTAGTTAATTTGAAAAGGAGACGGTCCGTCGATCCTCGACAAATTCCAAAGAATTCTTGTTTGCTTATCCAACTTGCCCTCTGAGTTTCCCGTTCTATTCACTCGTCCGACCAATGTCCCGCAGAGGCGATCTGACCCATTACTAAGACGTATGGTATCACCTCGCCCGTCCAGGTACCTTTACACATCGGTGACGACCCCATAGGCATTGCTTTTATCAGATAAAGTAGGATTTGTGATCGTGTCGTGCTGAAGGGAATAGCTAGAAAAAACTTGACGAAAAAGAAAAGATGTGTCGCAGATGCAGCAGTGCCTACTTTCTACACGCAGACATATGTTCTGGATATTATTGCAAAACCAGGAACATTTTGTCTGATTTTATTTACAAAATATATATATATATATACATATATATATACATACATACATATATATAATTTTTGTTGTGAAATGATATATTAAGTTATTTATGTAAACGATAATATCTGCAATGGGGAAAAAACTGAAGAGCAGCTAAATTTAAGGTCATTTACCATCCGCTAGCATTTTGCCAATATTTACAAGTAAAAATAGATGTTGTAGTAAAAGATGCAATGCTTAATAGACACACTTCTATCAACGATAATCAGTTTTCACAGCAACGAGATAAAAGGTGGGTAGGCTTCACCATGGAATGTCGATAGAAAGATTGCCTCCCCCTCAAAAAAAAAAATAAAATAAAATATTAAAATCACAGACTTCCGCTGGAAATATTACCGAGGGCGCATGTGTAATTATTCACCTTGTTTTCCGAAAACTTTGACCAAAATAAACTCAGAACGATACATTTTTCTGCTCTGAATTTTAAAAGTCATCAATAGTGATGGAATATTGGCTACCATGGACGCGAAGTTGGCTTAGCATCAGCCATACGGTGTAGTTAACCATAGATTCTGCCTAGCGTTTCGATGTAAACAACAGCTGATTTCTGCAATACGGCCACAAACTCTATGTCATGTACCCTAGCTTACCTCATGCTTATACTGATATATTGTTAGCAAAGGAATTGTTCCTCCCCTTGTCATTAAGAAGGATTCAAAGGAGGAAAACTTTTTATTCTCAGTCTTACACTTTACACGCCACCTCAGCATTAATTAAAAGACAAAGTCAACAAACCTGGCATTCATCATACAGTTTAGATATGCATCCCTGTAATTTACATATTTTCACGAAACTTAACATTTTATTAACTACCCTAAACTTGTTCATCATAGGCAATAGTGTATATGGAACTTAATCTTAACATTTTAAATTTAGACTAGGAAAGGGAGGAAGAATTGAAAGAGAGCCTTTATATGCATATGGAACTCTGAAGAAGAGCTTCAAATGAAAAAAATATTGGTATAATAATGCTCTTCATTTTTAAAATTATTAAAACAATCATAACTTCAAAATGTATCAAAGTGTAATAAGCACCGTAATAGGAAATGAGAAATTACAAAGTACCCATGATAATTAAACTGCTTTGCTAGAGAAAGCAGAGTAATGAAAAATCCATTTTCAAACAAATGATTGTATAATAGAATGCTAAACATATGATCTATATATAAATCCCAAGACAATTTGAACAATGCAATTAAAACATAATGCAAGAAACAATTAACACAATAAAATACAACAAAATGTTCACATCAATTTAACGTTTTACTTAAGTTGCAACGTCAGTCATTATCAAACTCATTAAAGCCCAGACATTTAATTGTTACCTATCGTTGATAAAATGTTTGCGTAACTTCAATTATTTTGTAAGTCTAAGCAAAGCAAGTTCGTCTCGAAATTACAGACAAATTCGAAAATGGAGTAAGCATGAGTCCGTCTAGAAGAAAAGGAAGATAAAAGAACTATCTTAACCCAAACTGTTGCATAATGCGTGCACAGCTATGAGCCGAAAAGGACATTATTATACGTAGGATGTAGGCTGACTTACTCGGTGGAAAACATACGACTAATCGGAATTAACAAATATGCCCGCACGGCTTAATTCTTAGGACAAAAGAGAGGCGGAGTTCAAACTGTTATGTGACCATGATGGTTATATTTTCACATCCCATTCACATATTTGGTTACTATATCAATAATTATTGCTAATTCAGGCGCACATATAAGGTCTATTACTGCATTTCCTTTATTAAATATTCCCATTTAATCGGAAATACTTATGAGGGTATTAAATTTCAATCAAGACATAAGGCATCAATAATTTCGTTTATAGAAACATTTCCTAACCCTGAGATGATGAAGGCAGATAACTTTAAGATGTCATAATTAATTAATTTCATTTCACTCATTCATTCATCCATTGGCTTAAGGACCTCCCTTGCGCACCATAATCACATTCTCTTCGCCATAATCTAACAAGAGGGAATGTCCACATGTTCACGAGACAATAGGCTGGCACTGAAAAAGACTCATTTTCAGAACGAGAATGAGATGCTTGGCTAAATTAAAGGCTTCTTAGCACCTGGAGTGATTGAAAATGCATTGCTCAGCCACTAGATCTCTAAATTCTAGGCCTTTGACGTTTCTTATCTAGAGATTTATTGGCATCATTTTATGTCAGGAAAATGTTCAAGGTATGCTCGAAGTGCTATAGATAACGCCTCGTAAATCGGAAAGCACAAGGTAGAACATCTGTGGAGTAGAACATCTGTGGAACTAACTGATTTTGTCGAATTTCAATGAATCAGAACTTTTTCGCTCATTCCTTCAAGCTATGGACCAAATTCTCTTTAATAATAGAGAAAGTTTTCTGATTTTTCATTCTCTATTCCTGACACTACGAGTATGTTTTAACAGTATCTTCAGAGCGTCGTGTACATAGTACTATGTACCTACTTTATAATTACAATGAAATCTAATGGATACTGCAAGCGTGCATTACACTATCTGGTATACAGGTAACCATTCAAATTGAGCAAATTGCCATTTGAAGAATACAAACTGATTTCATATATATATATATATATATATATATATATATATTACTCCAAACCATAGAGCAGTTTACGAAGTTAGAAAGTTTAAATAAATTTACAAAAGGAATAGTTAAATAATATTAATCAAACTCGGCAATTATATGTTTTATGATATAGACAGATATTGAAAATGATACGAAGCCTAGTTTTAACCAGTCAAATAATATAACGCTTATTCAGAATAAAGCATGGGACAAAGGATAATATATTCTATATACTTAATTTATTTGTTTGAAACAAATATGGTTGGCGAAAGTCGTTAGCTAAAACTTAACTTTGTGTATTTTTTTAAAGAAATCGAATTTTAGGAAAGCAAGAGTAAATTCACCAGATTTATAATACACACTGAACTGCTTGACTGCGTAGTGGGGCTCCATTTCCGTGGCGGCAGTAGGGTATTTAAGACTTTTAAGGTACTTTCTTGTTCTTTATTATTGGGGGAGAGTTCTTCCCGATATCCTCTCATACATTTCACCCATTGCTTTACTTATTTTTCCCATTCTTTCTAAATCATTGTTTATTTCAGTGTAATAAAAATCCTGCTTGGTCACAACAGAGGCATTTGTTTACAAAGGGAGCAGCATATTCCTGAGCTATTTGCTGATTGATTTTTCCACATCTGCAAAATGTAAACCATTGCCTTGGACTTTCCCGATTCATGAGGGCGATAACTGTGCCACTTAGATATTAGGTAGAAGCGGTGATCATCTTACGATACCACGATATCGGAAAATATACAGAGACATTCCGTCTTTATAAACATATATAGTGTCATATTTACATAAAGCAATGACGTTAGAAATATAAATTAAAAATTGTTGGTGCTATCTCACAGACATTCAATGTAATGACCGCCACGGGTGGCCGAGGTCGTTAAGACACGGACTCGTGAGCGGGGAGTCTTGAGGTTCGAATCCTGCCAGGACCATCCTCCCTGATTTAGGTTTTTTTTCAGGTTTTCCTCAGTTCTCGTAAATGGCAAATGCCGGGAAGGTACTCTTTACTTAGGCCTGGAACGTTTCCTTCCTTAATAAAAAAAAAACTTTCCCAATTTATCATTTCATCTCATGTATCATCAGTGTACACCGCCTGTGATGCCTCAGTGGTAAAAACGGGCGTTAAACACTACTCAAAAATAAAATAAAAAAAAAACATTCAAGGTATGTTCCACATGTCAGACTGCAGACACCCGCTTGCTCCAGCGTATCTACTGGGATGCACTCAATGGCAGCAGTGTTACGAAATCGTAACTCTAGAGACAGTGGAGAAATATAGACAATCTTTTATGTATTTCCATAAAAAGAATTCGCAAACGTGCTAGTCAATAGGCCTCGGTGGCCCTTACAGAAGATACTTTCTCGGTCTCCAGTGCGTCTAAGTAATTTTCCTACCAGTTCTTCTTCTAGATCAACTACTAAATAGCCATTAAGTTACTAATACCTGTGAAATTCAAAACAGGAATTTTTGAGCCGCTCTTTCCAAAGACCATTTTTACAGAATTATAACAGTTTATCATCACGAAATATTTATGTGATCAGATTGTATTTATAACAATCCAATATTTTAAAATTCCATTTTCTAATAGGGGGAGAAGTGACGGGAGAGTTTAACACCAGACATCCTAAAAAGGTAATTGTTAGTATGTGATGAAACTTTTAAGCTACAAGCTTTATGACTTTGATTAAGCCACAGTATGTTAATCCATTTAATGTTGGCCTAGTTTATTAAAAAAACAGAAAGAACCAAACACAGTTTCAAACATTCTTGAAGAGAACTGTTTCATCCAAACAAACTTCATATCTCCCAGATCACGATTAATTTTGTGAAATGTATGTAGTTTTATCTAATGAGACAAGCCTTTTGCTCTACGAGGTAAAATTGAATAAACGAAGAAGTGAATGATTTATTTACATTTTAGACTAACCGTAAATCTTCATTGGTCTTGTGGCAGGAAGTAAGTTAAAGATAGTGCTGCGAAAAAAAAATAAATAGTACAACCTTTGTGAAGAAAAATAATTAAAATTTGTAATAAGATATGAAGTAAAATAAATCTTGGATTTAACTAAAGAAAATTTTGGTACCCCTTAATTAACTGTGGAATAGTATAATACACAAATTTTCACTTCATTAGGAATTAATTAACAAGGCTTTGGATGCTATTGACAGCGAAAGTATCAAAGGGATCTAAGAGTGCATCGGCTAAATGAGTGCATTAAGAGTAAGGGAAAATATACGGTCTAAATGATATGAAGGTTACGTTAAAACATTCGAAAAGTAATGGCAGCGTAGTGTTTGTTTCACACTACATCTATCTGGGCTACTTTTGGCATTACCATATTTAAAATATAGTTCCAAGCTATGTCAACAATATGTTAATTCTTGATTGTAAACGAATGCCTGGCAGGAGTTCTTTGATCCTCAAAAACAAGCCATAATCACAAGAACTTCATCATGGCTTTATCTTCATGTTCTTATTCCAACAGATGTCTCCATTTGCTGCCAATTTTCAACTCCAGTTACACTGTGCGGCATTCAGTGGCCAAAATTTTTCGTTTTCAGCTTCTTTACTTTATATTATGAACAGATGATGCTGAGTACTAAATTCTATGGAAATTTACACACATTTCGAGCGTCTGTCTGTCTTTCAATAAAGCTCTTACAGCCTTTACATCGTCTGTAGCAACGACGCAACGGGTCTACCAGCGCATGGTCTTGTGTTCACAGTTCTTTGCTTAACGAAATACTTCCGCCATGTTGCAAAGGTGCGGTGTGGTAGAATTACTCTCTACAACCTTCTTCTGAGTCTCTAAAGCATTGAGGTGCATTTTTCTCTTGCAATTTGGATTTTAACGAAATATCTTTGTTCAAACATATTTGTTCATATCTACTGTACATTTTAGAGCGGGATTATTGCTGCAAATCAAAAACAGTCACTGCATTTACAAAATGTGGGTAATTTGAGACTTTCAATATTGTACATTTATGAAATAATTGCAATCTTCAGCAAGATTCTAATTGTCACCGCTAGCAGTACAACAACATTGTTGCCTCTAATAAATTTGAATGCCCTAGTGCATTACTTTGATTCCAGATTTTCCAGATGCCACGAGCCTATTGATCCAGCTTCTAGAATAAAAGCGTCAGTTGTTTCTTGAACCTTAAATTTTCATGAACAGGAAATTTCTTTCTGCATTCAGAAAGTTGGCTACACAAAGACGGCTTACCAGTTTATTTCCTATAGATTTTTCTCTCCTATTTTCTTTCAGTTCCTTCGTCTTCCATTCTCCAACAGATGACGTGGTCACCTTAGCCACGCGCTCGCAAGGCGTTCCCTTGGGTATCACGTCTGTCTGGGATGCCTACCTACGATACATATCCTATCACACCGTACCTGAATGGAACTTCAGATGCGGGACAAGGAAAATGGGAATAAAGAACAGTAAACAGAGCACAGAAAGCATGGATAACAAGAAAGCTATATGACATCAAGGAAATGAGATGATACGACTCAAGCTTGTCAGCCTTTCATCAGTATATAGATGTCAACAAAGCTCATTTTGCTTTCTTATTTGTTTTATGCTCACCTTGTCATGCTGCAAGGATTTCCCATTCAAGGAAACGGGTAAGCTTGGGATCTAGATCACACTATACAGAATTCATTTGCTTTCTACAGATGAAACTGGGTATACGTCCTATATCTTAGCAATATTTCTGCATAATTCGCGAACTAAACAGCATTTGGGAAAAAATTCACTGTTTTAATAGTATTTGGATGCTTATTTTGTTAAAAGACAACTTTTGAAGGAAAAAATAAGCTCTTACACATCATGTTTTAATTTATTACGGCCTTTGCATATTAACTATAACTTTTCAGCTTTTACATAAGCATATATTATTTAAGTTGTATACAACAACTCTAACTACAAATTAAAACAGATTTAAATATAAACGTGAAAGTTCAATGTTCGCGCATTAGTGTGGGCATTCATTTGCGGAATAGAGTCCAGAGAAGTGCGTATTGCTTTGAACTGATATAGCTCATGACATTTTGTTCAAAGGAAGGCCAATGAATATATATATTGCATTATGATATACTACTTTTCGTCTTTATAAATATGATGGTGTTGTATATAAATAGTTTTGACGTGTATTTATACTGTGTGCTGATATATTAGTACGCACATTTTTATGCTAGAGGGAAGAATGTTTAAAATAATATACGTACGCACTGACAAACTACAGGCAAAATTCATTTTTTAAAAATTGGGTCTATATTATTTCATAATTTTGTCTCCTACATTATTTCTATTTTTTTAACTGTTTATAAAAACTTTCCAAAATTATTTCAAAAGCCATTATTGAGTGAAAATGTGCATAGGTTTTATTTATATTTTGTCAAATGTTGAGACTTAGAACTACTTCTATAGAACCGATGACAAAGATTTTACTTTTAATTTTCTTCTTCTTCTTCTTCTTCTACAAACAGCGATTAGAGTTAGAACCTTTTCCGATTTCACTTCGTCCATAGTCTCATCGGTGTCTTCTTAGTCTGTATTCCATACATTTAGAAAAAAAAGGCACTTAACCGAACATTCGTTTATTACTGTTAAGTGCCAAAGAAGACGTACACATACTGTAGGTGAGAATTTCGTTATAAATATCGCCATCAGGAAGTGAAATTTTTAGCAATCATAATGTAATCATAGCTCAAAAGACCTAGACGTCATTGTAAAAAAACAATGATTAAACAAGTGGATTTTAATTAAACAAGTGGATTTTATCAAAGAAGTAGCTTGATGAAATAGGTTGTGGATTAGAAACTTCTTCTCGAGAGTATTTAATTTAATATTAGTAGCCCAGCAAATTGGTGTGTCTGTCGGCAGTGCGTATAAAGCCTCTCAGCTGATTCATTTTCATCCATATAAAAATACTGCTGTGCCTGAAATTTAAGTCGTGCAACGCTGAAACAAAATATTGGGGAGGCAGTTTATAATATTCGGGAACATGAATTGCGGCGAGTTTTCAGAAGGATTCAGGGCATGTCTCACAGCGGAGGGTATGCGCTTCAAGTATCTAGTGTTATGGTAAGTACAATATTAATTGAAATTTAACACTTCCAATAAAAGCGCAAAAACAAAAATAGCGGTATAAATGCACGATATGATTTTTGTCGGCAGTTAACGAGACAGTTATGTAGTGACTTTTCCTTGTCAAAATCAATTCAATACTTTGAATTATTTCCTATTCTATTATTTTCACAGGTCACACTTGTTCAATAGCATTATTTTGAATATAAATATTTTATTTTTTAATGCTTTCGTAATACATAAATCATGGAGTTTGGTTGTTTCTAGATGTAATATGCCATTGATAATTGGAAATTCTATCCATATTTCTAGAAGGTAAATATTGAAAAGATGTAAATGTTATAATTATTCATATTTAAATTTAATACAAATTTATTAGCAATGAATAACTAACACACTTTCCAGAAACTTATCTATATTTTAGATTCGAAAGTATCAAAAGTTAGCCCTTTGCAATACATTTAGACAAAACAGCACAAATAATTATTGAGCTAGAAGTGAGATATCTATATATTTACTAATTATTTATTTGGATTTAATAATGAAATACTCTGAATCCAATGCCCTCTTTGGCAATATTTATGGCGTCGTGTACGATGGTAATTATTTAGTTCATTGGTCTATGGTTACTCTTGTTAGTGAAGATGAATTAATTGCTAGATTTTAGTCCAAGATGAAAAACTGAATCCATTACTAACGACTTTTTGTGATATTTATTGGAAGCAATACGACAGACCTATTGGTTGGATTAATAGTAAATATACTATGGATATTTCAGAAGCATTATTGTTGGCGTATATTTCAGAATATACAAGTGTTATCAAATGATACTAATTCATTTTATAGTTAATATTAGCTGATTAATTTTTTAATAATTCTGTAATTTTGTATTCACAAGATGACAGCATTTTAGCAAGGCATTTGGTGTCGTAATTATTATTATTATTAATTATTATTTGATAGACAAAGAATGATTATAATTCTGGTATACAAAAATAATTTAATGTAATATTTCTCTCATTTTCTAAACTATAAAGTCTTGCTCAGATTTTAAGTAGGACATAGTAAAGACTTGAACTATGCCGGTTTTTCAGTGAAGTTGTTTTGAAAATAAGAACCGAGGTGCATGTCTTCTCTGACTCAGAAATGAATGATATAAAGCCTTCGACACTTTAGGAATTAATCTCAAAAGAAAAGCACCAAGACATTGTTCTGCATGAGAGAACTTGCTGGAATATTTCTGTCGGTGCAAGTGCCATGTATTCCTGATATAATTTCTTGTCCACTGGTGTCACTTCTCCTTGTCACTGGGGCAATCTTTGTCATCTTATCATCTCCGTGAAATAAGAGGAGCCGCCCTCAGAGCAACAGCCGCATTTTGTTCGCTTCCTTTCCGCCACGTCAGCCCGTATCATCGTAATTAGAGATATGGTGACGTCAACCTTAACCAGAAGCTACGTGAAAAGGACGCCAACCTCAATAACATATTTAGTGTTCATTCTTGTATGACTGTTATGAACTCGCCAGTCAGGACCGTGGAAATATCTGATATAATGGTGACTTAACAGTAGGCAGCTTTATTGCAACACACGCAATTACTTCATATTTTACGACATAATTAATAACACGTTTCATGCTACTGTGCTTGCCACTTTTGAAGTTCAACACATGTTGACAAAATGAAACGTTTTTAAAGCTAGCGACTAAGAGATCGTTGATTGTTATTACCAATACATGAGATGTAACGAATGAAAATCTTAATTTTCCTTCCTACCTTACTTTGGTTGTTTATTAGTGATTTGAATGCGGGTGTTATTGTCATATTTTATGCATAATGTTCATTTTCTGTCACAAACATGCCTAATCCTTTTCTTGTACCATCTATTTCTATTTTATTGTTTTCTTTTAATGGTAAATGTAGTTCGTGTGAGGAAATATCCACCCAAGTAAGAAGCGTTTATCTAAGCAATTCTGAAAAAAATTATTAGGACTATTGCACGCGAGGCCTTTCAGCCTTATAATCAGGGTGAATCGACAGTTTTAAAGCATAGTGTTCAGAAATTTATAACTCCTTTCAATTTTGTTATTGTTATAATCTCTGCTTCGATTTGACTAGGCAAATAACCTCAAATGATTATTTGCTTTTAAATTATTCATTTACAGATATCTCTGTAGTCCTCCTTGGAACAAAAGCTAATAAGAATGCATTCAATAATTTCTGCTTCGATTCGATTATTTCACTGCCTCCCAAAAGAAATTCTCATCACATTATGAAATATGACAATTTAGATTTGCACGATTCTTCTTGAAAAACAAAATTAGTGTCACAGGTAAGCTAAATCATTTCAATCAATATACCAAATGTACCAAAAAAAAAAAAAAATGGCATCGTTCTCGCATTTCAATTATCTTACCGAACCCGTTTCTGCTTATAATGTTTCATAGGTAAATTAATAGAGCTTTCAAACTTGTGCTTGTTGCCATTAGATAATTACTCGAGACCGAAGGTTTACCTCAGTTAAATTACCGAATAAACAATAAATTCGTAAATCTCAATTAAATTACTGAAAAATTATCAGCACTGGTGATATTACCGAAGAAAAGCTGGTCAGAATCTTCCAAATAAGAGTTTCAGACTGTTATTTCTTGTAACATTTTAACATATTTAACACACACTTTCTTTTATATATACGCACGCTTGTTGTAAATCTTTTCATTAGTCTAGCGATTATTATGAGAAAGCGGAATTTTTAATTTTTAGAACCGATAATGTTATCTATTTCCTTCCATAAATTTGTTTGTATACAATTCATTTTATTACCACTAACGTAAATTAGAAATTATTGTTGATTACTATTTTATTTTTAGTTCAAGACTAAACCTTGTGATTGATTGACTTTTTCAAAGGTATTTGTGTGGGATTTAAAACGTCTATGCTCGATTGAAAACACTACTAAGCAACGCTTTCATTTGTGTATTTTTAAAAAAATTTAGCATGCATGCAACAGATTTACACAAATATTTTTCTATCCCTTCCTCAACAGAGAAAAGGTATATAAAAGTTCTAAGCACGCCTTAAAAAAAATGAAAATAAATATTATAACAACACATAAAGTTAATAAAAATACATATAATGTAACTGCAATATAGGAAAGTTTCATTAAAACCTAATGATACTTAACATAAAGGAACTTCGAAAATTAACTATATTAATTGATAAAATTAGCAACGAAAACATCCAAAACATGGAAGAATATCAAATAGTTACATTTAAAATGTAATTATGTGTTATTTCAGTGGAAAAATAGCCCAAGCATACTGCAATTTATAATGCTACCAGTATCAGAATAGTCGCTTTATTTTATTCGTATGGAATGGTCGTTTTTATGCTCATAAGTAATTGACAATTTGCCAAATGTATCCCTTTCTATTTTACCTGATTTATTTGAGCAATTTTAAAAATTTGAAGAGTCTGCAAAGCAGGGGGGATATCGTATTTTTAACAAATATACTTTAAGTTGAATAGTCACATTTTTGTGTGTAAACAATTTACAAACAAAACGGAACTGTACTTCAATTAATGTAAAGGATACAGCATGCAAACCCTTAAACAGATTTCTCTTGTTATATTGTACATTCACCGTTACCCTGTTAAATATATTCCATAATTCTAAAATTGTCAACCCATTCAGGTTATTGCCATTAACGGACTATGAGGACTGTATTTTATGATAAAAAAGTATCATGATTTTTACGCCAAAATTAATCGTGCAATACTTTAATTGGATGCGAAATGTACACATGGTGCTAATTTCATTAGTGTCAATTCGGTTCCCGCCTATGAGAAATGTGCAAGTTGAAACATGTTCAGTTCTGCTTACAGAAAAATGGAAGCCACACACATCAAACACAATATGCTACTCTGAAATTCTGCTTTCGTCTTAACAAATCTTCAGCTGAGGCCTATGCAATGTTACAGGAGGCCTATGGAGAGTTTTTTCTTCCCTATAGCAAAGCTTGAAAATGGTTTAAAATGTTTAAAGAGGGGAGGGAGGTAAACAGTTCCAAAGATAGGTGACCAGAAGTTCCAGGTTGTGCTCTTAACAGAAGAGAGCATTAACACTGCTCCTCGTTGTGACAGAGGATGTCATGAAAAAGATGCGGAGTTTCTTTGAGAAGTACTATTCACTACTGATGAAGCTTGGCTACATCATTTCGATATTGAGAGCAAACATCAAAGCTCTGTTTGGAAATGCCCATCATTATAAACACCATAAAAGAAGCAAAAGTGGTTGCTTCTGTTGGGAAAGTTACAGTCATTGTATTACCCAGGGAAGCGCCTGCCAATCCCTCATATAACTGGACACGCATTACATATAAGTTTACAGAATTCGGCTCCCTTTGATGTATAACAACTGAACTCATTTTTCACAAAATGCTGACATTGCAGTGGAGTTTCCACACACGTTTGCAGTTCGACAAGAGAGCATGTTCTTTTTGCATTTCATTATAATGAAAAAAGATATCTTGTTCGCTATTCAACTCTTTAAAATAATGAATATAGGTGTTACATTAAAACCCTTTAGGCGAGTATTTCATTGAATGATGCAACTTTAAGTTTATGGTTAATCGCATTGTGTATGTAAAGAATTTATAGTATTCGTTTTCTTAGATTAATACTATCCAGTGTTATCACTAAGAGTATATCCACCATTATTTTAGAAAAAAATTAATTATTTAATAACTACATATTAAAATTTGTAACAAACAGAAATTATAATAGTAGGTATAACATGAATAACTCTGAAAACATAACTTTATTCTTGTTGAATTGTAAATTATTTTAAGATCATATTTACCAACACCGATGACCAAGGTGTTTCTCCTTAACTATATATGCATGTGCAAAACCGTCCATTGGGAAATCGAACACCAGAATCCCCAGCATTTTGGGCACAAAGTCGCTAATTTGTAACCGAACTTTTTCTACCAATAAATATTTAACATAGCTCACGTTGTTTCGGTATTTACATTAATATATTTATTTATTTTATCAGATGTGACAACGCGCTTAGTTCATAGATCTGAGAACCAAGTTAATATTGCTAATTTATTATTTCTTAGAACTTTAGACTACTTATAATTTTTTCCTTCATTTATGCCAGCATATGGCAGTTTATTTTCGATGGACTGCAAGCAAATCTAACCTCTTCTGCTGCTAGCATAACCTAACTTCACTTCACCTGTACTATTATTTTTATCTTGGTAAATTAATTATTAAAAAGTTTCGTCAATCTCTAGTAAATCTCTTTATAACAACTATGTCAACATTTTATACTCATCCTTTGGTTATGAACTAAGCTAAAACAATTCATCCAAAAATTCACCATATAAGAAATATATAGCTGTGATGGCCGCTTATTGCCAAGTACACCACCTGCAGGGTAGCCAACAAGAAGTAAAAATGAACCGCTTCCAAGTATGTAAATCATTCCAAAATGTACCCCATCATATATGTAATAGAAAAGGAGATATGATAAAGGGAGTACAGATCTATGAAAAAGTGTATAAAAGATCCTTTCTATCAAAAAATATTATCATATCATTGAATTTAGAAAACTAGTGTTTACAAAACTATTAAAGAAAAGAAAATTTTTGCAAATAATCCCGTACGTGTTACCTTAACTGCTCTTCTACATAGATGAAATATGGCTAAAATCTTCAAGATACTCTATTTTTAACTTAAAATAACTGCAAAACCTCGTACTTTCATAATATACATATATAACATTTTCACATGCAAGGATTTTAAACGCCCATTGAGAAATATGAGTTTTTAAAAAGGAAATTCTAGTTACATTTTATAATTCCTGTTTCAGTTTTATTACTTTTATTCAGATATTATTCGCACCTAGTTAGAAATGAACAAACGAAAAACAGAGAATCAAAACAATACGAAAATATATGTATAACAACTAGTTTTCTCAAAATCAAATTAAAATTTAAATGTTAATATTTTATATATTTTAATATGATCTAAAGTATGTATTCTATATCATGTGGAACTTTTAGTACATTTATATGCAAAAATAAATAACAACCTTTTTCAAAATGCATCAGAAATAACAATTCGATACTTCTATGACAAACGTCTGCTTCAAATATTCAAACTTTCGGTGAGTAAATTGGAAGATATATTGTGAGGCCATCAGGCGATTTGATGTCATAAGGTATGTAATTATATAAGCCAAGATTATTCTGGCTCTTTCCATTGTACTTAAAAAATGTAACCTTTAGGTCAGTTAAATTAATAATTCATTTTTTATGGTTACGTTTACGCAGCAAGCAAGCACAGTGTTAGTTTTAAGTACAGTTAGTGATTAACTTATTGTACATTACTTCCACTTTTCCTCCATCATACTCACGTTATTATTAAATGAGGATCATTTATGTAATTTCGTACATTCTTTGCCTTTTAATTGGCTTTGCTTTTATGGTTGGTTTTGCTAAAAGGATCAATTTACATTCTTGTATAAAGCGTTCAGCTTTTGCACACTTATGGTGCTGTATGCTCTAAGAAGAATTGTTCTAAAGAACATGGCAAGGTTCACGATTTCTGTTCTCGAAAGGGATATTGCGCGAAAAGTGAATTCGCTTTTGGTGTTAGTGATTAATCAATTTGCAGCAACTTTCATTAAGAAGCCGTAGGCTTTGAACACTTTCATACTAGTATTTTGTCAAACCAAATTCGAGTGTGCGAACACACACAATTTGAAGTGTATGTGTAGCTGTGCAAAATGGAGGAACGTAATGCAATAGAATCAGAAAAGTAATCTTGTTGCAGATCAAGTTTCCACATTTCTGCGAAATTAGTATTGTGGGACATGAGAGTGAAATCAGAGCGTGACCAGAGCGACGTTTCCATTGGGAGATTGTGAAAAGAAAATCTAAATTACGACTTGATAGTCCTTCCCCAAGAAAAGTTGAGAGTCCGAAGCGAAAATACATTCTCTAAAATTATCTTCAAAATCGGCACGTGTTTAGGACGTATTGAAGATGGTATAGTTAACTGTCAAATTCCTTGCTTTCTAGAACTTCAATAAAATTAATCTAGAAAATAAAACCCCCAATAGATAGACTTAAGGGCATTTATTTTAACGAATATTAGAAATCAGGTCTTATTAAACACTGAAAAATGCAAGAAGGAATAGTTTAAGTTTTTTTCAATTTATTTATAAAGGACAAGAATCAAGCAAAAACAAAATGCTGAGCCGAAGACAGAAAAAAGGGAGAATGAAAGTGGGCAAGATAAGGGAAAAATCAATATGCATAAATTTTATGGCAGTTAAACTGCGCATGAAGGGAAGTTTTTCAGCACAAACTTGTCTAGCTGTCTAAAAGTTGTCGTGTGTGGATTTTCACACTTGACTTGACAAGCGGCTTCCTTTACTGCTCCCATGTCCATCCGTGTCACTCTGCATTTTCATTCTGCTCTTTTCTCCTCTTCCGCTTACCATACAGAACTTTGAAATGTCTGCTGCCGGCGATCGGACATTCCAAGGAGCAGTTCCATACAAAGAAAGAGGACACATAGGGACAATGATGATTCCTACCTCTCCTTCCAGGTATAAAGGAAAAGAAAGGACAGTAGCACAGATAAATAAACGTTGTTCCTGCCGACATTGTTGTTTCTAAAAGATAACAAATATCTCTAAACCAAGAAACCTCTTCACCATTTTGTGTAGTAACGGTTCAGTGGCCTGGGGGAGGAAATGGGGCCTCCCAACAAATGTTTGGAATGAAAAGAAATACAGCATGGAAATCTAAACCAACTGATGAATCCGTGATGGAAAAGATACTTTTTATACTGTCCCCTATCAAGATGCAACACAGAACAAATAAATGTTTTCTTATCTCTTATATATATTATTGTAACAGATGGCAAACCTTTTTCTTTTAATCGTCCTCCGTTTTCTTTTCTTTCTGCAGGTAAGGAAATGCTATACTCCGGAAAATGCCATAGTGATGGCAAATGTGAACCTGATACTTTTCTCTAGGACGTTCAGTTCAAGAAGAATAACTGCTGTTAACGAATGATTTGAACATGTTTCAAAAACGTTGAAAATGGCACGGCTCTGCGTAAACACCGAATAGTTCTTAGATGTATTAGTATTAGGTCGTTCACACATGAACGGGGGTTATGTCATTTAAACTTCAATTAAAATACCAATAAATTCAAAATTAATCTTATTAATAACGATAGGCACCATCGGCATCAACACATTTTTGCCAATTAGTGTCAAGTTATTGCCCTTTCGCCAGGCTTGGGGAGCATTCCACAAATTCGAATGGATGGTGGTTGCATAAAAAAAGTGATTTTTTAAGATGTTAAACATTTAAATGCAATCTCAGCTTCTTGATTATTTAAGGGTGTATTTGTGGCCGGACGTTTTCATGAAGAAGAATAGGCCCTTTTCTATTTAATAGTGCTGGCTACTTCTCTAGCAGTATCTGATGCATTTTATCAATTTATTGACATTCTTCGGAACAATTATTTCACCAACGATGAAGAACAATGCAGTGTGTTTAACCAGGCGTCGGCCACTATTACAGTCACTATAGCCTTCTCTTAGTTTTGCGAAGTATTTTGATGCTTCTTCGAGATTAGCCATAGTGCCGATCGCTTGTGATTGTCATAGATAATTAAGTTTTCATCACAGGTAACAATGCCATCCAAAACGGGACAATTTTTGTAGCGTATAAGCAGTCTAAACTCTTGAGCAAAACCCGATGACTTTTATTTTTCATCTGGAAAATATAAATTTTTAGAAATATTTTATGAAGGAAACACACAAATACAATGCGGCCAAATTCATATCTAGCACGTGTGTGAAAATATATATTATTATTTCGGCTGTACTCTCAAAAATTCAAAGTATTCAAAAGGATATCCAAAAAAAAAAAAAAAAAAAAAAAGACTGAGTTGTTGGGAAATATGGGAAAAGTTGTCATTCTAATTAAGACATTTTAGAGCTTGCTTCAAGGCTAAATCAGCCGTGCACAAAGAAACTTCTCACACACATACACATACACACACTGCTCTCTTATTGCCGAGCACGTAAACGTATGCTTGAAAATGCATATCATGCTGTATCTTTTTCTGACACTGCTGACGCACATTCCACCTAAGGAGAATACGTGATGATTATGACGCGAAGAAATGCCACGCAAGGAAAATTTCAACTTCACCATAACTGAATAAGGTGCTTAGTATTACTATTATTTGCTACTTGATATCTCGTGCTCGTTAAGTCAGACATATTTATCGTGAGGCATGACGAATTGAGAATTTTATCATATTCTCGTTTAACATGTACTTAGTGATGCTTATTTTACACTGGATTCATGCTACTTTCAACAAATTTATAATTTACTTGCTTTTTTTTTTTTGTTTTTTTTGTTTTTTTTGTTTTCGCATCGCTAATTTTTTTAACATAAAACACATTATTACAAGCTGGTCTCTAAGTTAAATTCTGGAACCTCTTGCAAGATATTAATACTTTCATTCCATATGTATATGTATAAAGCTACTTTAATCATTGCTTTATATCGATGCACTTTATTTACATATTCGAAAGATAATGCTACTGAAGAACACATTTAACAAAAATCACAACGTAGGATGTATTTAGTTTAATCACTGCTTTTATTGCACTGAATATTTAGCAAAACATAAAAGAATAAAAGAACATACACATATTTCTTTAATTACTTTTACTGGATGTCAAAATAAATAATTGTCTGTATATAATGTGAGTTTATATATTAATATTTTTTCTTTTTAGCAAATAGACTAATCTATTATCTTATTATTAACAGTGTGGCCCTATTCTCTGGCGCGGCGAACTCGTGTCGCTAAACACTTATCTTTTTAAAACTGGGATACTATAAATAAAATAAATTATTTCAGCATTCTCTCTCTTCTTGCAGAATACGCTGAAATATTGGTAGATCCACTAGTGTAGATTAGTGTAAATATTAATTTGTTTTTATGAAGACATAGTACAAATGGGCAACGCTTCTAATATCTTCTGTATGAACGGACAGGACAGAACTCGTTTATTTTATTTGTAGTACTCAAGGTTTAAAAAGGTGAAGTGTTACGCTTCATGGGTTCGAGGCGAAAGATGCCGGCGCCGCAGGAGGGGAGATTTGCACCGACCGATAAGCTACTGAATTGAGAATGAAAGGTTTTAAATGTGTCTTACTGTGTATTTCAATACTGGATAGTGCTATTGGACTAATCCAGAGAATGGCAATACAAGCTGTTGGTTGTAAGCGCATTATAAACGTAATCATACTTTATGTTGTTGCCCTATGAGTTAATTGTGTTCTTTAATTGCTTACCTTTTAACTAGTGTGGGAAGTATACCTAAATTTCTTCTAATGATAATATTTTTATGACTTTTAATTTAATGGTTGCCACTTTGAATTTTTTTATAATACGTTATTGACTATTGCTTTCTTATAAGTTCCGTGCAAGTTAACCGATTAAATGCTTAGCTACGATGCCACTTCAATTGCGTGCACACGCCTACTAACGGGTAGTGATCATTTCGGTATTCGAGGTCAGCAATCTAAGTATAAGGCAGTGCAAAAGCGTCTGTGGTTACGTTCAGTTGTGTGTTCACGAGTCATGATGCAACTCACTACAGAAAGAAGAGTTTTCATTTCTTGCAACTTTATAAAACAAGAATCACCTGTTCCTTTATTTACGTTTTGAGAATGGTTTCTTGAAATTTACCCACCTAACAGAAGTGCATTTCATAAAATATCAACAAATGAAAAACTAAAGGGGCAGCATTGGAACGGAAAACAAATTAGAATACCTCACAGAGGAAAGAGAACAAAATTACTGAAAGTTCAACCTTACAAAACAACAAAGGAGAAAACCTTAGAACAAACTCAGAGAGGAGAGAACATTTTGCAGCTGGTTTCTCGAGCATATGTATGGCTCCAACATAAACTCAGAATTAGGTTATTTAGTGGCGAGGCGTTGTTTCACGTGCATGGATGAGTTAATACACAAAATAATTCAAGACTGTACATGAAAGAATGTGTGCCGGTCGGCCAGCTTAGCGGGAACTGTGTTGCAGTCATGATGTTGCTGAGAGCGAGCCCGGTTAAACTGGCGATTCTGCATTTTCAATTAGCCAACCAATTTTGTTGGGTGAAACACCAGGAGACGCCCAATAGCATGAAAAAGTGAACAGAAGGTTGCAAAAGTCATCAGAAAAAAATATGAACTTGTTGGAAGCTATTAACCCATCCGCCGAACCCCCCTCCCCAAACCGATTTAATTTATAGCAAATTTCGGGGGCAGGAAGTAAAATAGAGTTTGAGTGGTGAGGATGGGTGATATCAATGTCGTTTCCAACAGCAAGAAATGCATTAGATTGTAGCGAAGTTGAAATAAACGAAAACACGACTGTTAATTAATTAATTAAGTAATTAATTATTAACTACTACTTTTTTACTACTGAGGCACCACAGGCGGTAGACACTGATGATACATGAAATGAGATGATAAATTGGGAAAGGATTTTTTTTTAAGTAAGGAAGCGTTCCAGGCCTAAGTTTAGGGTACCTCCCCGGCATTTGCTATTTATAAGGACTGAGGAAAACCAAGAAAAGAAACTCAGTCAGGGAAGACTGTCCTGGTGGGAATCTAACCCCAGACCTCCAGCTCTCGAGTTCGCGCCTTAACGACCTCTGCCATCCATGGCGGTAAGACGGCTGTGTTGGATACCTCTTCACAAAATTTAACAGTTTTGTCATAGCTAACTTGACAAACATAGGCAGGTATTCGATATTACAGGGATTCTCGTTAAACTTAAACCTAATCTAAAATTTTACGCGTGCAAGCATGTGTGAACCAACAACAATTTCAAAACATTACCCCTAAGTTATGTTTAAGTTAACAAGATTAATTCCACAAGAATTCGTGGCCTCGCTTTAATCATTTGGGGCGAAGAAATGCTTTTATTCCTCACTATAGTAACATTAAAACAATTGGCAACTCTGAAAAATAGTGGATAAATGTTAAAAAACGATGCACAGAACCCCCCTGTGGAGAATAATGAACTACTCGGACTCAATAGCTCATTTGTTCATTTTAATTAAGAGTGGAAAAATAAAGATTGTAACAATTAATAAGAAAACGGTACTGTGGTTTTAACAGAAACCTAAATAAATAAAAAAAAATAAATAAAATAAAAAAAAAAACATAAGGGAATAAAGGAAGTAGCAATTAATGATTATATCCAAAACGAAAACATTTTAAAAACATTTCACTTTATATAACACTTTGTTTAAACTTTGTGGTATCCAAAAATAATTTTGAAATAGGTTTAATGCTAAAAATGATACCAGCTTACCGCAATTGCTTCAAATTGTTTGTGTTATACATTTCAAAGTCTGGTGTACACATACGTCATGCTTCATTAGGCAAGTCTGCTGAGAGATAAATGTTGGAAAAATAAGAATTTTGTTTTATTCATTACCTGAATTATCTAAAGAACTGACAAAGTGTAGGCCTGAACATTTTATTGTGCCATTGGTATAAAGCAGCCACTAGTTACTCTAGCTGGTCAGTTACACTATTGTGATTTTCTGCAGGACAATAAATATCACCCAATCCGGTAAAATTAGAGACAGTGCTAGCTGCTTGCAGCAGACGTTCTTATTAACAATGGCTTTTTGCACATAGCGTTCGCACGGTTTCGTATTTACTTCGTAGAATGCCTCGCAGTGCAGAAATGCATTCTTAGTAATTCTAATAGATGATAGCATGGGAAATAAGAGTGCTCTCAACACAGCATTCAAAGTTAAAGCAGAGGTAAAGGAATATTAGCAATACCATTTTTCCGCAATCGAATTTACTGAACCGTAGCAATTAAAAGGTGGAAAACATACATTCCTATGCGCAATTTCTTTTATTCCAACCTCTCTTTGCACTTTTTAATTTTTTAAATAATTTTTGGCAGGTTCTTGAAAGCCACAAATTTAAATAATTCTTTCAAAATGGTAGATTTATAAATATTTCTGAAACTCTGAAGATTGAAATCTGAAAATTAACTGAAAAAGGTGCGATTTAATCACAGAACAAGGCTTTATAATATAGTTAATTATCCCCTTTTCACCCTAAAATATCCAGTTTTTGCTAAACATTTTCCTCGTTACAAGTAAACGCACAACTTTATAAAAGGAATGTATTAGAGCCGCTTTTCTCTAATTTATAGATTGCTCTATCAAAAATATTTTTTAAAAATAATAAAATAAAGCTGACTTTTACCTCGCAAAGATAAATGAGCACAAGTTCAAAATTGCATTCCGCTTTGGTTAGATAAAAAATTTGTCACTCCCCCCCCGCAAAAAAAAAAAGAAAGAAGAAAAGAAAAGAGCCTGGAGGACATGCGAAAATTTCACTTTATATACTACATCAAACAAACTCGTCAGTTTGTACGAAACATTATTTTACGGATGGTTTCCGGAAGGTACTTGTTAACTATATGCACACGCTTAAATGTTGCTTGGTCAACATTGGATGTCAAAACCAATGAAAAGTCTTAATTTATGCTAAATATACAACGAAAAGATGGCTATTTAATGATATATTTTTTTCGAATTCAAAATTATGACACGAGTATAAATAATGTAAGCCAAAATATGGAGAAAAAAAACATGAATTAACCTTAAATCTTCCTGTACTATCCCTTTTTCTATAAACCTAGCAAAAAACTATAGTTGACAATTAAGTAGAAATAAAGAGAAAATCGTTATAAATGAAAAGTACTCTATCATACGGTCTGCAGTCCTGCGCAAACTAAACTACTAAAGAAGTTTAAGAAGGTATTTCAAAAAGAATAGTATTAGAAAATTAAATTAATATTAAAATAAGATATTTCATCATCCTACATTAACACACTACAAACAAAAATAATAAAGTGCTATAGGTATTGTTAATTAATATCGTCCGCATGACGATATTAATTGGGTTTTAGGTTCTATAAAATCTCAGAAGAGAGCAGACATAATGAAGTAACTGAGATCAAGCCTATCCTACACTTACTGAAAGATTCCCAGTCACCTCTTTCGGACAGTAAATCCCAAAACCCCTGCTATGCTTGCGTAAGACAAGCTGAGCCTTCGATCGGCTATTGGTGTCAGAGATAGCCCACTAGTTCAAATAGGAGATATTTCAAATGGGCAATAAAATTTGACAAATACCAGTCATTTAGGTTAGACTCAGCCCTACAGCCTTAGTGGACGCTTTGCTCTTGTGTACATTTACAAACAATTTAGAAATACGTATATCTAGACAGGCAACGCTTCTCCAAGGTTAACTACAGTAACTGGCTATCGATTGGCTACATAGCAGCCATTTCAAATTTGTTCATTTCATTAAGGCTTTAGGAAGATACTTGCTCTCCTGAATTTGAATTCTATTATCTATTCTGTTTTCTCTTTTAAGCTGTAAAAATCTTGGAATGGGAAATGAATACACTTATATTCATGAAATATATTATTTGCTATCAGCAACAATCAGTTAATATATCTCTGAGATTTCTCTGCATAGCAAGCGAAGCCAGTCGAAAACTAAAATGAATTTGGAAATCCCTTTTATATGCTATTTTAAACTGAATAGAAGATAGCTGTGGAACTTATAGTCATCTAAGGGTTTAATACCGAGATATCAAATTATATTTTCATCGCAGAAATTATCATGTGATGGAGCGATTACGCTGAAAACTTCTTACCCTTTTGCTTAAAATATTTTGGGCACCTGCTTAAAACTACGCTATTATTCAAGAAAATTTTCTTGAAAAATGATAATATTTTTCTGAACTATATTATATTAGTACTTCTGGAGTACCATTTTGGTAGACTAACCATTTCCTGTGAAAAGCAACGAGGTAATTTATAGGGAAGTTTTTTATTTTCCTAAACGGTAACTGGTTATCCAAATGTTCTAGTGAGATGCTGCACTTCTATTTTGAAGCTATTTAAAAATCCATTGAAAGACATAGGTACTTTCCTTCATGGGCAGAATTTAAACAAAGAATTGTCGTATATAAATATCTGCTGTTCGACTCTCTGTCTGGGTGCCATTTTCTAATGTACGTGACCTCAAATGAGAAAATAATGGGCTATAAGGCAATACTTGCGACGAACAGACTTGCCAATTAAAGACGGAAATATAATTTGACCACTACGTGGAATACTAAAATAAAATAAATGTTACCAATATTATGTACAAATAAATAATTCGTTTATACAGTGTTCATTTTCATCATATAATCTAATTTACATATCTTAAGAGTTCCCTAGGGGGAAAAAATTACTAATGACTACCGTATAGATTAATTCATTTTAAATGTATTTTCATACGTCAGTTACAAGGACGATTTAAAGTAGTATTTAAACTAAATATTAAAAACTAAAAAATAAATTTTATGAATTTGAAAAACATTGATTAGAAAGGAAAGCAATAGAACTAAGCAGAACAGAGTGAGTTTCTAAATTTGATTATTTAGGAAATAAACTTTATATGTCTCTGTCACTGAAACTCTGCCAGAAATAAATATATCTATCAGACCGAAACTGTTGTCGTTCCTTGACTATCATACATCTGAAAATATTTTTGAGAAATGGAACATAACAGGTATAAAAGGAATATAAATGTATGAAACCAGATATAATATGCTAGAAAAAGAAACAATCGACTCATATGGCTGCAGGGTATTTATCCATATTATGGTTTTCACCTATGGGATTAGACACACTGATTGCAGCATTCAGTAAATTAAAAAGTCATTATTGGCAGTTATAAAAACACATGTTTAAGGCTATCTCAATGGATAAATGAAACAGAGAACGTCAACTTTATATTAAATTTAAAGATTTCGAAACGATAATAAATAATAAGAATTTTAAAATATCCACAGTAAAGACAAAATTACCATATTCCGAGCGAAATATGTTAAACAAAAGTTGTCATAAGGAAAAAAGAAAATAATAATAAGGTGAAAAAGTTTAATCATAACGAATGTGTTGTCTAATTCAATTATGTGCAATAATAGAACACAAAAAAGTTCAAAAGCTCAGAGCACTTATGGAAAAATAACAATTACAACACTGTAAAAAGACCACAAAGATATCAATTAAAATAAAGTAAAAAGTGTTCGTGTCTATTCCATCCATCCAGCCCATGAGGGGCTAAGACTGGCCGCGGCGGCTGCTGTTTCTTTTTCTCCTTCTCCCGGTATCAATTGACAGAGGACGGTCTGCAGGATAGCATGTGATCAGCACCCTGACACCCCGGCACCCCACCAGGTGGCATTACATTTCTTTCATATAGATTCTTGTCTTTTAACGATTCAAAAGTTTAAATATCTACAAAGTGTAAAATTAATAAAGAAATTTATTCCTTAGATAGAGTAAGAAGTTGTAAGAATGAAAATAGAATAATAATATGCAAAACAGACAATAAGTTGAAAATTTTTGCATAAGAGATAAAGTTTTAGAATATAGGTTTAGATGAAATGGACGTTTACAAATAATTATTCAAAAAGACTTCTAATATATTTCCTTCAGTATCAAGAAAAGGAAAAATGTGATATACATAGACGAAGAATGAGATGGGTTGAGGTCGGAACGGGTCAAACACATGTAAGAAGACGACTTGAGATAGGAAAATGTAAAAGACATAAGTACTCTTGAGATTTTTTGATGTCGCCGTGTGGACATAATATATTGATGAAGAAGGCTCTGGCTACAAAGTTAGTACTATTGTTGAGTAGGATACCGAAGCATGTGATTGTTCTTTTATATTCTACATTTTAATTTACTATATTCACCGACTCATAAGTCAATGCCTGATCAATTATATTAAATGTAGATAAATATAAAGTAAAATGCGGTAAATGTTCACAATTACTGGTTATGTATGCTTAGTAAATGTAGGCAACAGAAAGAAAATATTATATATGTTTCTACTTTTGCCATAAATGACTTTCAATGGTAAATGCTGATAGATGCAATTTAATTAGAATACTCTCCACAAGTTGCATCGCTTCTTTGTTATGTAAAGTTGCTTTGGTATTACTAAAACACCAATGCATAATCATACTCATTTATGTGGGCTGTGGTAAAATATTTGAGTAGAATCTGTTTTTATTATACTTTTAGGCTATGATAGTACGATATCATACATTGTTTTAAAAAGTCCTAGTTAATTTTTTCCAAATCAAGGGGAATGGCGATTAAATGTTTGTGAAAACACTAAGAAACTAAGTAAAATAAAAGATCACTGGAAGATACTAGTTTTATTCGAGTAACACATTTCTTTTGACGTTCAAATATATTTCGCAAGGAAACAAATACAATCGTGAGTTGATCAGGTAGCAAAATGAATTTATGAATAAAATGCTCAATCCATCTAACTAAAAGCACATAAATAATTGTGCGAATGTAGTGCAGTCTGTACAGTACCTACGTATAGGGTTCTGGGCTCGATTCCAGGTCAGACAGAAAATATCAAGAAGGGTATCTTGTTATTTGGCGTTGAATATGAGGCGTGCTTGTATGTGTATGTGTATATGTGTGTGTGCGTTTGTGTGTGTGTGTTTGTTAAACAGAATAAATACATGTCCCTGTAAGTACCGCAAACTTAAAACTAAAATAAAAAAATAATAAATTACACAATTTTCTTATCAGCTGTTTCCTTGTGCAGATATCCCTGCAATATCGCCGTTTCATGAAAACATATAAACTAATATGCGCAACATTACATTTCCAACTTCCATAAATGGGGAACGGTAATTATTTAGAATTTCTGAAAATGTGACATACTAAGATTATTTCCAAGTTTATATATTGGGAAAATATTCACCAGCAATTGTTTAGAACAGCCTGATTTCTACTTTGACCGTAACATGTAATCTCTTTCTCCCACTTATATGTAAAGTCAGTCAAAAGGTAACTTTTCGATTTAAATGTTCTCATTTAATTCAAATATTTTATTTTGAAGGTCCATACATGCCTGTAACTTCTTGAACACGAAGGTTAATACATTTTCAAATAAAGGAAGCATTGTAAAATAAATTGTTCTTATTACTCAAATATACTGCTCTAAAATGAAGACTAATAGCTATGGCTAAAAAACTAACAACAGAAAAACCCTCATGGATGAAACTCATGAAAGATCCAGTTCGTAACAGTTTTAGTTTCAGGAAACCAGCCGCAAGAATCGGCAGGGAACAGTCTTCCTTTGTGGCGTGCTCAAGCAATTACCCCATATCGTGCTGTAAAACGGGGGAAAAAAAAAAAAAAAAAAAACTGCTAAGTCTAAATTGCTTCCGTTTTCTTTATCTCTCTCTTTTTGGCTGTTCACTCACAGCCCTCAAATGACACGCTATGTGATGCTTTTTCCACCCCTGGAGCAAAGTTTCAAACAATTTCCGTAGCATGTACAAAGAGCTTTACATTAGAATTTAAACATTTGGGGGGGGGGGGAGCCAAATTTTAGTGAGGACGAACATCAGTTCATATTTTTAGAGTTATGCCCAGTAACCATGCCTTATCTACAGGCGGAAAAAAGACAAACAAATAAAAGAGAAAAAGAGATAGAAATAGGAGAAAGGGAACCAAAAATAAAAAATAGATTACAAAATAAAAGAAACATCTGCTGGTGGATAAATAGACATCTACGCAAATGTCACAGCGATTTCTATGGAACAGTGAGTAGTCGTCAACCAGAATATTTGGGAGAGAAATGGAACATTTCAGATTACCGATTTGCACAGGATTTTGCTATTATCTACAAAATCTATGTTGGTCTTAAATACATTTTATAACATGGAAAATAAATAAACAAGACTCCCATAAGACTTTGTTTTTTCAGAAATTACATAAAATACCTCGTAGTAAGTGAATGAAATTAGTGCATTTTACAATAACAGACCTCTTCTCAAAATGTAATGCTTTTATCATTCAATCCTCCGGAACATATTGCAACAGTAATTATCATTAATGTGATGCAATGTAAACATGACAAGATAGGCATACTTTAAACATCTATGGTATACTTAAAAAGAGTTAAAATCTTTGGTGCCATTTTGCCTTGGTCCATGGTTTGTGTTACCATAGCTTTCACCAACTTCTGCGGTTGATATCATCAGTGGACAATGAACAACTGACTGTTGTCAGTTGGTTGGTCCATCTCTGTCTGGTTTTAAAAGGCCGGTCAATATTATGTGTGTGGGGGAAGGGGGAGTGGTGGTTGTTTGTTTTTAAGAACTCGATTGTCGTATTTACAATGTTTCGCTCCTGGCTCGATTGGAAAAAAAAAATGTGTTTTTGCAGCTACCTCAGTGACTGGTATCAAGCAATTTACTTTCTTGTTTTTAAAATGCAGCACCCTTTGTAACAATCGTTGTTAACCAGTTGCTTCTTCATTATTACTCAAACTGAAAACATTGCTTTGTTTTGACAGTGATCTTAAAACAGTATTCTGTCATAGTTGTAACTGCAAGTTGGATAGTCTGGATATAGTTGTGACTTTCCACAGTAAACTCTTCGAAGCTGTGAAGTCGGCAACAGAGAAATTTTCTTCTGCTTCTACTGGGTCTTGAGTGAATCGTCGATATTTAGCAATTACAAAAGTACTTCAAGTACTTCAATTCCAAATATATGTCATTTCAGTTGGCTTCCTGACGAACCAAGGAACTGAAGTCTTTAGGAGGCCTATCCAAAAAGCCATAGAAATAATTGGAAAAGTCTGTTCAGAAGGTTAATGTTGTGTCAGGTAAGGAGGGTGTAGTTTTCCCTGAAATGAAATCCGTGCAGAATAAGAGCCCTGGATACTTAAACTTTTCTCATTTTGTTTAGCTTATTTAATTGTACAACTGTAGTACCTTCAACAATATTATTGCTAAACAGTTGCTGTTTACAAATATACTCCGATAACATCTTGCGATTTTGAGTGATATTTCGCTGTGAATATAGAACATTTTGAAATCATGTTTGATAAATAATTAATTATACATCTATTTTCAATATTGCTTAAAATCCCGAAGGCTCTAAAAGTATTTGAATGTAATATTTGTAGCACACGTGATTAGTTAATTAGTGATTATTTTAAAATCACATGTGTGAACTTACGGTTATTTAGAAAGATTTTTTTTCCATTGAAAATATAAATATATGTCACATACGTAGACCGGTTAATAAAGAATGAAAAATTTATAGGCATAAATTCTCGGGCTAAAATTTAACTTTGCAATATTTTGCTAGCTTAATGCGTAATGTGCGAATGACAATTGTTGTCACTTCCAGTTTCCCCATATGATAGGTTTGAAAGTTGAAAAATGTTTTGTTCCACCTACAGCAAAATGGAGGTGACACGCGAGAGCAATTTGCTACTCTGAAATTCTGCTTTCGTCGCAACAAATCTTCAGCTGAGGCCTATGTAACATTACAGGTGATCCACGGAGAATTTGTTTTTCCTTATAGTACAGCTCGGAGGGGGTTTAAAATGTTTAAAGAGGGAAGCAATTAATTACAAAAGGATCTTTGAACCGGGGCTCAGTTTATCGTCTAACAGAACTAAATAACACATCTAGTGTTATTGTGAGAGAGAATTGTCAAATAACATTCAGAGCACTTTTAGAAATTCTAAACATTTACTGACATTGTTGATACAATGCATGTGAAAAAAGGGGTAACAGGATACCCTAAGATAATTTATCACAAGTAAAATCACAAGAGGGTCTGAGATTACCGATAAATTCATAGACAGAAGAACACCAATTGTCAGTAATGCCAATGGAGAAGAGCAAAATACGGGTTTAGGACTATTTCATAAATAGGATAAGAATATTACAATCACTACCGTTCGATTATTTAATACCTCCTGAGGAAAAAAAAAATAGCATTCTGTGGTTTGGAATTCCTAATTATAAGATCAATTCGCACATTTGACGCATCACTAAAACGCTTTGAAGAGTCCATTTTGCGTTATGACGTCGATTGTCTATGCCTTTGTTGCTATCAATAGCTCCCTGCCGACTCTCGCAAAAGTGATCAGTGCTGCGAGTTCAGGGATTATATAGTGGAGGCACAGAGTTAGCTACACTGACAATAAGACAAATGTACGTCGCGTGATAAAACAGATTTGATAGTTTTTTGTATATAATTTCACTCCGTAATCCGGCTGTGGTTGGTCAAAATTCATTTTTTTTTTTTCTTTCGTTTCATTGATCGATTTTAAGAGGAGGTCACGTGAGTGAAATAGTCATAATTCAAGGGGTCTAAGATCAGTTGAAAGAAAAAAATAATAATAATTAGATATGATGCATTCTAAAAATGAGATAATGAACTTATTTAAATGATAATAGTAAATGATTGCTTAATATAAACATTAAAAATTGAAAATAATATTTATAGCATGAACCAATTAAGTTTCGACTGCAGCCAAAAAAACTACCGTACTGCCATTGAGACAGTATCTACGAGCTGCCACCCCCATAATTAATTAGAGTGATTATAGCAAGTAATTTTATGTAGCTACCTTATTTTAAGCATGAATGTAGTTTCATTTCTATATTCTGTACAAGTGTTGAATTATTGTTTGTGATGTTCCTTTCTTGCAAGAATGCAGAAAGCTATTCCCAGCCATAGAATCTGACCTGTCGGTCCTGGTGGTGTAGTGGTTACCATACTTGCCTCCTAAACCCAAGATCGCGGGTTCGAACCCGGCCAGGACCGATGGATTTTTTTGGGGCGTAAAAATCTTAAGTATGGCTTCCTTCGGAAGGGAAGTAAAGCCGTGGGTCCCGTATCGTACATTTACGGCACGAAAAAGAACCTCAAGCCTGAAAGAGAGGCCTCTGAGCAAAATTTGTCGGCCGTTTCACGCCCTGAGTTGAATGGGACGCTGATGACCTGAGCTGTTAAAGAGCGTCCATAATTAATCATTCAAAAAAAAAAAAATCTGACCTGGAAATTTCTGTTGCCTATTGTAGTAAGCAAAACTGATATTTTCTGGAGAAATTTCTAAACGGAAAATCCTCGAGTAAGATGTTTATTTGTATACTGTTAGAGAATTGTAAAGCTAGGAAGACGTAATATAGAATATAACTATTACGGGGGTGAAAAGAAAAGGGAATAACCTCGAAGAGAGATCCTAACGATTCTATTTAATACATATACACAGATATAGATGTAGATGACATGCAAGTAGTCACGTACGCCATCTAACCAATAAAATAGCAGAAAAATGGGAGGGAACTGATTACCCAATAGAAATGCGAAGATGGGAGAAAATATTCACGATTTTTTAAAAACATATTTGAAAGAATAAAGATAGGTTCGTGAGACCGGCAGACTGCCATGTTTATTTAGTCTTGCCATTCTTGCGGCCCAGGGCTGTCGATCCAGATTCTCTCCGTTCAATTCTCCATTTAGTTCAGTTGGTTGGAATAAAAAGCATTCTCCTTTCGATTCTCAGTCATTGTGGAAGAGTAAGCTCTAGCAGTCCAATTATCTGTTTCAGTTTAGTTCAGAAGAAGAATATCGTTTGTGGAAAACTATCAGTGAACAGCAGTCAGTCATGTCTCAGAATTAGCTGAATTTAGTGGAGTTCAAGAGCAGAGTTTTAAAGGTATTAAAGTGCGTTAACGTCAAAGTGATCGCCAAAGTTAGTGCGAAAGTGGCACATATTCTCCAGAAATAACGGCAGTACATTTTATGTGAAATAGTTTATGAACAATAAATTGTGTTTCATCTCCCATAACGATAAATTTTATTAATCTCTAAGACTCCTTCACCTATGATCACAGGACCATAAAAGTATCCAGCAGCAGGGTCTCAACAACCGTGGCAAAATATACGTCAGCGGAAACCAATCGTCGGAGAGGAAGAAATTATCGTTTACCCCGGAGATTCCATATAATCTAAACATTTAAATTAATCCTTCCAAAATCTTCTTCTCCTCATATTTTACATATTAAATTAACACCCCTTGATATTTAAAACCGTCGTATCATACATCGGTTAAGACTAAATTAACAACTCATTGGGATAATCTTGTGGTATCTCCAATATGCCCTAATATACCAAAATGAACAGTTGGAGAGCATTGTTTCCTCTATACAAGTATTACATTAACAATACCATTTTCTAATTTGAATGCATCCTTTTATGGCACTGTAATCTATAGACGAATTTAGGTGAATGTGAGGAAAATGCCATGCTTTATTGTACAGGCATTTTAAAGCAAGATAAGTTATGCAGATGTGTTGGCCGTGATTCCCTTCTGATAATCACTTAGCAGTTATTGTCGACAGCGCCAAACTACTTTGTCAATCAATCAGCAAATTGTATGTTTTTTATCTTTCTCATCTCCCTTCTCCAAACGTCGATCAAAATGAAGAAGTAAGCGTGACCTCAAATATGGAAATGAGCTTCGGCCAGCACAGTCACTGGGTTGATCAGTTCTGAAATCTCCCCTTCAGAGTTGATAGGACAGACAGGAACCCCTTTCAATTCTGCAGCATGAACTACGCACCCTTTGGTCTAATCAATTTGTACCGCCTGTCACAGTTACCCAAAGCATACAACATTTTTTTTTTGTTGCAAACAACAACACTAATCTACGATTTTTATCTTACTACGCACGTGCTAACAAGAGCCAATTAGCTATAAATTTGATTTTGTTGTTTACTACACCGCATGCAGCCTACAGGCTTTACCTGAATACATATTTGAAATCCTAATCAGAAAAACTATGTTCAATGTGTTGAAATTCTCCATATATAGTGTTTTACGTAAACATTTTAAAGGCTATATTTAAATTAAGTTCTTTCTTATTGAAGGTAACAAACGACAACATTGATTTAATTACACATTGTAATAAAGTCGTTTATGTTAATCATTTAAGGTTGAATTAGATAATTAGCCATTCTATTTCGTACCAGAAAATTGAAATAACAAATTAAGAGGATATTTATATATTCTTAAATGTGTATGTATAAAATAAATTATAGAAATACAGACCTTAAATTAAGATAATTTTTTTCTTATCCTCACAAAGAAACGAAAGAGGCATGCACACAGAAAATAAAATTATAATTTGTACACTAAAGACAAAAGGGCATTAAATAATGAATCCACAATTTACATTCAAGGTGCTAAAATAACTTTTTGCCTAATTTTTTGCAACGACGTCCGGCAATTCTTGCCATTAATAAATGAATATGTCCAGGAGAAATCTATTAAGTTTCCAATGCATTATTTCTATTAAACGAGTATATAAGCAACTATCCAAATATATTATAGAGAATGTTAATGTACTACACGAAATAATTTCCTAAACTGTGGAGAGTTCTTAGACCAGACATTTGAGACAGCGAATTTAAGGTACAAAAAAAAAAATAATAACATAGTTATATGCTGATAAGTCAGCGTTAAAGCAAATTGAGATTATTATTTGCCCTCGAATGACTTTAAATGTGCTTCACGAGCGTACCAATTTTCAACTCGCTGAGTAGGTTATTTATGTATTTTATGTTATGACTAAGTATGCTTATATTGGAGAAGAAAGCTTTTAGCATAAACCTAACACAAGCGAGGACACATGAAATCAGAGGGAGGGGTTAGAGTTTGTGATTGCAATTCAGAGACCATAGTCGGTTACATCAGAACAGTAAGTTGGAATGGGGTCAGCAGCATTATATGGTTGATGCTAAGTCAACTTTGCAACCTTGGTAGACAATTTTCCAGTACATCTAGTATATAAGATCTTAGGGTAAAATATGTAATCAACGAAACTTAAACTGCATAACAATGATTCACTTTTACTTAACACCAGTACTGCACCAAGGAGACATTCTCACAGCTTCGGTGTGTTATTCGGTATACTTTGGAATAATACGTCAGTTCGCTGGTTCAGATAACTCTGAAATATGAATGGGCAGATCCTGTCCCATTTCAGATACTTGTCTAAGATCCCTCTTCAAATCTCTGAAATGATTGTGGTGTAATTCATTAACATTTTCTTTATGCAGTATGAAAGAAAACCTAATGTACATTTCTCCTCAGGTATGATAAAACAAAATGCCGAAAATGTTTTTCCTTCAACAATTTCAGAAGAAAATACATTTTCTATTAAATTTCAATGTATGCTTTTATGGAAATATTTTGAGTGTTATATGCTGTAGTTAGAGTAAGCTATTAATGATAAATTTTAGAATTAAACTAGTTATCAAATGTACATGATCCAATTCAACGCCTAAAAAAGAATATAAAAAATTTCCTCATCAGCTCTAAAATGTAAATGTTAAAACTGGTAACACCGATGAAAAATATGCCCAATGTAGAAAAAAACTAAACATAATTATTTTCATTATTTTTATTTAATTTCCCTGATTACTATACATACTGTTTTGCAATGTAAATTATACTTTATAGTTAAACGTTGTTTGACTTTTGTAATTTAAACTAAGCAGAGATAAACGTAATATATTCATTTGTTTCAATGAACCTATATTTGCGTTTTCGATATGAATACTTAAATATAATATTTGCAAATTAGATTTAGTAGAGCAAGGAAGGCTTTATGTAAAATGTACACAAGCTGTGAGAAAATAATTTCTCGGTTTTTAAAAGAGTTAAGAAAAAATGTTGACTTATTTGTTCCTTTATCTGAAAAATTTACTATGCCAATAAGCTGAAAGAGTAAGTCTATGGTGTATTATGGTGCATTTTACTTTATTAAATTTGGTACTATCTCGGTGAATATTAAACGTGTAAGGTATTTTTTTTTTGCAAAGGTTAATCACTATAATGCGATGCATAATCTGTGTGAGAAACTTCTTTCCACTCTGTACACATGTGGGAGACCACACATAGGCTATGCAAGATCATGCTGAAACCACTGTACTCGAGCAGAAATGAATATTAGTAAAGTACTTTGCAATTTAAAATGTTTAAGCTAATCTCAGAGCATTTCTGGCTTATAGCCAAATGTTAAAGAAGGGAGAGTAATTGTAATAACATAAAGTTAGAAAACAGGTCTAATATGCTTTCAAATTCGTTTTTCCTACTGAACATAGGTATTAACAAAACATTGGGCCGATACCTCTGAAACATAAAAGTAATGATAAACTGAGTTATCAATGATCACTGTGAACTCAAAAAAACTACAACTCTGCAAGAAAGTCTTAATAAAACTTTTCATAAACAATTTGTACTTAAGGAGAAAACTTTGAAGAGCATAGATACAAATAGCTCCACTATTCGCATTTGGTTTCTCATGGGCAATACATCTGCCATAACCTGATAAACAAAATCTCAACAATTCACTGAAAAGTAAACCTAAATGAAATGCTATTCCATTGGAGTTGCCCAGAAGCAAAATAGCCGACTAAATGTACAATTTCCGTTTTTAGTTTCAGTTGGTTGATTAGCCTTGTAGCTTCTTTCCCGAGGCTTGGATATCAATGTAGTCGTAAAACAATGCATTACTGAACTACTATATAAAATAACATGTTTTATTTAATTATAATATATATAAATTATACCTTTATATTTAAATAACGATCTGAAGCAAATGCGGTGTTGGAGTGAATAACCGTTCTTATACGAACACAGGAAGTTCTTAAGTATTATTCCTCAACATAATATGCCTTTAAAATACTAAAATATGCATTTACATAAGCACTAAAAGCTTGAGTGTCTGCAAATTTATTCATAGTATCAGATTTCACGAGGAAATAAAACTAGTTTTGTTAGAGAAAAATTCAAAATTTTAGATTCTGATTTCTTCGTTATTCTCAATAACTGGAATGCTAAACTTTGTGATACAATCATTTTTCCAAAGTTTTTATGGCCCAACTTATTTCTCCTGCCCGTAAAATTTACATGAGCATAGAAAATATTCTTTCCACATCAAATGAAATGAAGCAACAAACTCTATAACAAGATGATATTAACGTCCACATCAGTTTACTCCAGTTCCCTTAGACCATCCTTCGCTGCGAGGACATTGGACTTTTTTTTAACAACTTCTAAATAATTACCGAGAAATGTCGGTTTTTTCTTTTGTAGACATTTTATTTTTTGTGTGCTTCTCTGTCTATAAATTGAACAGCCAGAACATTTTGTGGTTTCTAATTCAGAAAGTACGAACTATCATAAACATAGTTTTCTAAAGACTATTATAGTATGGTTCCAATTGCCAAATCTTTCTTAAAAATTGAGATATAAAAATGTATTATAAAATTAAAAATTCTAAAAAATTTGATATCATTAAGCATTAAAATATACAAACAATAAAGGCACAGCTTTTTTGCATAGCTGACAAAATAAAGCATTTCCATCAACATGTATTATTTTTTATTCTTTCTTGGACCATGGAGTTTTTCCCGAGTGATTTTTATTTAATTTATTTTCATTTCGATTTTTTCCTGATGCAACTGCCTCCAACTAATGTAACATTGTTGGATAAAGCAAACTACGGGCACCCACTTCTGTTTTCCGCCATGCACAGCATTACCAATCTTACTAGTTACACTAAATGGACAAGAATGACTCTGCTGTACGTTGTATGTTTTAACAAAGGGCATAAAATATTGTATTCGCAACAGAATCAAGAGTAGAAATATGCACTAAGGTCCAAGATATACACCTATATTCACGATCAAACATTCTTCATTTGTCTTAATTACACAAAAAAATGTAATTATTAATATATAGTAGTGTAGTGTTTAACGCCCGTTTTTACTACTGAGGCACCACAGGCGGTGGACACTGGTGATACATGAGATGAAATGATAAATTGGGAAAGGATATTTTTTTTTTTTTTTTTGAAGGAAGGAAGCGTTCCAGGCCTAAGTTTAGGTACCTCCCCGGCATTTGCCAGTTATGAAGACTGAGGAAAACCTGGAAAAAACCCCAGTCAGGGAGGACGGTCCTGGCGGGATTCGAACCGCAGACCTCCCGCTCACGAGTCCGTGCCTTAACGACCTCGGCCACCCGTGGCGGTAATTATTAATATATGCAACTCTAAAACAAATATACATGTACAATGTTTATCACCACTATTAATTATTGATGGTTATCAAAAGTGAATTGATTTAAACGTTTTTGTCCAATGTTAAATATTCATAACATAGATACTGCATTTGTAGGCCAGTTTACGGCCGTTCAGTAGCAACCGTTAACTCCGCTCATATAAATGACGTTTATCTACCTCTAATAAAACGTACTAACATAACATTTCTGATAGTAGTAAGTTGAAAGTACTGGCGCCGTAAGGAATTTGAAGGTATAAAGCCTTTACAACCGCAGAAGTAATATGTAAACAGTATTTTGGACTTACCAAATTAAAAAATACGAAAGATTTCGTATCATACTGCAAGAGATCGACTTTGAGCTTATCCAAAGTAGAAATACCATTTATGGTTTACCATGAAAGCGATACTTGTAGTTTAGATGTCACATGGAGGACGATAAGGAGAAATCCTGGAAGTTGGTCTATGTGACATCTTTATTGATCAGGCACATGGTAACAATGAAGATTTGGTAAAGGCCTCTTATGGAGTTCGCGCCATTATCGGGTTCTGATTAGGCACTGAAAAAGTTTACCCTTTATGGTCGTTATATTTGCTGTAGCTCTATTTTGGGAAGGTTTAGCTATTCTTATTTTGATTACATTTTAATTTTCATCAGACTATGTTTACTTAAATTGTAATTTTCTCAATATTTTATACTATTCTTTAGCGTAAAGGTAATGTTAATAGAAAGCCATTCACATGTAATATGGCTAGCTAAATAGAGCCAGAATTTTTCTAATCATAGCATTCTGGGGAGGAAACAGTCTTCGGCAGGCTGTAGAGTTTGAATACGACATATTTATGTAAAAAAGGGAAATTCTACAGAACACATTTTTTGGAGAATATGTGAAAATCATCAGCTGATTGAAACAACATGAACAAAACTGATAGCTTAGAATCTTCACATCTTCGCCTGCATAAGTACTAAAAAATATTTTGAAAAATTCAGAAGCGGTCGCATTAAATAAACATTTATTCTCATACTCTATGAGAAGAAAAACATTTTAAAGAATTATTATTGCCATGTCTAGATTTATTTTCAGTATATACAAACATCCATTATCCCTAATACGTTAAAAGTACAAAAGCACACAAATTTGTTCTATTGTGTGATAATCTAATATTAAGACGTAGAAAATATATAAGCAATATATTTCAGCAACGACTAAACATATGTTAACTTGTGAAAATTGGAGGAGCTAGAACGGCCATAGGAAAAGATACAAAAAAATTCGAGGGCTCTGAAAGCAATTACCCAATTACAATTATATGAATATATGAATGATCTACCCTAACTCGTATATTATTCAGAAAGTTGCTAATTATAAGTTGCTAATTATAAGTTAATGCCAATAGGACATTTCTGTAACCAAGATCTTGAGACAATTGTCTAGCATCGATCCAAGGCCCGCTTAGAAATAATATTTATGTATATTATACTCACCAAAAGGGTCATAGATATAATGGTCTACACATGTTGTTGCAAGTATAAGACAGGAGGCAAACAAATTGCCATAGAATGAGAAGGTTTCTCCGTAAAGGCATGCAGTATAATCTTTTTGGCTTAAGAGGGTCTCTTTGTAGTATTATTTCAGGTCGACTAGAACTTGGAAAACAACCGGCTATTGAACAAAACGCGATCTCAGTAATTTGGAAAGGACAAGTAATTCTTTTATTAACAGTGTAAGGAAAACTCAGGCAATAAATACCCAGATGGAATCGTAAAACCTCTGTTACGACTCTTCTTTTAATATATTATTTATGTCAAGAGTCTAACATTTAAGATTTGGCTGTGGGTGGACCCGAATAAAATTTTAAAAGATACCCTATGAGAATTAAAGGGTAATAAATTAGCATAATAAGTCGACCAATTGGAAAATAGACATAGGAAGAGCAAAAACACGTGACATTTGGAAAGTTATGATGAATATATTTATAGCGCCTAGACCGACAGACAGGCGAATTAATAAAATAAGTTGTAATGGACTTATGCTTATAACTTGTTGCTTGTTACCTGTTACTTATTTGTTTGTCATTCATTTGTCACTTGGTGTTGAAGTGAAAGGGAGAAGTGTTAGAAATGGGCAAAAGGGTTAATAAATTGTGAAAATTGGAAAAGCGAGTGATATTTTTGTTTTGCTTATCATCTCCTTTTCCTGTGATATAGCATCACAAAAAAGTTCAGCTAAGAAACTGAGCTTATAGTCGAGCTGAATGGAGTTTCGACCAATCATCCCCGAGATAACAATCCATTTATAAAATTTGATCACCCCCTTATCTACTACGAATCCAAACCCAATCACCACCTAAAAATAAATAAATATCACAATAAATACAGCCCCAAATGAGGCCACCAACTTGGGGCAATAATCACATAATCCCTATATAATTATCCAAAATAAATACAACGCAATCTCTAGTAAAATACATTAGGTGTAGGAGTGCTCATAGAAGAACAAATGTAGAATACAAAACAGCATTTGGTCACGTTTCATCGCATGTTATGTAAAAATAATATTAAACATAGAATGAAATAGATATACATGTTGTGAAATCATTCTTTTTATTGGTAGGAACCATATAGCCAGTTGACATTGTTTTAGTTCATATTCGTATTTAATCCACACGTCGAGATTTGTGTATGTGGCCGGGTTCGAACCCGCATTCCCCCAAACCAGGAAAGCCAGAGTGTGATGCTATAACGATCATGGTCATGGGGAATGGCCAATTGATATTGTTTTGGAGAAGCCACATAAACGAGCAGAGCAAAATAAATATTAATGATGGGTACAAAACAATTGAAAATCCATCAAGCGGATTGAGTAAAGGTAAGAAATAAATTGAATATTTTCTATAGCAAAGAAACTGACATAAATCTGGTTAAATATAAACGAAGCATTAACAAGTTTGAGAGAAATTAAAAGAAAATAATTTTCAGCAATTAGCCACAATAATTATCTAAGTACAGTTCGATGTAGATACATTTTTATGCACAGAACAGAAGATAACTTAGAACTGGTTAAAATAGGCAATAAAAATTAATTTTTAATTTGGATAAAATAATGCATTATGTTTAGAAAATACACTACAAACTAACCAAGAGTTTACGTATGTTTCACGGGCGGAGTGAGGAGCACATTAACAGCGAATGGAGCGTGAAATTCGCGTAACTTGATCCACCCTATACAAATAATTGATTTTTTTTTGAATGATTTATTTATGGACGCTCTTTAACAGCTCAGGTCATCAGCGTCCCATTCAACTCAGGGCGTGAAACGGCCGACAAATTTTGCTCAGAGGCCTCTCTTTCAGGCTTGAGGTTCTTTTTCGTGCCGTAAATGTACGACATGGGACCCGGGAAAAAATCCATCAGTCCTGGCCGGGTTCGAACCCGCGATCTTGGGTTTAGGAGGCAAGTATGGTAACCACTACACCACCAGGACCGACGCACACAAATAATTGACTGGGAATATAATTTAGATAAATGAAAATATTACGTAGACGAACGAATGAATCTGCAAAGCAGAAATGAATGAATATTCATGAAGGGGAAGAAAAGTTAAAGTGCTATGACAACTCTAAATTATCAACAACATTAGTTGAGTGCATGAAATGGAATTCAAAAAGTGAAAAGGGGGAGGGAGCGGAACAGATGAAGTGCAGTTTAATTCAACAGACCGAAGAAATTGCATACTAAAATATGAAATGGGAGGAAACAAAACAGAACAGAAGGAAGGCCAAAAATGGAGTGACATGACTTAATAATAAAATATTAAAATGGAAGACACTTCCTGAAGGATAGAAGGGTGTAAAGGAAACAGGTACAAAGAAAAGTTTAGCACTTTGTGACTGCAACCACAAGAGGTGTGTAATGCTAACAATGTCACGGTAGAGACGTCATAGCATTTTCCAAGATATCTAGAACAAATTATACCAAATATAAAATCATAACTCCCTGCGGAGGAGGATTGCAAGATCCTCGAAACGTTGGATGGTTTATAATCATTAAGTTTCATACTTTCACGATGATAATACTGCAACTTGGATGAAAATTTCTACTGCCTATGCATTGTAAATAAGTCGTACATCGGAATTTACATCTGCACTATACCTGTTCCTATAGAGACTAATATGTTCCGTTCAGAACGGCTAACCAAGTGACTTATCTCGCAATCAATTCATATTACGTATCTGTTTTACACTGTAAACGGCAACATTTGAAGATAAAATGCTGAGAAAATGAAACATTTAAAATTATATTTAGCAGGAAATTTTATTCTACGCTTTAAATTTAAAGATATGTTCGAACATTTTCTAACATAAAGCATACTACACGAGTTCGAATACAATCTGACCTGGGATATATCAAATCACATTATCGCGATATCCCTCGGGTAATAAAGTTGAAAACAAGGGATTTGCAACTTGCGGAAACTGCGGATACCACCCGTGAAACTGGAGCTAATCTGGACCACACTTCTAAGAGAGTTCACAGCAGCTGTTACCGCCAAGCTTAACAGAGTTTTCCACTTCAACCTGGCAGGAAGAGGCTTAAGAACATTTCAACTCCTCTAGAAGGAATGAGTAATTAAACAAATAATTTATAGCCTAATTTAGACTTTATTTTTACACTTTACAACTATACAGAAATTCCGAAAAAAATTGTAAAATTAAAATTTAGTTTTAATACACATTTTCATAAACTCATGTCTTATATATCAGGATGAAGAAGAATAAAAAGCTCTTCTTTAAATGCACTTAAATCCCTCAAATATTACACAGACAAAGTGTTGGTGGTTCACATGAATACTATCGTCTACTTTTAACAACTGCCATTGGATATTGCACACTGTGCATGACTGAGGTATGGGCCTCTCTCTCCTGATCGCGAGTGACAAAACTTTTATTTAACTTTTATGGGTAAAAACGGCTTGATAGCAACTTAGGTGCATACTAATCATAAGCCTTATTTTTTAATAGGTAGATTGGTTATAAATCGTTTGTTATTTAAAACACGTGATGGTGACATCAATAGACGGCGATATTACAAGTGCGTATGTGATGAACATACCGACATCCCGTCGGTCGCTGTCTAGTTTTGCATATGATACACTTGACTACGTTGAATATAAACTCGGTTGTCGCCTGAGTTAATATAAATGAATAATATTACCCAAGATACATATTAGTAACGAATAAAATGGATTTAGAACATGCACATCATATGTAGATAATGATTTTAGAACAAAACTAATTAAAAAAAACGACGATAATTTAATTTAAAAACCCAAATATCATTTATTGAGTTGGAAAAAGCGTTTGGCAGGTGAACCGCCCACAGCTATGAGAAGTATTTTATAAAAAGGTTAATAAACAGATATAACTAAAGTGAGATAATGTTATATGAAGATACAAAAATGGTAATTGAATTGTATATAAAGGTTAAAAAAAAAAAAGAAAAGAAAAGAAATGAAAAGAAAAAGAAATAAAATCAAACTGCGGCTTAAAACAGGAATGTAGTCTATCCCCAATTCTATTTAATAATTTATTAACATAAATTAAATAAAATTGGGGATAGATTATTTCCCTGTTTTAAGCCGTAATTTGTTAATATATATTATATATAACAATTTTGCACTCACACAAGCACGCGCGCGCACCACACACACACACACACACACACACACACAGTCAAAATTCTACAAGAATGGAAAAAAAGGGTTCATGGAGGAATTAAACTAGAACAAAGAAAAACATTAAATACTACTATGTTTGCATTCGACGTAATTTTATTATTTGACAAGGAAGAAAGACTTCAGAAAGCAACAAGTGTTAAATAAATTATGCAAGAAACATAATCTGAAAATTTCAAAGAATATAGTAAAAGTGATGATATTACAGGAAGATACACAATAATAAGTAAAATAGTATTAAAGATGGCATTTTGGAACACGTATCACCTTTTCAGTACCTTGGCTGTGATACGATAAAGACTAAAGTTATAAACAAAAAAATACAAAAATTCCAAACAATCTCACAGGTGGGACAATTAAACGAATCTTTAAAAATAAAGTACGGCAAAAAACACAACAAAGAAGCAGAAAACTGGAACTTAAGTTTTACAAGATACGTTTAAAACGAAAGAGAAAGTTTAAGCCCTTCCTCTGAAGATAGAGCTTGCCTACTTTAGTAAATCAGTGCAATGATCCACACTGCACAAAATTCCTTGCAAGAGGTTAAGAACGAGCTTAATGATTGAGGAGCTATAGCTAGCTAGTATTCCAAATTTTTATTTGTAAGAAAATCTGATGGTCTGATAAAAGAACTCAGAACAGAGATCAGTGAACTAACAGAATCCAAATTAAAATGAGATCACGAAACATTTCTGGGAGATCAGGTGTGCCTATACAAATGAGGATGTAACTTTCAGTACTTCATAAAAATTGAAATGAAATAGAATTATTAATTAACAGTGTCTAAATATACTCTGTACTTCCTCAATAGAAACGAAATGAATGTGAGAAATAATCGGCGCTTTTCTACTAGTGTACCCCTCAATCTGCTCCTAAAACACGTGTAAAATATTGACATTTTTTCGTATTTAATTTACATATTTTATATCCTGTAAAGGCTCACTGAATGTAAATATTTATATACAAATAAGCCATGCCACCACTCCATTTAACTACAGTTAGATAAAAACAATAACATTAATATTAACTTTATAACTGTGAGAATTAAAGAAATAGAGATTGAATTAAGAGCCAAATTTGACATGTAATACATTCAAATCTAATATAGCAAGTTTGACCTGAGGAAATTTTAAGTCGATTATTTCAGAGTTAGTAATTTAAAGCACACCACCATATTAGCCAAATATTGGCATTTACTTCAGAAACTACAAAGCAGAAAACTGGTTTTGTAAATTGATAGGGATAATTTAACACTGAATATAAAATTTACACTATAACAATGTATCTACTTCCAGTTTATAAATTGTATTATGTTTATATTATTCTCCTATTTAATATTTATTGATAAACAATAGAACTATCATCATAATCATGTACAACACAGATTCGGCCGTAAGATATGTTTCGTTTTCATACTACGAGTTTCTACTAAACTTTGTTTCTCCGTCTTTTCCGCGGATAGTATGCATCTTCGGGCTACAGGAAAATATAATACAGAATGCATATGACAAACTTACAGAGCTTGTTGAATGTTTTGATATATACCGAGTAATTGCATTTCTTTCGGTTTGTTACACCAACTACCTTTGTATCTGTTTACACGGAATGTGTGTCCTGTTGCGAACGAATCTTATTTATTGAGCATGGTTAAAGAACGTGCATGGAAGTGAAGTTAGGTAAATACAGCCGCTGGAAAAGTGCAACAATCTGCTAGGATATTAGAAGTATGCGACAGTCCACACAACTTGTGATCACAGTAGTCGATATTTCTAACAGCTGCTGTAATGAATCAGGTCTGTACATTACAGTTACAGCAACAGAATAGTTGAATGGTTATGTAGCAAAAGGGTACCTGAGCAGTTATATTACTCATGTACAGTAGTGTAATTTGTTTTGTAAGTTTTGATGATGTTTTTGATATGGTAATGAGTAGTTGATGGATTTACATCTGTCGCGGTCCACGAGACAATACATGTCTAACACATCAATCAAATTCCTAGGTAACAAGGTACCGGGTACCACGGGTTCCTTATATCAAAGCAATCAGCAAATATCCCTGAACAACCTCTGAAAGTATGTCAGTAGAGTTCATATCCTCTCTGTTCACGGTTGCAATCCATTCAGATTACATAATAATACAACTTTGTTCTGCATTTATTTATTGTTTCTAGGATGTTTGAAATGTATAGATATTTTTGAATTTCGTATTTTCTTTATGATATAATAGACTACTCCCGGTTAGTGACCTTAAAGGTCTCATCTCTTGCCGATTCTATCCTTTGTTTTTGTCGCTATGTGAGAGACCAAATTTCCGAACCATAGAATAGCAATAGATTAGACAGAAATTTATAAAATTGTAGAACTGTGTCCTTTCTAACTCTCCGAAATAAAGTTTTCTTAGTTTTTCCATTATACTGTTGGAGTTTTAAAATAATCATGTATATGTTCATAACTATACTGAAGCTCAAATAATGGACTTGACTTGTTCCAGAAGTTTATTGTTAACTATAATTTTTTGTTCTTAGTGCAGCTATCCCACGAAATTCCGTTACTTTTGTTTGTATAATTGATGTTTGCTGATATTTTCGTTAAAATTTTCAGCCATACAACTCTCTTTAGACTATCTTCTAAAGTTGTAAATACCACTTGTCTATCAGGAAAAAGTAGAATATTAACAGACAATAGACAACCTTTCGTATGTCTCTCTTAATATATTAGCTTTCCGTGCTTATGCCTTTATTTGCACATAAATACAACAATGTGCACCAGGGCTTGAATGCAGAATTAAAACTGATAGAACGTTCCTGAAGGCGATAACCGAATTATGAAGGAAAGCAAGTAAAGCTACTCTGTTCCATAAAGGTTCTGTTATGCTCGGTCTCTACCGTCTTTATGCACCGCTTTAAATGATTCCATAAGCAAACTCCACCCTTTGTGCTATGCCTTAAACTTTTCCTTCCATTTAAGTATTGATTTTTCCAACTACATATTAGCTAGCAGGAGTAAGTTTTCCTCTAGCTTTTCGTCTTTATTTTATTTTTTTAAGGGTCACTGCTGGAGGGTGGAAGCCGGGGTTTGTTGTGCCATACACCATGCTATGCACAATTTACAAGCTCACTTTTTTAAGAGCCCATTCACGTCTGTTGGTAAGGTTTTTGAATTATGTAAAAGGAGCGAAGGAAGGTGGAAGAATGGAAGAAGAAGAACAGAGGCAAAGGCAAGAATAAGAGAAGAAGACAGAGCATGCTTGTTGTAGAGATTCCATCACTTCCTTCTGCTTGCCTCAAAAGTCTATCGTCGTTGACGGCGGAATCTAGAACGTAACGTACACCAACGAACGCTGCTCCTGCTGCAGAGAGCAATAAAACGAAGAGCTGCGGGAGCCGTCAACTGGTGTCTAAAGGACAAGCGAAACACCGCAACATTCTCACTACAGTACTGCTGTATTTCGTATTTCTCTTCATCCCTTTCTAAAGCCGTTCTGCGGAACATTCACGTTGCGAACGAACGTCTTGAAACTGAAATTGCCATACGCAGAATCACCATACTTGGCACTGAACTATATCAAGCCGTTCAAGAGTTATTTGTCGGAATACTTAAAGAGAAACGAATCTTGCAAGCAATATTAATAAAGATGGGCTGCTAAATTCAGCCTTGATAATATCGATTAACAACTCTTTCAATACTTCTTTGGATATTGGTCCAAATTATTGTTGGTTAAATATTATAAACAAGAGCCCGGAAATTAAGACAAAATGGGTGGATATGTTTAAGAGTCAGAAAGAAATGGACAAGTTTCCGTATATTTGGGGTCGGTAGGACCAGTATTTATTTTGCATTTTTTTTTTTTTTTGTTATTTTAAGGTTTAAATTTTTTTTGTTTATTTTTTCCCTGTTTTGGATCGTTTTGATGGGCTTTTTTTGCAATCGTTTAAGCATTTTAAAACACTTAAAGAAGCTCAATATATCGAAGAGAAAAAGCTATAAAAATAAAATGGCATTTTCACCTCACAAAAATATCTATTGAGAATTTTGTTATACATTTATATCATTTCAATCAGTCAAAACCTTTCTCCTCAATCCATACACTTAAGCTCTTTAAAAAGCACAATCTTCCTTAAGAAAGAGCGCACGGTTACCTAGTGAATACGTATACCAGTAAATAGAAAGGATGAGGGAAGTACTGTAGTTTTGAATAATCCTGGCGAATTATCCGTATCGATCTGCTCGGGACAATTCTATGAAATTTATGGGGGGGGGGGGGTAATTTCTCAGCTGCATGAATGTAACAAACAATTGCAAGCGAAAAAAAAATAAGAGCGGTGTGCTGTGCAATAAACAATTACTACGATTTGTTCAGTTCGAAAGTAAGAAAGACACTAACCTGATTCTCCTATAAACGCATGAATGAAAAATGAACTCGATCAGAAGCCAATGCACATCTTTTACTCATTCGCCAAGATTATTCAAAACTACTTTACTTTGTCTTTGTCAACATTTTCATGACGTCCATTCACGAAGGTGAATGCTCTATTATAACTGGCATGCGTCCTTTCGAAACCGCTTGTTTTCTAATAGCATATTTTCCATAATAAAAAATATTTTCTCTGACAAGCGGCTGACACTAAAGTTGCTCTGTTGTTGTTACTTGTTACTAAGGAAAGTAAGCTTAAGAAAAATTATTAATTATTTTAAATACACATTCTCAAGTTGTATTTAAACTCTTTCAGGTCCCATTATTTTGGCAGGTGTGTTATTAAAATAAGGGGGTTATGGCATACTCTGAGTGTAACTTTTTTATAATAAAGATTGATGTAACCTATAATGTGTTATTAACAATTACGTTATAATGAGTGCTATTAATCTCTGATTTCACTTTTAATAAATGCCTATTTGAATTATATTATTGCCTATTTTCAGTATTTTAAGTGCCGTTTTGCATCCTGTTTTAACCAAAATAAATGCCTGAGCTCCGGGCTCTGATGATGAAGTGTTCTATTTCTGTTTTTTACGTTAATCAAAAGAGATTTCCTTGACTTTTTCATTTGACGTAATATTAAAATTACGACAAATTTTGCACAGAGGTCTCTCCTTCAGGCATGAGGTTCTTTATCCTGCAGTAAATCTACGAAATGGACTTACGGCTCTACCTCCCTTCGTAAGGAAGCTCATACTTAAGATTTTTACGCCCGAAAAAAAATTCATCTATCCTGGCCGGGATTGAACCCGCGATCTTGGGTTTAGGAGGCAAGTATGGTTACCACTACACCATCATTTTTCTCCGCATGTTTGCAATGTGTCATGCCTTAACAGGAACCAAGGGTATCGGACAAGCGTTGCTAACCTTTCTTACTGGAACTAAGATTACTGAAGTAGCTGTTCATTTCTGTTACGTTGATATGATATGAGTAAGGAACGCGGTGTATCAAGAGTTCGCTCAGGAAATCAACATTGTCACTTCTCTGCAATCTCTTTTAGTACATGCTTAGGACTACCTGGAACTAAGATTACAGCTGTGCAGCCGCCCATTTCTGTTAGGTTGATATGATATACTTAAGGAATGCGGTGCATCAGAGTTTGCTCAGGAAAACAATTTTGTCAGGCTCTTTAGTCAGTGTTTATAGCTAACAGGGATCGAGTGTGGAGGTGAGAGTAAGCAACTTAGTAGTTTATTCTCTATTAATTATTAATTAAGGCAACTTAAGAATGTTAAATATCACCAACAAGATATTTTCATTGTCCCTGCTCGATCTTTAATGTACAAAGCAACAGTGACACAATGGAGAATTACCAGACATCTCGTAGAGGAAGTTAAGTTTAAAGGAAAGCGATAATACTAGGCACTCGGAACCAGATGTAAGTGGCGAGGCCATTAAGGTTTGTCCCGGACTTTACCCGTATATCATTAGGGATAAGTCTTAATGATTTTTCTTCCTGGAACTAAGATCACAGTTATCCAGATGCTTATTTATGTGGTGTCGATATAAGCAAGAGGAATGATGTAACTTTGTTGTCTCGTCTTTATAATTTCTATCAATACATGCGTAGAACTTATCGAGATCGGGTGTGGAAATGAGAGTACATAACTGATTAATTAATTCTTTATTTATTAAAATGGCAACCTCAGATGTATTTAAATGCATGATAAAAGGAAAACATTCATATTTTCTGCTCAATCTTTAGTGTATGAAAGTAACAGCGGCAACACTGATATCGTGTAGTAGTGTGTTACTGATTAGACGAAAACGATAACACTAGACACCGAGAACTCCGCGGGATTAGGCGAGATTATTAAGGTTTGTCCCGCGCTTAATATGATCCGCTTACTTTTCGGATACTAACAGCTGTGCGCTCCTCGATTCATTCAATCGAACATTCACTTTCTTTGCATTCCTTTCACGATCGCATAACCCAACGGACATGAATTAAATTGTTTCAGATTATTCTTAAACAATGTCATTATCCAGTGGCATTACCTCTGGAACCACCACCCCTGATATATTTTCTATTTTTAAAGCAATATTGTATTTATGAAGCATAGTTAAAATATTTTCCTAGTTTTCTGGACTATAAAGGAAATGTTAGTTTCAGTTTTGTGGCGAGTGACACACGACTTCTCAGGAATCAAAGCGCTTTAAGCCCACAAGCCAGCGCTAGACGTCAGAGTTGTAAAACTGAAGCTCTCAGTAAGTTTAGGCATTTACGACAGAGAGAAGAGGAAGAAAATGTACACTTCGGAGTGCCTTACATATATCAGATGTCTAGTCAAAGTTTACTGTGAGAGTAAAATGCAACATCGCGCTACTATTTTATGACACTTTCTCACGATAGAACTGTCCCGTAACATCAGCCTAAGTGAAGAGTGATAACCGCGTCTATCTCCACCTACAGCCATAAACAGCGTCGACGTGCTAAAAGCATTCGATCGAATTTTGTGACGTCTTTGCAAACTTTTTTATCCGCACACATGGAGGTGTCGCACGAGGGACTTTATAACGAAATTCATAGTAAACAACTCATGAGAGCTTGATGTCTCTGCACTACTTTCTTATTTTTGTTTCTGCCCTAAGGTTACTACGTCAGAAAAATTTTGTTCTTTCTGCTTTGACATTCATCATTTAAGTCATTGCACATTTATTTTATTGTTTGTTATTCTAACGTGTCACTAAAAGCTTAGATTTTATTTCTGACCCTTGAATTTTAAGTTACATTTCTCACTCTCTCGCATTCTCTTATTTAATCCTGATTTGTGTGTATGTATGTATGAATATATATATATATATATATTAACATTTATAAATTTAGCTCAATGATATACTTCAAATTATCACCCTTATGATTCAAATGAGAAAATCCTGTCATTTATTGTTAACAAAATATACGGGGGTCATTTAAGAGTTGACGCACGTTTCACAGGAATAGCAAGAAGCGCTGTAACACTTCTACACGCCACGGGGTGACCGAGGTCGATGAGGCTCGGATTCGTGAGGGGGAGACCTGGGGTTCGAATCCCGCCAGGGCCGTCCTTCGTTACTGAGGTTTTTTTTTTTTTCTTCAGGTTTTCCTCCGTACTCATAAATGGCAAATGTCGGGTACGTACCCCAAAACTTAGGCTTGGAATGTTTCCTTCCTTAAAAAAAAATGTTTTCCCAATATATTTCATTTCGTGTATGACCACCGCCTGTGGTGCCTCAGTAGTAAAAACGAGCGTTAAATATTATTAAAAAATAAAAAGATTTCTATAAGTATCTAATTTTAAAATAGTTACTCTCATCTTCCTAGCCAAGCAAATGTGATAATAACTGTATATGTTGTTACTATTTCAGTTAATCAAATTCCGTAGGTTAATTTCTTATTCTTGAATGCCATTAGTCGTGACAATATATAGAAAAAATGAATAATCAGCAGCTCCATTTTGTATTTATCTTGCCCAAGTTTAATAGTAAATACTTAATTCGTGTTTTTCTGAAGCACTCCTAACATTTATGAAGAAAGTTTTGATACTTGTTGCAACTGGACCTCTCCTATTTCATTCTTGCGCTAGACAAGGGGAACAATTAAAAGCACTTACATCAATACTAGGCTAGCTCGCATATCCTCAAGTAGCCCTTCTGTAAGGGCTCCCTTTATGGAACTTTTTCACCACAGTGCTTACATATGAAGTAATACCGCCGCAACCGGAAAAAGAAAGATACGTGATGTACGGTATTTACAAATGAGTACTAACATATGTTAAGAAATGTTGAAACTTTGGGGCTCTTCCACCACAGAAATGAATCTGATTAATCGGCAGGTGTTCAACGTTACTATAGATCAACTGGAACAATAAGACATGTAAGAAACCATTCCTTTGAGATGCGGAAAGTTTCAAATTTTAAGTTTGAAGAAGATACAGCACACAAGGGGTATTTTTAAGAAACAGAGCTTTTATGTGCTGTTTGATGTTTATGTTTTTACACTCCGGTGACCCATAATTAAAATCATTTATGCTTTTATGCTTGTATTACAAGGTATGTAAAGCGTTCTGTTTGTTGTTGTAATGCTTACAATAAAAAGGGCAAATAATTTCAACTACTACAGCAGAAAAGTGTAATAAGCTGTTTTAGTCTATATTAACAACTTTCTTGATTTACAACTTCCTCTTATGCATTGTTAGATTGTTTTCCTTTCTATCCCCGATATCTTCCTTGAAAAGAAATTCTTGTATTAACAATTCATAAAATGAAATGTAGATAAGATCCCTGAAAGGGGCTGCGGATTTTAATAATGATAGTTAATATAGATATTTTAAGATACAGACAAGTTTTTATTAGAATACTAGATTTATATTATATAGATACCTAAATTTACGCGTTTTATTTGCGTATTCATCAAAATCCACAGAAATGTTGGTAGTTAGAGTTTGCAGATAACGTAAGTTTACATTTTTAACTATGAAAATTTTCCCCCCCTTTCCCCCCCTTTTTTTTGTAAGCAGGGTACCTGCAGTTAGGTAGTCAGAACACAATTATCACTGCTTAATAAACGTTTGTTATAGTTTTTTAGGCTCTATTAATGATTAACTAATGAAACGATGGGACTATTTAAATTTCATATAGTTTGCATATGCAATAATTTATTGACATAAATTATGAAAAAATTAAAATTTAGCTGTTATTATTCCGGTTCACATTTCTCTTAAACTGGTGTTCTTATTCAATAAAAAGATTATATTGTAATACATGAACTGCTTGACACATTCGTTTAAAAAGGTCTTTCTCCTTTATGAATGTAAACGAAGAAATAATTTTAATGTTTTAGTTAACAAATCATACTAATTTTTCTCACATATATTTTAAATAAAATAGAATGAACAAATGAGTTACAAATTTAGATGGAATTTAGATTGAAAAACAAACTATTAAAAGTTCGTCTCTGTATCTGAAGAAGTTACAGAGAAAAGTGCAACTAAAATATGAAAAATTAAGTTTCGAAAAACTGCAGTTAAAGATACTTGTGTGGATATGAGCAATGGTTCCCATATTTAGAATATTCCTGGTACATAATTCAAAACTTTTTATCTTCCCACGCTTTCCTTTTGTTTATTCTTTCGTCTCCCTATATGTTTCGTACATTCCTTTCTTCTTCGAACGCCTTTCCATCATTTATCGCCTGCAGTGCATTGGTATCTCACACTGCTAATATACTTTAATTAATTTAAATATACCTATGTGATGGCTCTTTTGAGAAATGCACAATCAAATTACACGATGAAAACTTTCATTGGGATTTGGATTCAACGTACATTGTTCTAAGAAGTCATCTATAGTCAGATCCTTGAAAACCGTACCAACAATTTGAAACCTAAAGCCTTAAGATTTATAAAACCAAAGTACTGCCCCTCTATACCACGAATTGCAACAAACAAGTACATATGAGTGGCGTTCTAAAAGTTCTCATCCTGAAAAGAAAACACAAGATATGTTTTTTTAAGTCGATACATTTAGTTCGACTTTCGAACATTTTAACACCCTCAGTGAAATAAAATGTGTATAGCTTATAACATTAAGGCATGTCTCGGCTTCAATCTTAACATTTGATGTGAATCTTCACCCATCCAGCCGTTTCTTAAAGTTTGGGAACAAAAAGTAATCGCTGGGGTCGAATCCGGCAGATGTGAAAGCACTTAAGCGAAGATCGTGTAGTTTCGAGGCAGCAATCTCAAATGTGTGTGAAGGCGCATTATCGTGATGAAAGAGAACTTTCTTTTTTGCAATATATGGGACTTTAGCCTGAATGCATCCTTCAGTTGGTCCGGGAATGAAGTGAAATACTCCCCGGTGATGGTTCTGCCCTTCTGGAGGTAATTTACAAATACTAAGCTATAAGAATTCCTAAAAACCGCAGCCGTGACTTTTCTTGCAAATAGAACGGTTTTTTGCTTTCACTTGTTGCCACCCACTGTTTGGACTGCTGCTTTGTCTCTAGCGTATAGAGATGAATCCAAGTTTCATCTACTAATATGGAATGTCGTAGAAACTCATTGGAATTTCTTTTAAATGAGACAAAACTCTATTATGAAATGTTCATTCAAATACATTATAGGTCCATTGTTAACAAACGCGGCCCCCATTGGGCGGAAAGCCTTCTCATACTCAAACTTCGTACAAAATGTAGTGGACATGGCCTATCGAGGTCTTTGCAATGGCAGCCAACTCGCGTAACTTCAATCGGCGATCATTGAGTATGGCATTATGAATTTTTGTCTCAAACTCGTTAGTGTAGCAGTTTTGGGACTCCCTGAGCACTCATTATCTTGAATTGATGTATGACCACGCATAAATTCAGCAACATACATTTTAACCATCGAAGGAAGAATGTGAGTTCTTGACTTCTTTTCTACTGGAGTTAAACTCTTAAAAAAGACGTAATTTAAGTTTTATCCTTTTTGTAGAAAATGTTAACATTAGTTTGTTAATCACAAACAGGTGACAACACTTGCGTGTCTGAAACTTTACAGCGCGCCAACTAAAAGATGATACTTGGCAACTATTACAGTAATTTGTTCATCTTCACGAATATTTCTGAGTCACACTGAGAACTTTTAGAACACTCCTAGTGCATGCTGTCACGTTGATGATATGTTTGAGGATGTGGTGTATTCGCCGTTATGTTTAAACGTGCAAGTTAAATGCCATTAGGAACAGAAAATTCCTTTGTGTTATATATTTTTAAAAGGTAAGAATGTGATTATTTTTAGTTGAAAATCATTTTTTTTTTACTAACAACTACCCAGTATCCCTCAATTTTCCAAATACCCCTGCACTCAAAGTTTAAGATTGTGACATATACTTTGGAAGTGTGAAAGTACATATACAGGTTCTTTTCTATGCTTCAACATGTATTGTATTAGTAATTATTCACTAATTTCAGCTGTAAAGTCCATGCTGTAGTTTTTGTTTTGATTCATAAATTAATTGCTTTTGTATTACCACAATATGTAAACAATTTACAAAATTGGGTAGAAAAATTGCATTACAAATGGTCTATTATAGTGATTTCTAAAATCAGTGGCATGCGATCTCCCACTTGAGTTCGTCCCTGGTGACCATTGAAGCTAGGCATGTACATTTGCGGCGGGGTGCAAGATTAGCGTTCAATCAATTAGATGGCTCACACAAACGGACAGGTAGACATGGGCGATGTGCGACTGCTTCATTAACCACATCGTGGCGGGACGTGTTTGCCGACGCTCCGCCTGTCATTGGTATTCCCGCGGCGATCCCCGAGCAAATCCGCTTCAAGTGCCAGCGTGATCCCGGGCAGGAAAGACAATCCCGGCTTACCGGTAACCCTCACATCCTAACGATGACGAATGACCACCACTCGGGAGGAAAACACAAGTTAAGCTGGCGCATGCGATCCACCTTTCACCCTCGTCTCATCCTTTCCAGAAGCCATATCGTCGAGACTTATTCATCCGCCTCCTAAGTCTTCGGGGAATAGCTCCGATGCTTTCGAAGCTTCTCAATTCTAAACAACGCAGTTTCTTTGCGTGATACAATGTAGACCCGACTTCTTTCTTTCCTGCATTAAGACATGGATAAAGAGCAATAGCCCACCCATAATCTAAGAGCATGCGTTATGTATATCTGTATATCATCAACATTCACAAATATCTTTTATTTTAAATAAGCATTTAGTAGCACGAGATACATTTTAAAAAAATAATTTTAAAATTGAAGAACCATTATGACCATCATAAGAGCAACCCAGAAAACAATTTTTATTATTCCGTTTTATTCCCTCATTCGAAAGCACGCACATTCCTTAAACATTTCTTTAGAAATTTTTCTTTACTATTTGAATATAACGAATTTTGAAATTGTTAGGGTACGCTATTACAATGGAGATAACGCAGTTTCGTAACACAATGCAAAGTAAAGCATAGGCGTTGTTACAAGGATAGCTCCATGCTGCTGAGAGTTTGTTCATCGCTTTAGATGCCGCATTGTCTGTCAGTCTTTTAACTTCCCAAACGGGCATGTCATCTAATGGAGAAAATTTGCGGCGTTACCACTCCAAAACCCCACTTCGCTATCAGAGAAGCTAAGCCAAATAGGATGTTTTTTTTATTTGTTTATTTACGGACGCTCTTTAACATCGGCGTGAAACGGCCGACAAATTTTGTTCAGAGGCCTCTCTTTCAGGCTTGAGGTTCTTTTTCGTGCCGTAAATGTACGACACGGGACCCACGGTTTTACTTCCCTTCCGAAGGAAGCCATACTTACGATTTTTACGCCCGAAAAAATCCATCGGTCCTGGCCGGGTTCGAACCCGCGATCTTGGGTGTAGAAGGGAAGTGTGGTAACCACTACATCACCAGGACCGACTAAATAGGATGTACCTATAAACAATTTGAAATGGCTTTCACCCCGTAACACCCAGGCAATTCAAATGAAAAGAAACTTATTGAAATAGGGTTAAAAGGGCGTACATGATTTCTCACTTGCAAAATTAATACAATTTTATAAAGAAAAAAAAACCAACCTTAAAAAATGGAAATATGTACCGCAATATAAAGTTAATTCATTCTTGCTCTTTACAGAGTACAAGTGGTTAGTAAATGTCTTGTGTTTCAAAACAAGTACAGGCAGCTACCGTGCTAAGTCAGCATTGCACGATGCCTTACACTTCGGACGTAACAAAAGGATTTATTGCGACTAGGTAGGAATGTAGTAATTGCAATCGATAAAACCGAAGACTGAATTCCATTAATTCCCGATTCCAAGAGAAACGAGACGATGCTTGAAGATACAAGTGTGAAAATGCATAACATTGAGGACTAAATATTTTTAGTCTTTTGTCGCATTACTTCCAAAGAAAATAAATTATATACTAGATCACGATTATTAGTCAATACGTCAGTCTGTAGTACGTTCAATTTCCTATTAGAAAAAATGTACTTTTGCTCTTTCATATGTCTGATATGAGTAAAAAAATTATATGTTTAAATTCAAATATCTCATAATTATTAAAAGGTGACACTCCTGGTTCTTTTCTTTGTATTTTTATACTAATCTTGAAACTGGAGCTTGACAGCAGCATGATTTAACATAGCAAAAGGAAAAATATTTAAAATATTCTATGAAAATGTTTTCAAGAATCTGGCATTTTACAGAAAGGAAAAGAAGGAACACAGCAACAAACAAACAAAGAGAAAGAAGGGCATAAAATATTATAAAAACCTAAGAACAATTCACCAGGCCAAGACAAAACCACGTTGGGTCAACGTATCAGACACAGTGATACTCTCTCTAAGGAGACTTCGTCCACGCCATTGAAGATGTCCGCCGCAGTTGTGGACGAAACATCTGAAACTCTTATCTCCAACAGACCACGGTAACAGCCCGGAAGCTACATCTCGTTACACCTGCGACTCTGACCGTGAAAGCCCGAGTTCCCTCCTTTTGAATACGATTTGTTAAATTTTGCATCATTAACTTTGAGAGCTCTGTGCTGGAGTAAAATCTCTTTTAGGCGAAGAGCAGATCGAAAGTCTGTCCTTTCTGCGGTATAAAGCGAATATTGTTAGTTACGCTTGTCTATCTTGAGCATCTGAAGATTTCACTGCCTTATTTTCTGCCGCCGCAGGAGTTCTGCAATGATTTCAGCACTACCAGTGACCCAAGTCACTGGTTGAAAATAATCCAATGATCCTCCGGAGCTAATGACCGCAGCATTGGTGTGCCGTAAAGGACAGTCTAAGCATATCAAATAGTAAAGCAGGACAAAAAAAGCGTTGGTTTTAAAGCACGTCCAAAATTAAAATGAAGCACTTGAAACTATCCTCAGAACATTTCAAAAGCAGAAAAATAGTGCATTATGGCTTGCTTCTTTTAAATGAAGATTTACTGTCTTTCAAATTCTTTCACACTTTATGGATACACAATTTTGAAAGAGGGTCTTAAATGAAGTACAGATTTGCTGACGTTTACTACTCGAAATTGTTTCCCAACACAATGAGAATACCTAAAGCTTATTCTATGTTGCTAAAATATTCAAGCGACATTTATTCTCTTTGGTGTTTTACGAGGCACTTGACACTATTGAAAATGTTCTTAGAATGCTCTCTTGTCGTTCGCAGAATATTTAAAAGTTAGTAATATACATTTGATCCTTTCACAGGCCACACAAAGCTAAAAATGTTGAAATTGTGGATTACATTACACAAAATGCTTACTCTGAAACTTTACCTTTAATGGCATCTATATAATTAAGATTAGAATTTATTCTTAATTTTGATATAATTTGGGTAATCTACTAAACAATTTCACATGTGACTGCATGCTATTTATAAAACTTTTTATAGTTAAAATCTCTTCTTGATATGTGTGAAAGGGTTTTAACTATGAACTTTGGTCTTACTGTTCGATAGAAAAAAACCGATAAATAAACTGATCATAAAAAGCACGGCTTATAAGGAGAAAATATCTTACAATTTAGTAAAATAGTTTTGATTAATTGTAAATTCCCTTTTACAGGTCAAATAAATCTCCTAAAATTCTTTGAAATTCCGAAAGTAGTTGAAAAATCTGTTTAGAAAAAAGGGTTTCAGCTAAGTATAATTTTATAATTTTTAGTAGTGTTTTAACGCCCGTTCTTACTACTGAGGCATCGCGGATGATACATAACATGAAATAATAAATTGGGGAAAGATTTTTTTTTAAGAGAAAGAAGCGTTCCAGATCTAGGGGGTTAAACCTAAAATATAATTAATATTGATTTTAAACTTGCTCCTTCCAAATCTAAATTGTGGTGACTTGTAAATAAAATTTATTTTAAATAAATATTCATTAAAACTAACATATTTCGAAACAAAAATCCGGTAAGTGGAAGCCTCTGCCATGAAACAGCAAATATTCGCACTAGTTTCTTTTCATAACTGGCTAATCTTCCCAACAGAGATTTTTGTTAGTTTTATAGTGGTTCCTCCTTTATATATGTACTTCTAATTCTATTGTTGTTGACTTGTCTATGTTGTTGTTGATTTGGTTTATTTACGGACGCTTTTTAACGCCTCTGGTCATCAGCGTCCCATTCAAATCAAGGCGTGAAACGGCCGACAAATTTTGCTCAGAGGCCTCTTCTTTCAGGCTTCAGTTTCTTTTCCTTGCCGTATATGTACGACACGGGACCCACGGCTTTACTTCCCTTCCGAAGAAAGCCATACTTAGGATTTTTACGCCCGCAAAAATACATCGGTCCTGGCCGGGTTCGAACCCGTGATCTTGGGTTTAGAAGGCAAGTATGGTTACCACTACACAACCATGACCGACGACTTGTCTATGCTATCTATAAAATGTAGCATCTATTACAAAAACGTAAAATACAGCAAACTCTATCAGGGAAAATGCCAATATCTCAGTTAACGCCAGAAAGAAAGTAATTAAGTAGTTACTGTTATTGATAGTCTTGTTGATTTAACAAATACATATCTATAGAAGGTAAATGTAAAGTTATTGTAATAGTAAAGCATAAAAATCTCGAGGTCGTTCATACCAACGTTTCATGTCCGCCAACCAACAATACTTTTTCATCTTATTATAAAAGACATTCTACAAAATTGAATCATTATTATTTACGTTCTTTAAGTAGAAATGGTTGTATTCTTTCAGACTTCTGAACAAGCTAGCGGGAAATTGGAGAATAGTATATCAAATAACTTTCTATCGCAAAGCTGAGCAAAACAATGAACAATGAAAAAAATGAAAAAGTAGACAAGAGGGAAAATATGAGAAAAGTAAGTAATAGATTGAGAGAACGAAGAAATTTCTAGGTATTGGCTTTCTTCTTTCGTTTCACTATCCCCTTCTGTTGCGTATTTTCTGAAATCCTGGACTTTTCTCATCTTTCGAGTGGTCTTCACAGATGGAAATAAAAGATTCTCTTTATTTCTGCCGTTACCGCATCTCCGAGAACAAGAAAGTCAATAGCAGATGCTCACTTTCGAGTGGTGATTGATTTGAAAAATGCCTTCTTAGAAAGAAATTAAATAAAATGTACATACCTACTTTGAAGTTTGAAGGTCATTGATCGCCACAGTATTTTCTAGGTTGCATGATAAACACGTGTATATGTTAAGGGCGTGTTCAACGAAATAAACCATTAGGGTAAAACGCTACAATGCCATTGTCGTTACTAAGTAAGCGCGAAGATTAAAATTTAGATTATTACTCATTTTATTTTCGCATGAAACAATTAACAGACATGTAGTAAATATAGTAAGTGATCCATATCATGGCCTTAAGTTTCAGCAGTTACACTTAACAAAAAAAAACCTGTTTTCGTCGGAAAAAAAAAACTTCGCTGCTGGGAAAATGTAACCACCACGGTGATCGAGGTCGTTAAGGCGCAGACTTGTGAGCGAGAAGTCTGGAGTTCGAATCCAGCCAGGACCGTCCTTCCTGACCGAGGTTTTTTTCCAGATTTTCCTCAGTCCTCATAAATCGTAAATGCCGGGGAGGTACCCTGAACTTAGGCCTGAAACGATTCCTTCCTTAAAAAAAATGCTTTCCAAATATACCATTGCATCTTATATATCACCAGTGTTCACCGCCTGTGGTACCTCAGTAGTAAAAACGGGTGTTAAACACCATTAAAAAAATCAGTGTGCTTGTGCAGAAATAGGGGAAATCTGAATTCCATATTTCGCTTATAAATTTCAAGAAAAATATTCTTAGAAGTAGAAGAATTTTGAATGCATGAATATTTATTATTATTTCTACAAATGACAATTACGTTTTACAATATTTCCTTGATCCTTGAGAGTCCGTTCTGGTGGTGTAGTGGTAACCATACTTGCCTCCTAAATCCAAGATCGCGTTTTCGATCCCGGCCAAGACCGATGGATTTTTTGGGGCGTAAAAATCCTAAGTAAAACTTCCTTCGGAAGGGAAAGCCGTGAACCCCATGTCGTACATTTACGGGACAATAAAGAACCTCAGGCCTGAAAAAAGCGGCCTCTAAGCAAAATTTGTCGACAATTTCACCCCTGATTTGAATAGTACGCTGATGACCTGATATGTTAAAGAGCGTCTGTAAATATACCAAATAATTCATAAAAAAAAAAAGCTGATCCTTGAGTGCTTGTTAATTCAGGATCCTATATAACTAACACTCCGCTAGTTGTGACAAGAATCCTACAACACTCTATCTACACACATTATCAAGTGACCTTTACAAATACTACGCTAAAGGTGATCATCTTCCCTCATTGCTATTTTATTACTTCCTTGCGTCTCCAAGCAGTCTGAGAATATTTCCTTTTCTTCAATGTTTATATCCTCTAACAATATTTCCCAGTGTGTTTCATTACCAAACCTTTTCGGCCCACCCCTCCTAGTTCCATCACGGTTACTCCATTGGGTGCATCTCTAGGTATCCCCAATATCATTTTACAGACTGCTCTACGAATCTGATCTACAGATTCTCACCCTTTCTCTGTCCCCCATATTTCTATCCCATGCATCATTTTCGCTTCAACTGTAGCTGAATATGCAGCTTACGTTCATATTTCGTATTTTCTCCAAGCATGTTCTTATACTATTGGTAGCTAATTTTCCCTTCCCTAGTGCATTCTTCCTTTTCTCTGTTCATTTTCCATTACTACTAAGCCTAACCCCCAAATAATCGAATTTCTTTACCACTTCCATTTCACTCGCCTCTAGCCACCATTTTTCTCATCTCTGCCGAGTATGTCCCCCCCCCCTTTTTTTACACACTAAAATTTTTTATTTCTTTTTATTTATCTTTAAGTCCCGTCTTTTATATGACTATACAGGAAAAGTAATCAGGAGTAAAATAAGAATAATAAATGGCAAAGATAGAAAAACGGCAACAAGGGCGGTCAATATATTTATATGCTCCGGAAGAGCGCACATTAATTTCTCTTCTCTAACTATCGGGTATTTCAGGTTTTGTCGCCGTTTCATGGTCTGCAATCAGAGTAGTAGCTGCCGACGAAGTTTGTAACATCCGCCTAACTGATTCAAGTTATCGCATTTATTATTACAATTACAATAAAAATAAGCACGTAATTATGACAGGAGATTTGGAAATTTTTATGGCATCCTTTTAGAAAAATGTCATTTACAAGCAGTTCAATTTTCCAGTGAATTTAAATTTGAAAGCATACAAGATGATTTATATGCAATAAAAATGAATAATAAAGCAATTAGTAGAGAGTGCAGTGCAGTCAGAGCAGAATCTTACAGCAAAGTTTCACTGATGGAACATGGTTTAATTTACATGGTCATGCTTCGATGCCAAATATCATGTTTGGATTACATAAAAATTTGTTTTATATACGAAATTCCTTTACATGACCAGAAAATCGATGTGCAAAATTAACTTCATCAGTGGAATTGTTAGAAGCCCTAAACATGTAAAAATAACATACAAGATCATGTTGTCCACAAATTGAAGGCAGGCGGCTCTAATCTAGGAAACATGAGGAAATATCTCTTATACTCCCATTTGCAGTTTGTAGGTCTGAAAACTTTAATTTCATTCTTTCTTGTGGACATGTTAAACACTGAAAACAAACCCTGTATAGAATTAAGGCTGTTTAACAAAATAGGCAATGTATTTTCGTTTAAATGAAAAAGGCAAATAAGGATCAATTCTTTAAATAATATTATACGAGCGTAGATGAAACTTATGTTTGAATCAACATCAGGGCTTCACCTTGGCAAAAGGACTTCACCTTTTTTAAGCGGTTTAGAAAATATCAAGTATACATGTAATCGGTGAAAGACCATGGAAGAATCTGATGTAGCGATTTTTTAATCCCCTTTGTTAATGATCACCTTTTGCAAGTATAAGTCATTTTACAAATGTATTCTCAGAAACGGATACGATTTGCTACTTCTTTGTTATCGTCCCCTTTCGAGTTGATTGCTCAGTTCCTTACCGTGCCTTCAAATTCTTAAGTGAAAGGAACGACAGCCGAAAGAAAAACCCCAAGTTTCACAAGAGGCTTATGTATGTAGCTTTTCGTTTGTATCTCTGTCTAGAGATACTTATCTTAGGAAAACAACGGGCAAACAATAGACGCTCCCTCACTGCGAGCATTAACAATGTCTTTATTTGGGTTTGAAGCATACTGTAAGACAGATAAATGGAAACGCTGACGCCTTCATTGATACAGTGCGAAGGGAATCTGTAGAAGAGATATTCTCTTAGCAATCAACGGTATTAAGAAATAAATCACGGATATCTTAAACAGCTGTTGAATAGAAAGAATTATAGAACTTTTCTGTCAGAAGATTCAGGAATGCTTATTCTAGAAACAATTACGTTAACTTAAAGTTATCAAGGTCTGTGTATACTCTGCTTTGAAAGTGGGTTCCAAATTCTGCAAGGGAACAGAACAATGTTATAGCTACATACTGGATGGCGTTTTTATTGCCCTGCATGGAGGGATACTTGATATTGGAGTGTTTTACAGTACAGATAACTGGAAGTAAACCTTGTCCAAGAAGCAAAGAATGTTCATTTCTTTCTCCATTTAAAATCCCATTGCTGAACCTAACTAATGGATCACCGGACTATTGCGCACAGTTATTTCATCACAATTGTTTGTGTAGTTTATAGCTTTTCTGTGCCTCTTTGTACAGAAGATATAAACGTTCTGTTTGTCTTGAAAGATGCTGTATGGATTTTAATTAATTTTTTCCAAATGATAACCAATGTATTTAGTAACTCTTTGGTAAAAACCCTAAGCTGCTATGTTTGAAAATTGCTATAAAGAGAAATACCTTGGGGTTTGCAACACAAACAAGTGAGAATTGTTTAGTAAATTAGTATTTAAAATTTACAAGTCACTGTGTTAATAATCACTGATCACAGATAACATCGTTCTTTAATACAAAACGTACAACAGTCTGCGGTTATATTAAACAAGACTAGTATGTGTGCAAGCCTGCATATACTGTCGCGACCAAAGCTACTTGCGAGGGGCATAGACTGAGATAATGTGTGCCACATGTGAGGGAGAAAATCCTTAAAAAATCGCACATGTGACATCATTGTGTGTTTTAATACAGTCGTGGCGAATGGCCTTGTATGATCTGCGCGAGACAATTCTAGGAAATTTGTGGAGGAGGTAACTTCTCAGTTACATAAATGTAACAAACAATTGTAAGCGAGAAAGACGAGAAAGATTGTTTTCAATACGAAAGTAAGAGAAATGCTAGCCTGATTCCCCTATAAACGCTTAAACAGAAAATGAGTTGAACAAGAAACACCTGAGCATCTCTTGTCATTCACCAGGACTATTCATAACTACTTGTATTTTCTGCTGTTTAAAAGCCATGAGAATTGAAAGTGCGCAGGGACCTGGTGGTTTTAATATTGAAGTATTATAATATGGTGGAATGGACTTAGAGGTTGTTTAACCAGATATGAGAGGGAGAAGCGATTCCTAAGGGTATGCTAGTATCTTGCACATCGTAAGAAAGATCCACAGTATTACAGAGGTCTTATTGTTACGCCATCGGTCAAGGAGACAGCAAAGATTACAGGATATAACAGAGCCATATATTTTAGAGGAACATATTAGGCTATGTTTGTTTCTTTATTTAAGAACGTCCTTTATCATATTTGGTCATTAGCGTCCCATTCAATTCAGGAAATGAAACTGTCGAATAATTTTACTCAGAGGTCTTTTCTTTTAAGATTGTGGTTCTTTTATGTGCCATAAATCTAAGACATAAAATCTGGCCGGGTTTGAACTCACAATCTTGGGTCTACGAGGAACGTATGGTTACCACTAAATCAATAGGAGGGATAGAGTAACGATCAGGATTTACTAGGGATAAATCCTGTGCTGACGATATTTTTACTACTCCACAGATTGTTGAAAAAATGATTGGGAAATATTACATTTAGTATCTGTAGGTTTGGAGAAGGGCAGCCTGTTCCTATATATCGATTAAGGCCAGTCCTAAGACATTTGAAGATGAATGAAGCAATAATAATATTAATCCAGAGGTTGTATCAGAGCTGTCCAGCATTTATGAAAGTGGGGGGTTGTGTATTTACACATTATTAGAACAACATGGAACATAAAAAAAATGTCCCGGGCTGTTGCATCGCCTACAATTCAGAGCAGGTATTAAGTGCAATGATACTCGCAGGGGGAAATTGATGTTTAAATGGATGATTTAAGAAGTATAAGATTACCAGAGAGTGGTAAGAAGAATGCAGGATCGTGGATTGGAGGTTGGTCAATGGTGAAATAAGAGGCAATTGCTGAAAAGGGAAAATGTCTCATGATAATGCTTTTCTATAGCCATGACTAGTTTTACAATCCCAATTTTTTTACAAAAAGATAAAATCTGATATTTCAATTCCAATAACGTTACTAAAAGAAAACATTCTGAGCCTCTGATCCGTAACGCTTTCGTCAATCCATTCTAACGGAAATAATATGAATGAAAGGCATATCCGGTGTAATCACAAATGCGATTTTTTAAAATCATTAACTTTGACATGTAAGTAGCAAAAAGATGCACCAATCAGACTTATTATGGTTTTAGGGAGCGATGAAATAGTCTCTTTAATTACTGTGAGCAAGGCTGTGAAACAAACCAAATCTGGTCACACCCAGATGCCATTGTTACCGTGCACAGTGTGTGGAACGAACAAACAAACAGCTACTGAGAACAAATGAAAACCTAAGGGAATATCGTGATTAAAGTACCCACTATTTATTGCGGGCGGTTCTGTTTGCCTGAGATCATCTATACAAAATCCTTTATTTACTTTACTCACTGAAGTGCTTAAAACACCGGGATACATCAGAGATAAATATCAACAATTAAATCAATGTTTTTCAGGTGGTTGTTAAATGGCATCTTTATTATACAGCTTAAAAGAACCGACAGAGCGATGAATCAAAGCTTTAAAAGAAAGAAAGAAAGAAAGAAAGAAAGAAAGAAAGAAAGAAAGAAAGAAAGAAAGAAAGAAAGAAAGAAAGAAAGAAAGAAAGAAAGAAAGAAAAGAAAGAAAGAAATGAAAAAGTAATTTAAGTGCAATTGGATTACATTCTGCAGAAAGGAAACAAATCACAAAACTGTGTAGGTATTATATAGGCAATTAATAGAATCCGAGAATTATTATTTGTATCAAAACATTGTTTGATATTATCTAAATGTATTTGCTACACTCATTCCTGAAATTATATTTTATACTTAATTGAACAGCAGTTTTTTCAGGTTAGACTTACTCTGAATTCGTCTCTTTCTTCAGAATGTGGTCCAATCTCATACATTAATTTGCTGTAATAAATAATATTGTCAATGTGTGTCCTTAGTAGGGTTAAAAGTTATTAACATAAATATGGAGAGTTCATATTAAAATACTATCTAAAAAACAAATTCTAAAGTTTATTTTCGTATATATTTAGTACAATTTGATGCGAATTAGTTTTTACTGTACAGGCCATACGAGACTAAGTATATATCAGGTTTAACAGAATGAACAAATTGTTTGATCATTTCCTTTCAAGCTTGATTGTTGACACAGCACGTATTCTGCTTGATGCAGCCACAAAGGCGAACGTCTAGCCATACCTTCCACCCCATTCCTTTACATCTGTAGCAGAAACTTCAAGAACAATATGGTCATAATATAAGACCGGAGCATAACGTTCAAATATGACAGACGCAGACCGTTCCGCCAAGAAACCATCACTCCATCATATGTGACGGCATACCACACGTTCATGTTCATGCTCAATGAGGGCATTCAGCTGTTCATGATGCTGTACCTGAAGTAATATCGTTAAACCTGGCCAAATACTTTGAACAACATTTACTTTAAGAATTGTTTAACACCATCCATTTCATCAAGCATTTGTAGAGAGAATCCAAATCTTTGGGCTTCACTGGTAATTGGGTTGTCCACAACTTAAGTTTCTTAAGACCTTGATTTCGGACACAGATACACACAGACTTCTTGAGGCTTAGACCTCTAAAGTTGCTTTAATAATTAGGTCACTAATCAATGGCCTGCGAAACGTTTTGCGAAGTGCCTTTATCTCGTGTACAAGGTTTCAGTAGTTATTCATTCTCTACTTTTAGGTTTATACCATCGGTTAGGTACTGAATGCATTGTTCAAAATAAAGTGCATGTCAATAAATCAAGTAATATTACAAGTAAACGCGTTTCACAACTACATATAATAAGATTAAAATAAACGAACTAGCATTATTCCCATTATTTAAACCAAAATCTACCGAAATTAATGGAAATTCTTAATTTCAATATTTAAATTAATTATATGTTTATAAAATCAAGATGTATTTTTTCTTAGTAATTTTTGTGTATCTATAACAAATTGAAAATACGCTTGAAAATTTAATGTAAAATAAAAACATGCGTTTTGATTTATACGAATTATACAATCATACAAAATGGCAGTACCGGTAGTAATAAATTCAAACTGAGAAAACTTGAAAATTCCGGGATTCAGGATTTTTTCTACTACATGAACAAGAAATTTAAAAATGTCCATAAACCGTCAACTGTTTACCTCCGTGTGCCATATAATGAGTTAACTTCTAATGCAAAACTCTCATTTTCCATTTTAGTACCGTTTTTGCCTAAATCTAGTTAAGAGTTTACCCTTAAGACTTTTTAAAACACAAACTGCTTTACTAGTTCATTTCATAGCACACCATGATTATGTTGCTATTCGTTAACTTTTGCAGATGGCAAAATACAATTTTCAAGTACTATGTTTTATGGCTAATGTTATTATAACGACTTTATTGGTGATATGGGCTTCTCAATTAAAATAAAATTAAAAACACTTCTTTTTGAGTACATAAACATTTTAACTAGATATTCATGCAAGTAAATAATGTACATAGACAGGCACAATTAAATAACATTTAATTAACATTAAACATTTCTAGCCAGTAAGGCTTTTCTTCAGTTTAAGGAGAGAAGTAAACCCTTCCTTTGGTTTGATACCTAGCTCACAACCAATTATTTAATTATATTGTTAAATATATTACGTGATTATTCGATTTTTAAAAGTCAGAAATATAAATTGAAATAGAATTGAACTCTAATTAATAGCCATGTAAAGGCAACTGAAACCAATCAAATTAAATTTTACACTACTCAAGGGACACTCTCTTTCGGACATGATATGAAATGGGCAGAGAATAAAGCTTCCAGTATTTATGAAAAGAGCTAACATTTAATAACACAAACAGAAGGACATAGGACAACTACGGCCAGAATATATAATCCTGAAGGGCTCAGGAACATTAAACAGAAAACAATGATGAAAAAAAGAATTATAATCTCCGAGTATTCGGAGCTTAAATTTTGTTTGAAATTATGAGGTAGCTGTTGTAAGTCATACTCTGTATATTAGCATAATTAGGTTAGAAAATTAATTAAACCAGTTGCTTAGTTGTGTTCAAAAGAAATGTGTTTTAGTTAATGAATAAACACATTTTAAGTTAATTAACAGCAAATGAAAATTACAATGGTTTGCATTAATTTGCTCTGAAAAGTTAACAGTTGACATTTTTCTGAGCTGTATATATTTTTAACAAGTTTTATTAAAAAACAAAATTTGAAATATGCTGCTTAGTTTTTCAGTGATAAATATGATATATTCGGGCCCAAATGTGGTGTAAAACTATATATCTTATATATTTTAAACAATTAATAGTAATTTAACATTTCTATGCTGTTAGAAAAGAGCAAACTTTCTGAACTAAGTTGTTTTGTTTTTACACTTTGTTTTTAGTTTTGTTTAACACGTAAAGAGTTCAAATCAAATCTGAGCTATAAAAGTATTAGCTATTTTTCTTTAAAATAATAAGAACTACTACTTGATAAGTGATATATAACTATTGTTTAAAATTGAAGATAATTACACTGTTAAATAAAGAATATTATTTTGACTCTGAATCAATTATATAAATAATACTATTTACGATGGTCTTCTAAAACATGTTTTTTTAATATCCTTTTCGCGATATATAGATAATAGTCAATCAGGCACCCCTCGAAAAGTATTATGCCATAAAGATTTCATCCTTGCTGGAGGCCATCTTATGTTAAAACCCGAACTACAAATCTGTTTATACGGAACATGAGAACAGTTGTCTTTATAACCTAGAGTTGGCAACGTTGCATTCGCCTGTCTTCCCGCTGCTGACTGATGGTTTTTGTGTGCATCAGCAACAATGATGAAACTGAGGTTTACCATCGTTAACAATACTCGCTTCGCTGAAAACATGTCATTGTGTCAAAGCAACAATTTTATTTGGTCTAATATGATTACGTTACTAATTATGTGTCATCGCCTTAACCAAATATATTCAATTTAAAGAGAGCACTCGCATATATCTCAACTCATTGTTAGCCGTGACATTGGGAGAAGTAGTCAGAGTTTAATCACTTAAAATTAGACAGAGCATTGTTCTAAATAATTAACTAATAAGAAATTAAGGGAGGAATTTTAACTAATAATTGTCATAAACAAATTAAAATGGTCTCTTCATGTTTAAACTAGTTCATTAATACCTCATTCATGTCTTTGACCCATTAACAAGCCTGTAAACCATAGCTGGCCCTGAGGAGAATCTGGCTCAACCGTACGCGAAGCGTCACTTTTCAAATATAAAGACCCCTCCCGGACATATTGCTATGCCTATTATGTTAACAAAATGTGCAATTTCAAAATTTATAATTTCAAAGTTCCCATACCACATTATACTATAAATAATGTTATGATTTATAGTACTATTGCAATATTTTTTTAGCTTGCATTTGCATTAAACAAAGATGACTACAAAATTACGCATAACATTTTACTGCAGTGAATGTGTCATCGTTGTCATATGGCAGCCCAGACCGTGTGGTAATTTATTTTCTGTTCTGTTGTCCATTGTTCATAATTTACAGAATGGATGTTATTTTTAATTTTCAGTGAACTGGCCGATATTCTTCATCCAGACTAAATCCTGACAGTAAATGTTGGTCTTCTGTTTGGGGAGAAAATGTGCAAAATGCTTAACTCATAGTTGCAGGTGTGTTCCTAGAACTGCATGAACACTCCATTGTTACAGATGAAGATGGAGGTGCAATTGTATAATCTGAGCAGAAATAAGCTGCTATCTCCTATAAGCTCTAGCTGAACAAGTGAAAGCATTGCCGTAAGAGCATATGGATTTATAAGAAAGAGAGCATGTTCCCAACTATTTGAATAGACACCTGTCATCTATGTTACCATGGAACATTTGCTCATTCACACAAAAAAGGCCATCGGCGTCTAAAGCAAGTTCATGGGTGGAATTTACTGTCCGAATCACAATAAGGTAAATGTTTGCCACGAACTGACTTTGTTTTATAACATTTTTATTTGTGAAATAAAAGAGTTCGAATTATGTAACAATATTATAATAATAATTGTAAAAAATTAGTTTAAAAGTCTAAAAATATCTCAAAGGGTCAGTGACATTAGACATTTATGAAGGAGTCTAAAATATAAAAACTAAACATAGAAAAAGGAATATAATAAATAATATTTCGAGACAAGTAGAAATAGCGTAATGTGCACTTATGTTAAAACCGACATCAAACGTTTCCACTGCAGAAAGTTTGTTACGTGGAAGAAGTATTAGTAATGCCTGCAGTAGAGACAGGCGGGAATTAGTAATTTAAACACGGGAGCTGTGAAAAAGGATTTCCTGCCTCAAGCATCGTAATGTATTTGGAAATAAGTGAGAATACCGAAATAGCCCGTAGAGATAACTAACACTACAACATCGAGAGAGGCCAGAAGTTTCCCTTTGACTGCGGCGATCCGTTTTCCTGACCGGAGACAGGACGTCTGAAACAAATGGGGTAGCAGCCCACTGCCAGTTAATAACGCCAGTCCACCCCTTGCTATTATCAGATCGGGCTGCCCGAACAGGTGACGTTCCTTCTCCCTGTAGTCATTTGTCATCATTATTAGGTCTAACAGTTCTCTTGAGGGTTACGGTCGGTTGAAAATACCGCAACCTCCTTCATCAAGCCGATATAGTACACGGAACCGCTATCAGTCTGCGTTTGGAGCTTTATATAGTAGAGAATAGTTATTTCGACAATCTGATTGGTTTAGCAAATGCAAAACAGGCTCCTACTTGGAGCTAGCTGCGTTCATTTCGACCGAATTTTTATATTGACGGAGTTCTTGTTAGTTGAGCTAAAGATGATGCCAATTATCGGTGATTCGGTTTATAAAAGAAATGCTTTATACCAAATAAACGAACAGGCAATCACTAGCGTGTTCCAGTCATTCAATAAATCACAGCTTGAAGGAACATCACAATAAAAGCACTAGCCAACACAAAAGTTTTACCAAAAAAATTAATTGATCTGCAAGGAAGGTTTGATATGCTAATTATAAAATTGTTAATTCTTTCTATCACATATAGATTTTTATTTATTCCTAATTTCCTTCATACATAGATTGGAAAATTAATAATACAGCTATTTATTACTAATTCAAAAGTGATACATGTCTGAAATTGCTAAATTCCTTCAATTTAATCACCAGCATTGTCAATAATTCGTTGCTAGCGATGTACAAATCGTAGTATCCCTGTTGCAGCGTTATGTTCTATTTATGTTTCTGATGGAGCGATCTAATGCCTGCAGAATTTCGGGAACAGCCTGAATCGAATTCTACAAAGCGGTTCCTTCATATTCGGGATTAAGTTATAATCACAGGGGCTTAGATCCGATGGATATTGTGGTTGGAAAAGCACATTCCAACTCCAGCGGCGATACAGTGAGCTACACGTGTGCTACATACGCCCGAGCATTGTCCTGCAAAAGGAGGTTTCTGCAAAACGTGCCACTGCTTCCTTAGCAAGCTGGTCTCAGGTTATGCTCCAAAAAAGGACGGAAATATTGCGCAGTAACATTCTGTCGTTGTGATAAGGTATGGCTTAGAATGATGCCATCACAATCGTAACACAAGAAGAACCATAACTTTTACATTGGTGGAGCTTTGACGGACTTTTGTTTTGCATGATGATCCGTAATGAACCCACTCGTTGCATTGGCGCTTAAGTTGAGGTTCTTACGATCCGGCCCATGCCGCATCAAGTGTAATAATAACGTAAGAAAGCGTCCTCATCATGATCATAACGCTTCAAGTGCGTTTGGGCGGCGTCAATCATATTTATCGCTGCACTTCCGCCAAACTGTAAGAAATCCACTGTGATGCAATTTTCCTCATTCTTATACAATAATTTATTATAATATGTAGCACAATCGTATTCAATAATCCTATCTCTTGGGGGCTAACTCTTCACTGAAGCTTGGGTGACCCGGCCGAGCCATTTCTTCTACGCTTTCACGTCTCCCATTGAATGTTCTAACATACCGCGCCGCTGTTTATGGTAACGCCGTTTCTCCACATGCCTCAACAAGATTTGCATGACATTGCTTTGCTGTACGATCACGAGCACATCGAATCTTCATACAACTTCGCTGTTCATGTTTGTGAACATGGCGAAAACACAACACACAATAGTTTAGATCGGTAGCTCTTCCGCTTGCTACAGCGCATGCGCTTTGCGACGTAAGGGAGAGTCCCTTTACTGTGAAGTGGGTAAGAACATAAGGTTTACATGCAGTAAAGTGAGAATTATTAACTCCATCTCGTTGCAACTATTAAAGTTCCAACCCACGTATTTACCTTATTTTTCGCGAGCGCCCGCAGTCTTTTCTGTGCATGGCACGCTTTGTTGAAGCGCATTTTTACATGCATATGCATAATTATATCTCGTCTACATTCCAACATCCACTTCTGCTACAGGAGTTATGATGTAGAATACGTGGTGTTCCCACATAGTGAATAGTGTGTCAGAAATAAACGGTTCTGCATCCCTTTCACATTTTAAATCACTAGAACACATTGTATCTTCCAGATATCGTATTCAATTAAAGGAGTTATGTATTCAATAATAGTGGACACTTCGCCCTATTCCTCTCAACCTATATTACACATGAAACAAATAAGATACGAACCATAAAGCTTCGTTCGCGGATGCACAACACAGTGTATCCCGAAAAGCGCAAGGGAAAATCAGTACGTTTGATTTGTTGTCTTGTATTATGCCCCGAAAATGACTTAACCATTCCAACATTTGCTACGTATGTATTTCACATTCAATATTACAAAGACGTTCAATCACTCCTCTACATCAAAAGCTGTACCAGTTGTATTTTGGCTGTGCACTTAGGGATCAAAATGTACCTTGTTTTACAGAATTAGAGATTTGGATGCAAAAAAAAAAAAAGGGGGGGGGGAAGAAAGAAAGAAAAAAAAAAAGAAAGAAAAAAGAAAGAAAGAAACGGTCGAATGCCATTTACCGTTCCAATGATTTGGTGAGAACAGAGAAATCACAGCAATGACTGTTATTTTTGTTCAGTGAATATAAAAGAATTCTCCACAATGAGCAAGCATAAAAATGTATACCCAAATCTTGAATCTGCAGTGGAACTGTCCTCCACGACGACCATTTGCCAGTTCCAACAAATCTTACAAAAAATTAAAGGGATAATGTTGTTCATGAACTGTCAGAATGCTCTGATACTGGATACAGATCTGTGTTGTTCTGTCTGAACCGCAAAGATTTAGATTTCTGAATTGGATGATTTTGTAAAAGACCTTTAATTATCCACAGATAAAGCAGAGCTACTGGCTTCAGGGCTAACTGGAAAATATCTTGTTGAAGTAGGGGCCAGGAACATGGAACGCACTTTTTTAAAAAAAAAGGAAGGTTCAATGATTTTCTGCAATAATGATGTGAACAGCCTCTGAACTGAAACAGGGTGACATTGTATCGTATTGCAGACTATTTGTTCATTAGAGTGAAGCATGAAAGCAGTTCTTTTACACAAAAGAAATTAAAAACCTTACGTATCCACTATCTGTTCCGTTCATTTGAATGACATTTATGATAAGTTTGAATGTACTAACATCCAGTTACTGGAACCACAGATAAGGAGCTCGAGATGAATCATTTGAATAAGTGGATTCGCTGATAACTGGCTGTGTAATTGAACACGACGTCACAAAGTACAGGTTCTCTTATTAGCCTCACACTACCGTCTGAGTAACTTTATATTAAAGTGAATGTCCAAACATCTGTTACACCAAAGAGACTCCTCCAGAGAGTTTGTTTGTTGCATGTATGAAACAAAAGGCCAGCGTTAATGTATTATGAAATATTTTTAACTATGCTTATTTCAGAAGAACGTGATTAGTACAAAATATATTTCTGTATAATACCAACAATGTTGCCGAGATTGAACTTCTAATTAAATTCATATGAAACAGACATTGTTTCATCCAACATTAACATTAATATTAAATGTAGATGTTTAATTATTAGGTCTGCTCGACCTTTAAAATCTAGTGCATGGACTCTAGAACAGAAGTTGGCTCTTCACCCCGTCATGGCCATTCTTCCCGACATATTTATGAACGCTCTTTAAGGTCTTTGGTCATTTAATCAACGGAAACGGCCGATAAATTTTGCTCAAAGGCCTCATATTTCAGGCTTGAGGTTCTTTTATGTGTGGTAAATGTATGACACGGTACTAATGGGTTTACTTTCCTTCCGAAGGAAGCCATACTTGGGATTTTTACCCAGAAAAACTCGATCGATCTGGTCGGGTTTGGACCTGCGACCTTGGCTCTAAGAGGCAAATATGGTTATCAATAAACCACCAAGTCAGGCGCCAACAGCCTACATGTGGCGCTATAGCATCACCATTAAAATGATTATAAGTTCCGTCGCGTTGCGGAAGTCAGAAATAAACTGCTATTGGAAACTCGAGAAGGGAAGGGAAAGTTCAAATATCCCGATGCTCCCCTTCTCCTTAGGGAATATGTTTCCCCTCTGGAAGTGACCTCTGCAGCTGTCGCGGAAACCACACAAGGGGAGTCCCATATTCTGCACAGACAGGCAGAAAAAATGTATTGACCTCCTGTATTCAATAAAGATTTTAGTCCACACGTTGTTGACATCTGGGGATTGTTAATAAGCACGTTAATTTGTTATCTATTCACCCCTTATTCGTTTGTCTCTTTTATTTTTCTTTGTTCTCCAGTTCTAAAGGATTAACTTTTGATTAATTTATTTGCTTAGCAATGACTTCCTCAAATGTTTACTATTAGAGCTTCTACATATTTTACAGAGATCAATTGCAGGATGAATTGATGATTGCCTCCTTTTCAGAGAACGTATTTAGGTGCTAGGATAGCTTTCATTCCTTTTCCATTTATTGTTTATTAAATATTAGTTTTGAACGTACGTAAACAAAAATTCTACTGCATGTTACTTTTGCTAGGTATGTCTAGAAGACCGGAATGAGTTTCTTCTACCTTATTGCCCTCTGTGAAGAAATGTTATGTGCCAATGAGTCTTGTTTGTGATATTTAATATGACCTTGTGTTTCTGAAGTCTAAAAAATCGTCACAAATGTTGCAATTTTCAGAAATGATGAATGTGAGCAACACATTATTTTACATTCTCAGAGTATATACCCAGAAACCAAAGCACCAGACAATTTCAATATTTTTGTTTGGCTGAGGATAATCGCTGATAATTAAATCCAAAGAAGAATTAAATACACATCCTCGTTATTTTGTTAATTTGACGGACGTGTATGTGTCTGGATCGCAGAGGCCGCTACAATTGTTTTCTTATCATCATCTTTTGTACGGATATTGTTTCTTCAGTACCCATATTTAGAGAGGAAAAATGACAAATGCAGATATTTTTTTTTCGATGATGTCTCGCAGTGCTTCCTGCCCAAAATAATTCAGTAACCCCAACTAATTGCGAATAATTTACTATTACTTCAATGTAGGAAACAATTTATTAAAATGTTATTATTAATATATCCCATAGAAGATAATTTATTACTTACTCCAATGTAGGAAATAATCTATTGAAATGTATTCTTTATATATCCCATAGATATATAAGCAACAATGAAATATTTTGTAGAGGAGACAAAAAATAAACGTGAACTGATAAGTGATTTATCGAAAGAGTTTACTTTGGTAGTAACGCTTAGGATTTGTATTCGAGAGGTCCTAAGTTCAATTCCTACCGCCGTCTAACTTGACTGAGGTTTATTTTATGGTTTTTGTCAGTCCGTTTAGAGAAAGAGCGGGATTAATATTTCTATACCCGAATTCTGCTCATCACACATCTTCAATCCAGCTATCTGCGTCTTCTGTGTTTGTAATGTGATCGAAGCAACCCTGACATAGGACTGACCATCCATTTAGCGAGCTCCTCAGTGTGCACGTGTACTCTAGGCGCATCTAGAGTAAAAGCTCCCCGACAGGCAACTGACCCGGGCATTGGTGTGTAATTCGTAAAACGAAGGAGGTTTAATACAGCGAAAGAAAAAGAGGAAGTTACCAAATAGTGGTACATAAGATGTAAGAGGGCTTACATACCAGGAACGAATATACCCAAATATGGTATTTGGCAGTATGTGCTTAGCCTAATAAGGTTTGAATTATTCCAAACTACCTGTAACTATTGATGGACTAATATATATATATATATATATATATATATAATATACATATACTGATATATTACCAACACAAGGCGCAAATGCATTTGATTATGAAACACTGTGTTTTAATTCTAACCTTAGTTGCAGTTACTTTTACAATATATATAAAAAGGTAAAAACAGTTGAAAACTTTCTATCCGCATTCTTGAGAGAGTGATAAATAAAGAGAAATTTACAATTTTTTATTCATCTTATCTTCCACAAACTCACGAAGACAAAAAGGAGAAAAATAAGCTGTTAATTACTTATCAGAAACAGCTTAAATAGTTCGATTATATTTCCATTTATTACATCTTCAGATATAATATTAATAAATACCCTATTCAAAACAGTTAGAGGATGATGGAATATATCCTAGTTCAATGTGTTGTCAGCAACAACCGTATTCTACTACTCCATGAAGTGGAAAGAAGTAAAACTATATTTACATTGACACTTGATGATGTGATTGGTGGATGCAAAAGGTAATGAGCCAGGAGCTTGAGAGATATGGTCTCTATACTAATCAGTCACTGAGTGTTAAAGCATGTAAGGTATCTATCGGTTGTACAATGTTTCAATAACAGCGCATTTTGCCGTTATCGATGACATGGAAAGAAAGTTAGATAAACTCAGCAATAGGTAGCGCATCCATTATAATGTTCCATAATGCAGGACTCGGTTGACCACAAGAAATGTGTTCGAAGAAGGCCAGACAAGTTCTACGTTGAGCAACTATAGCAAAAGACAACCGTTGTCAACAGCCTGTCGCAATCTGTGGCAGTAAGCAACAAGTTGCAACGTACTCTTTCTTCAAAGAACAAGATGCAGAGAGTAGTCTCAAACTGTCCACAATCGCCTGCTATGTCAGTAGATCCATGTGGTGTATCCCATTAACAGCACACCTTAGAGCTCGTAGAAACCACGTAAATGAAAACATACAGAATGGAGTTGAGTTTTGTTCTCTTATGGAGAGCGGTGTAAATCTCATGTGAAGGGAACGGGAAATGAAAAGTAACCCCGTCTTTGTGCGATAAATATTCCGATAGTAGTGGTGGTGGTGAACAATAATCAGCAATGGGGGAACATAAAATTACATATCATCTAAAATAGCAGATTAACGACTCTAAGATAACAGAGAGAAAATCCTCCGGCGTTTTGTCGTACCATGTGTTGCAGTTATTGGGACGATAATGTTCGTCCGCACAGAATTCAATTAGTGCATGACACAGGATACAGAACAAATGCAGTGGCTAGGTGTTCACCGAACTTAAATCGAATTGAGTATAATCTGGGTACACTTAACAGACAAATTGCAACTAGGGTTGCACTTCTCTCAATTCGTCCAGAACTTGAGACAGCCCTTACGCAATATGGAACACGCCTCCTAGGAATTCATGAATATTGTTATAGAGTCTGTGCAAGTGCATGGAGACCAATCCCATACTAAAGAGCTGCGGTTACCATGACTGCATATGGAACAATTCCTTCGCTAGCAAGACATCAGCCTAAGTCTGACGCGAGCTAGGCTATATGACGTTTGTAGCGTCAGTGCAGAAACCTGCTGCTAAACAACGATAACACACTAGCCAGAATTCAGGGTCAGCTACAGTACCATTGAGACAACTTCACGTTCATAGTAGCAAATATTCCATCACTAATTACGACTTTGTTTTTTATATGTTTCGTTTATATACATGTTGCCTTCTACTGTTTAATCCCATGTAAAAGTTGAATCAAGTACTCGTAAAACAGCAAATTAATTTTATATGACATGTGAGAGAAACAAGCAATTAAATATACTGAAATGTTCGCATTTTTTCGTTTTCCCTAAATGGTTTTACCTGAACTCCTAATTGCTTTGAGCAATTGTATTTCCCAGCAGCAATGTTGCTCCTTTCAGTACGTTTTTTTTTTTTTTTTTTTTCAATTCTAAATTTGAAAATTTACAGCAAACAGAAAGGATGCATGTAGAATAAATAAAACTAACAATAACTGTGTAGATGTGTTGAATATCAGAGCTATTTTTTGAGAAACTTACATATAAATTTTATATGAGTATTTCGAAATAGTAATAGTTTATAAAATTTTATACCTGCTGAAAATCTAAATATTTATTATATATGTCCTTTCTGCATCATAATTCGAATATAATAAATGAAATTTTAATTACAAACTTTTAGGAGCTTTTTATATTATATAATTTTTTTACTAAATGACTTTGATTATTTACCTGCACGAAGTTATGTTTTTTGTAGATAAAACCTCCTGTTTCCCAACCTGTATTTATTTCTCTCGGTCTGGTGATGGTTGGTGCCGGAGTTCTGTCCAGATTCTCTTGTTTAGATAATTACCACTTCATTTTGCTTCCTACCCAGATGCATACATTCCAAGGGCCAGTATAAAAAAAAAGCACGCCTCTGGTTATAGCTTAGCCCCGGTCATTGGTCTTCAAGACGAGCACTTGTCAAGACAGGGGAAGGCCCCGCTGACAGGCCCAAGTTAATGTAAACATTAACCCTCGACGTGCTGAGGCGTTGCCTTCCTTGTTCTCAAGAGTCAAGGTGTAATAGGTAACTTAATTCCGTGGAGTCTGCTCTCCTCCCCGGCCAGAAATGAAGTTATGCGAAAGTTAGAAAACTTGTAGCAACTTATGTGCGCGGGATCATAAAACTGTTAACGAGACAGGGGCATCGCTAGCTACCGCTGTGGTCGTATAATCAACGCCTTCGCGCTGTATCTGCATTAATCAATGCAACAGAGCTTGCCCCTGCAAGTCACGCTAAATTGTTCAGTGTAAACTTGTCATGTTTGCCTCACTTTTTGCAAGGAAACAAATTAACGTCTTACCTGCAGTCTCTATGAATTAAATACGTGATAAATAATGCATATTTTTTTTTCATTTTTTCCCCAACAGTATGTTCTTTTAAAACTTAAGAATATCATATTTAACAATAATAAAGGATGTTCTATTTATTACACTCATTACTCTAATAGTATGAAATCCCTTTAGGAAAACAGACTAAATACAATCATTTTTTTTATGATTACATGCCAGTCATGGTCAACATGAAAACGAATGTCAGCTCTTCTTTGCTTGGCCATAGAGGTTTCAGAGTTTATGAGACTTGATGTAATTGAAATATTTGATGTATATTTAATATTTATGGAAAATGTTTTGTTTCCACTTTTATAATTTTCTCCATTCCATCTGCAATTCTACTATGTTCGATTTCTGTAGTTTCCTTTTACAGAACTTATGATTCACATTCGGTTTTCCTGCAAGTTTATAAAGTAACCATTTTTATTGTGAAATTATGGTTCAGGCGTAATTTTAATGTGCATCTGAAGTTATTTCACTCTCCGCATTAACTGCTGTTCACTTTCCTATTGAAGAGATTTTATTAATTTTCTCTAAGATCTCTGAAATTGCTTAATTCCCTGCTGAATTGAATAAAACTGGTTTTTATTCATTTGCTATTTCCTAGAATAAGATGTAATATTATACTTCATCCATCTGTATACGTACCAGGGACTGCTTCTCTACGGAGTTGCTGGTGTGCACTACCCTGCAACGTTTAATTTCCTATAACTATTGCTTAATGCGTTTTTATGCATAAATCGTATATAGGGGACTTCTGTATTTGTATTTTCGGTTATTTCCTGTAGGGTAGTTGGTTTGAGACTCCCTACAACCTAATGTCTCGGAAAATTTGTGGAGTATTTAGACCGAGAAGTAGACCCTTGCCCACAAGAATCATTATGTGCATGCAACCAGAAACGTCACTTTTCGGATACCTTCTCACGAAATCCTTCAGTTTTATATGATTGATAGTTGTTGCTTTACAAAGTTGTATTTTAAAAGCTATTAGATATTTATACTATTATTGGGAAAACACAGTCATATACAATAAACATCGGAAAAAATAAGTCATTTCAGTATCAAACAATATTATATGCAGACATACTCCAGCAACAACAATCACATATTTGGATATAATATAAAAGTATCTCTTTATATTATGGTTTGATTAGCAGTACACTATTGCTGAATGGCAGACTAGTGAGTTTCGTGTAAATTCGTGAAGTAATTTCTTTATTTCGTTTTGTATTAACTGAATGTAAACAAAATGAACACTATAGAAAGCTTAAATGCCAAGTCTTTCTTTGCATACATTGGAAGAGAAAATGGAAGCTAAAAATCTGCGTAGATCAATACAACTATTAATTTAAGTCAAATAGTGATTTCAAAACACAGGAAGTGTAGAATACTTTCTGTAAAGACAGATTTCATCCTGCAGATTCCAGATCTTAAACAAAGGTTCATCGATAGATTAGTTACTATGATGTTTTTATTAAACTACCCCACCTCTCTCTCTGTGTGTTGTGTGTGTATTCAGCCATGCATATGTGAGCATTGATTTTAGTTATTAAGACTCCGTAACCTTGCAATCAATGTTCACCAGTAGCAGTAGCACTAGTAAAAGTGTGCACCCCTGGTTTATGCTGCCGCAAACCGCCGCTGACTTCAACCGTATGCCCTTTATTTGATGGTGAAAGTAAAAATATTTAACTGAAGAAAACGACCGCACAAAAATAAAACTATTATACTCTACTTATGCCTCGAATAAACAGCGATTTGCAAAACTTTCGGCCACCGTGAATGATGCTCAACAAGAATTAAACAAATAGAAGATTGAACTTAACCAACAAGCTCAGGCCACTCTCTGGAGCGAGTACTAGTGCTCTGTACTGTTCAGCTTCTGATAGTTCTTGTCCTATCTTCGTTTAATAAACTCAAAGGAACGGAGGGAGATGCAGGGACCGTCAGAATGCATTTCACTCGGAGGGCGCTGTAATTCTGCAGCTCAACGTTGAACATGCTATGGAGTGGTACCCAAAATACTCGAGCTGGGAAGAACTATGCTAGAATTTGTGGTGTCGGTTGCATGATCGGATAACCTGACGCTGATAGGTAGCATACACTTCCAACCTCTAATGAAAGGACTGATAACTAGATGCCTTCCTCTTTATTTCTCTAGTCCTGTGAGAGAGTTTAGAGCTAAAGAATAGAAAGTGCCCACAGAAGCATGTAAACTATACAACCTGCTTTCATTTCATTTAAAAACTCCACCTCTCTTACCATTATTATTAATTCACTATAGAACAATATATGGCATAGAATTAATACTTGCTACCTACCACAGCAATTATAAAAGAGAAATTGTTTACAAGAAGCATATGTTTATGAACTTTTATTATTTTTTCCTCATTAAAGCTAGAATCTGTTATTTTCAAAACAAAGAGGAATTTAATTGTTCCAAAAGCTACATTAGTTCATTATAAATATAAAACTATTACTGAAGTATAGCATGGCTTTTGGTTATAATTTAAATTTACAAGACCCATTATTACATCTGCTCTAAACAATTTTGATGTATTTGCAGAAACTTCAATTGTTAACGTCATTCTACATTGTTCTTCACAGCAGTGCGATCGAACAGATTTTTCATAAGGTAAGGGATATACCAGCCCATCTACAGTCTCGTACTCTGAGAATCAGTGAAAGAACGTTACAAGCTACAATTTATTTTAAAGGCCATTTAGTTCCAACAGTTTAAATGTAAAAATTAGTTTCAGCTAAATAAATTACATCTTTTACCCTCCAAATATTTTTATATTTAATAAATGTCCAGATACTTTAATTACGATCTTCTCTCTCTAAGCTCATCTAACCTAAATTAAAACTTATTCAAATGTCACTCTATATCAATATCTCTCTCTGAGCTTTCAGCAACCATCAGTTCATTAAAAATAAAAGAAAAACACAAACGTTAAAACATTATGTGACTACACAATGACTAAAGGACAAATTATTCTCTCACCTGCTTAAGGTATATATATATATATAATTTTTATTTAATAATATCTCTAGAGAAGATATACTTTCAAGCTATTAATAAGGGGGAATAAATAATATTAATATGCAATACAACTAATAAAATTTGTTCATAATGAAAAGAGCAACTTTGTTGCACGGTATATATAAGGGAAACAATGAAAATACGAGTAAAGTTTAATTGAGAATGTAAACGTAACGACAGTAATTATCGATGTGATAAAATAGAGTACTAACCTAAATTTAATCTCTAACTGCAAACTTTACCTCTGTAATAAAGTGGCAAACCAAATGCAACAAATTGTGGTGAAACAGCTTACTTAAGAGATAGTGATATATCATGAGCATTAAAAACCTTTTGCTATTCCACTAACAAAACTCGCGGCGATTTGGAAGTGACTGTATGGATGTACAGGATGAGGGGGAGGAAATTCTAAAACAAAAATAAGAAATCCAGAAGAAAGCAAAAAGTAACCAGAGGAGAGGTGAAAGGACGAAAATGAGTTACTGTCAAAACGTACTCATTAATAACAGGCTGTCTGTATGCCCTTTCGGTCACTTGTTTGATGTTTCTGATGTGTTCGTGTAGTTGACTAAGCAAAAGGCGATTTTTTTTAGGTAACTTACTGGATTTCTTAAGAAGCAGTTTCAAGAAACAGGCTCAATTTTCTCTTTGCTAAAACATATGCATTCGATGGAGAGGTTTAAGCAGTAATTGATTCCATTAAATAATTTATTTTCAGCATATGCTTTTATTGTAGTCAATTACAATTATTTTATTTATTTGTGTATTTTTTTTAATTAGAGCATGTAACGCGGCTGAAAATATGGCAGTAAATTTTGAGAAATGTGACACAGAATTGAAGATGAACTTTCAAATATGAAATATTATTATTTATAAGAAAAGTATACGCATATAAATTAAGTATGCTGTAAGTTTATTAAAACTATTAATTTCCTAATAAAATAAACTGTAAATGAAAAAGTCAGCTTTCACAATCATATATATCCCTATATACTAGTATTTATTATACAACAGTTTTTTCTGCGAAACAATTTGAACTACTGAGTTTACATTTTGTGCCAATGAGATAGCTGCAAGGTGTTTTGCTGTTAGTTTTGATTCGAAGTAATTTTTATTTTTCATGAGCAAATTTATAGGCATATTTCACCCGTTCTCGGTCCGATTTTCACATATCACTTTCAAAACAGTGGACCTAATTTAGTGAAATGTTACACGAACGTAACTTGGGTATGAAAGTGACAATGCTACTGGATCGTGCATGCCGTGAAGATCGCTTGCAACCATAAAATAAAAGACGAAAGCTATGCCTATCCTGCCCTGCTACACGACGAACAGAAGAGAAAACATTACTGTCACTTATTCCAGCAGTTTACCAATGCACATCCGAGAAGGTGTATGCCGATGCATGGATTCCACTTGTATATGTTATGTCAACTCCAGTAAGAATTAGGACACTATAAAACAATGCCGTACTGGTTATTTTCAGTAGGAGAGGTCACCTATTGTCCACAAAAACATCATCAATGGAATGGTTTCTTATTTTCAGCTATTTTCATTTCTAAAGGACTTAGGTGGACTAAGATCATGTGATCCTGATTGTCATATATATTCCTATGGGAAACCATATCGCAAAAAAACCAGAAACTTTTAGTGCAACTGGAAAAAAAAAAGTTGGACGAAAAACTGAGGCTGTGACTCCCAATGTGTTAGTAATAACTTCTGTAACTTGGCGAGGTGTGCGCTGTTGTGTTTTACTCTAATGAATCACTTTCAAGCTTGCAATGATATTATCATACTTTTCATACCCCAAGGTGCATTCGTGTGCAATGTCATTGAATTTACATTCATTAGTTTTAAGTTGTGAGGGAAAATCAGAGGTAGAAAGAAGGTGAAACACTCCGTATCTATTCCAAAGTTAAGTTGCAATAGATCTAATGTTTCTATAGCAAATGCTGAATTCCAAAAGTTTCCCTAAGAATAAATAACAATCATAAACCTTAAAGATTATCTTATTTGAGTGGTCCAGTTATTCAAGTACTGCTAGTTCTACTAGAAAGTAGTGACCTTTTATTTCATAAGAAGGGAAGCGAAAATTGTACAGAACTTTGCGACAGATTAGGTTGGAAACAATATGTATGGGCTTAAAGTGTAACTACGAATTTAAAAAGGTTTAAGAGTTGACACAAATGCAGAAAAATGCCCAATGTGTCGAGAGTCAAACTTTAGTACTATATTGCAATCAAACAAAGATATAGAGATAATAGGTATGACAACAAAAACGAATAACTTATACGGAGAAATGGAGAAATACTCATAAAATGAATAACTGATAAAGGAGAAAAAAATATAAAAAATCAGTCTAAGATTAATTTGCCTAAGTCAGTATCCATTTTTGTTCTTCACTAATGTTAGTGATATTCCTGAAGAATGTAAAAAAAAATCTTTTAAAAAATTTAAACCGCACAATATTACATAAAATACATTTAAAAATAAGATAGGAAAATATGAGCAAATACGAGATGGTTTGTTCAAAATATGAATAGGGAAATATGAAATATATATGTTAAAAAACAAAATTATGCTTCTCAGTATTCTGCGATTAATGGCGTAAAACATGGCCTTTCGAACCTTTCCTCCCTGTAATTATAACTAAGCCTTTATAATGCATTTAAATGCATTTAAATTCAAGAAAAGATCTTCGATAAACAAATTAGAGAAATTTGTTTGCTGAAATCGAATACTTTCGGGATAAGCGATTCTGTAAAATGACAGGGAACCAAACAAAGCTACCACCTTCCCCAAATAGGGGCAGTAGTTAATGTGCATGTTAGTGTAGCTCGACGAGGAACTTGTTAATTTAGCCACGATTAAAAATGGATTCAATGTTTTCCCTTGTGAGCTGGGGCCCTGTTATATGGACATGTGAGAGTTCCTATGTCCCTGGGCGAATAGGGCAAATAATGCATAGCAAGCTGGAGGTTGTAAAACAAATCATTGAGTTGGCCAGTCTATCAAACAGTTCGTTAGTACACTCGATATAACCACGTGCGCAACACCTGCGGAATAGCTTGTTCATCCCTAGTGCCCATATCCTTCGGAGAAAGTATGTTTTTATACTTCGCTATTAAACCTACCTGTATCACCGAATATCGTTTTAAAAGAGTTTATTTTATTTATTTATTTTTGTCTTGTTTGATCAGATTTTTCAAAATTAATCTAAAAGATGGGTATAGATGCCATAGGTTGAGATGATTCTATACATAGAGTTAAATGAAAAAAACCTAATAAAATTTACACTTTAAAAACATGTTTTAACATAAAACATTTCTCCCCTTTTCAAAGCATTATAATTCACATAGAATGATTGCGACAATGCACAACGAAAGACTTCGCAGACCATAACTGGTCAGCATTTTTTGTTCCCTTCAATTTCTTCCTTAAGTGTTTCGTTTCGCCGCAACTTAGCATTTTTGTTTTGTGTATATCGTCATTTTTAACCGGACACTGTGGGGCTAGGATAGTTTCAAGACATGTGCTCCCGGCCTTGTACACACTGCAAACTAAGATGGTGCGCATGGAGACTTGGAAGGTTAACGTTTTAAACTGCACTTCGACAAAAAGTGGTTGATCGTTTAGTTACAACTTGCATCTTTGCATATATGCACGTAATCATGGCAACAAACAAAGAATGTTTCAATAAATGCAATTATTTAATATTTTACTACATTGCTCTAAATTATAACATTAAATATTTCGCTTTTATTTCGTTTTGTTTAGTAAATACGTAGAAACAAATAGTAATTCTTGCACTAATAGTTCAACTAAAATTTAGTGTACTTATTTGATGTTTAAGCAGTTAAGAGTAAACGTTTAAGTGCAAAACAATAATTCTCTTTCATTCAAAGTCAAAAGAAATGTGTGTTTCGTACTTTCATTAACCTTTGGAACTTCACTATGCTAATACACAAAATAAATATCAGTACCATTACATTAACATTAATATCTAACATTAACACTGTTCCCACAATGCAATTGGTACAACGTACCCCGGCTGCTTTCTGACATTCAATGCGCAACAAAACGGTTGTGGGGAGGCGATCACATTTCCTCTCAACCACAAAGCTCCCGTTGTTATACTCCCGTCACGGTAATGTCATTCCAGTTGATATAAGAGGAAGATGTCGCCTACGTCTCTTTTTTCCTACAAGATTAATATAGGTACTCACAGAAGTCTCTGTATAATTGCCACATAATATGGAAATTGCCATAAGTGTGTGTCAAGATATGGTGAAATTGAATATGAATTAAACGTCCACTGCCGGAAACTTTATCACTGCCGAGAGGGGAGTTGCCTCTCTTAGAAAGCTACGTCATTCTTGCTACGTAGTTCACGGTGACCAGACCAGACAGGGAAGGAAAGAAAATACACGATAGAGTCATCCATGGCCTGGCCTTAGGAGCGGTTTTGATGTCAACGTAACTTTCTTACTGCCATGAAGCAATCTGTTTTTCTCAAGTCAAACATCTGCATTGTATTTCGGTGTTAAAATGTTCCTCAGTCTCGTTCAATAGAAGTAAATTTTGATTTAGCAGGAACCTTACTAATGTTCGTTAAGGTATATGCTGTACGTATTTGATTAGTCTTATTTTGATGTACTAGTTGTGTAGAGCCCGCCCTTCACAAAGGAACTATTGTTTTAAACGTTATTATTCAAGTTCGGCCATTTTTTAAAATTTGAAGGCCAATGCCAGCAATGTTCAAGCATTATATTGCATTCAACAAGCAAGGCCACTAGGATTATAGGGAGTCGCCAAAGTGCGGTCGTAGAGTGCTATTAAACGTAGTCTATTCTAGAAATAGAAACTAAGCAAGACGATGTAGCGCATCACTAAATATCACTTAATTGCAACTCAAGAAAACTTCGACGGGATATTGAGGCTGTTATGTGTTGAACACCTTCCATAAAATGAAGCGATGTATACAGGAACGCCTTGATGTTAATGGCAATTACTTTCAACATCGCTATGAGATCAGCATGCTTTTCATACGCTATGATATATCCATGTTCAATATCGCTGGATTACATTCATCAGCTCGAAAGTTACAGGGAAAAATTTATATCCGTATAGCACTCTTGTTTGTTGGTGCAAAGCTTCAGAAAGGAAAGACAAAAATGAACTTATAAATGACGGATATGTTTGTGAAAGTAGTTGGAGGTTAAAATTTGAAGCTGGGAGTTCAATAACCTTCAGAACCTTCATTTAATTTTTTTGGCGTTATATGCTAATCGCCCAACTGGGCTCTATCGTTTGACATTAGATATAACATAGGTTTCCAGTGTTTTCAACGTGTTATTGGTATACTGAATTCATAAGTACACAATTTCGTGATTATATGCTGTTTTGGAAAGCAGGCGATAACACGAGTTTAAACAACATTATTACGTAATTCGGTATTGATCGTTGATGGTAAGTATGACTGCATTCGTCACGTGAATCCAACAACAGAGTATTCATATATGACATGTTATCTAAGCTTTGCTCAAACAGAGTCAAGTAATTGTAAGCAGAATATCGTATGCACAAATGATTGGATAACCATAATGCAAAACCATAAAACCCAAAAAAAAGTGAAGTAGAATGATTGAGGAATGAAATCTTTTTTTTTTTTTTTCTAAAGTTAAGAAACACATTTTTGGTACAAAAAGCAAGAAATATGAAAAGCGACACCTTACAAAGTTTCTAAATTCAGATAAAACTTCATAAGAGCGAGCTACGGGTGGTAAGGTCGTTCAGGCGCGGACTCGTAAGCGGGAGGTCCTCCCTGACTGAGTTTTTCCCCCCTCAGATTTTCCTAAGCCTTCATAAATGACAAATGCCTGAGAGGTACTCTAAACTTAGACTTGGAAGGCTCCCTTCCTTAAAAAAAATATTTTTTCCAATTTCCCATGTAACAGTGCCCATGCCTGTGATGCCTCAGTAGTAAAAACGAGCGTTAAATATTATTAAAAAAAACAGCGAGTAAGACATAAAGCGGATTAGTTACAGAAACATTCGCAATAAATGAAATAGCTGAAAAGAGCTTACACAAATGAAATTCTCCTTTGAGCTTTCAAAACCAGGGATATTAAGAAACATCTTTCCTCAATTTTATCTACAAAGCAACTTCATTTTCAAAGAATACTGAATCAGTATGGAAATGCTCGGGTTCCTAATGCGCAGAATTCAGGAAATGAAACGCAAAACTCTGACGAAGTGAAGGGAAAAAGTGTGAAACCTAAATTTTGTTGTTTTTCATGTGATGCTATTGGGAAGATAAAGATCGACATTTTGCAGTGACTGTTTCTTTTCATTTCCAAACATTGTTGCACGCAAAACGAGTATATTCCTCTTTGAAAGCAAAGTTTTAACATTTGAAATATATTTAAGATTAACGAGCTCCATAATACAAGAAGAAATTTTTCATAAATTCATTACAGACAAAATAATTGTAGTCACCCGAATAACCTGAATTGTAAAAAGTACGCTTAAAGATGTCGAAAAAAGTTTAAACAGAAGTTGTATTTACATAGCTTTCCCATATCCAGATTGCATAAACAGGAGTAATGGTAAGTGCTCATCTAATCGCCTGTGGTGCCTGAGTAGTGAAAACGGGCGTTAAACACTACTCAAAAAAAAAAAAAAAAGTGCTCATCTAATATTTTCATCACGAATTTATCAACTAAAATCTCTTCACGCTGGTCACGTTCAGTACACTTGACGGGGACACCTTGTGAATCTATTATACAACTTTCAGATATTTGTTTCCAGGTTTCTTTGTGATGCCCTTTCATCATTGCCATGTTGCATCCCGCATTTTGATATGAATTCTTGTCCTTCCTTTGAAGTTGCGTTAGAGCTTAGATCATCACTGCGTTTAAATTTGGTCATCATAAGGTTTAGTGCATACCATTTCTATAGGGATTTTCATTGATGAGATACAGGGGGTTTAATAGGTCTCCGGCTCGTTCTAAGACTTTATTGTCATACCCCATAGGAAGATATGTCTTCGTTGTTTCTCAAAAACTGTTTCTTGAATAAGTTACAGTATTATTTTTCCAACGTGAAAGGGAATTTAGTCAATATTTCTGTTTAATCCTAGCGTCCGTTCCTAGCTCTTCCCTGGTGATAGTTGGTAAGTCTGTTTCTTTCCAGCAATGGACACTCAAACGGGATATGCGAGGTGGATTCCTCATCCTCTTTACACAATCTACAAGTGGCTTCACCTTCATTTTTGCTACTTTTCTTAGATATTTCCTGAAGTGACCATGTTCAATGCAACTACTTTCCTTATTCCTCTTCTGTCCAATTTTGGAAGTGATGTGGAAGGGTGTTGCTAGGTCCTAGCTTGCCTTTGTCCAGGATAGGTTGGTGTTTGTCCCCAATTCATGTTCTAACCGTGATCTTAGCACTATATGCATCGATTCCAACCGCGAATTTAGCCAAAGAAAGGTTTATAAGCAGTTTTTTTTCCCCACCAATTAATCTGCTTTTTCATTTCCACAAATACCCTGGTGCCCCGGTATTCACCGCAGTTAGGCTTGTTGCGAGATGCTAGGGCAGATAGGGCATTTAGGCACTCCCACACGAGTTTAGATTTTATATAGTCTGGGGAGGAATTTTCATAAACAATGCGTAATTTTAATAGAGTTAAATGGAAAAACACTGACATGTAAAATTTTATATCCTGGAAAAATTTATTAATGAAAACAAAATGTCTCGAAGCTATCGTAGTATGCAAGGCGTCTTTGCTAACATTAGCAACTAACATCCCTTTTCTCCTTTCGTACATATGATAAGACCTTATTTCTGTACACTGTACTTCATTTGTTTTATAGAAGTAAATGGTAATTTACTCATAGCTTCAACAAATTCAGACAAAGGTAAAATTAAAATACAGGAGTACATGCTTGCTACTTGATAAAAATCTCAATCAAATGATGTAAAAACATAACGGGATATTTTGTTCAAAAAAACCTTTGCAGGGCTTAAGATTTGACATGTTCAAGTACTTTCTTAAAATCGCCTCGATCAACTTCCACGGAAGTGATGTTATGAAAGGTGTATACAATATGAAGACTAGCACAGGTGAAATATTGGGTTTTTACATCTAATAAAACAGAGTAAGGTTAAGAAATAAGCGATAAGTTTTGACTTCTTTTTAGCCCAACAATTCAAGTACTACAGCTCCTACCTTATTCTATCTCAAACTCAGGACATGTTCTCGCTTATTAAATGATAACGCTCAACTATTTGTATGCAGTTGACCAAAAAGTCTTGCCGGTTTTTTCGTGATGCTGAAATTTCAAACGTTGGCAACTATTAAATAATAAAGTTAAGACAAGAAAGAACGAGAGTTAGATTGTTAACCTGGAAGGTCAATTTTCTTTATAGTTGGACAATATTCCGAGAATCGAAGTTGATTATAAGAACTTGTGTGGACGTGGGTCAGCAATCCATCGTCAGTAGAGAAACCATACGATCCAATCTCCACCAGATAGGATAAAATATAAACTGAATCGCTGGGTTCCACACAAGTTGACAACAGCTCAGAAGGTGACACGAACTGGCGTCTCTGTGACTTCTTGTTAGATCAACCGAGCTCTTTCTTGATAGGCTGCTGACATGCAATGCGAAGTGGATCTTCTACGACACTCCAAGACATTGTCATCACACAATCACCAAAACAACCACTGAATCAAAAGAAGGCTATGCTCTATGTTTGGTGCACTGTGTGGGGTCAACTGCTGCCCGCGGCCAAACAAACGCAACCATGTACCCTAAAAAACTGGAATTTGCCCATGAAAATCTGGAAACTAAGCAGGTTGAGTTCATGAATCAGTGTTTGCATGATGCAAAACTATAAATACAGGTAAGGCGGCTCGTCAAACCGTTTTGTTTCTCGGTTGGAACAGGTTAGTACATCCACCATATTCTTCAGACATTGTACCATCAGATTATCATCTTTACGTTTCTGGCTTCTATTCCGAGCCTTCGTAAATATGGAAAAATGCATTAGATGAATTTTTTGCTTCTCGCCCTAAGGAAATTTAGCACAATGAAAGTTAGAGTCTTCAGTTACGTTGGCAGAATATCCTCGATAGCTGTGGTGACTTTATTTAATTATAAAAATATTATTTTGTACAGAATATGATACTTTGAAATGTTGTTGTGACTTATTTTTGAATCACCTTACACAAATATATAGACGGTTTCTATCTTTAATTTTTTCCTATAGAATTTGTTTGCAAACTATGCTGTTTTTATGGAAGAGGGCAACACACATTTGTTTTTATGTTTCATAAGTATATCATTCATTGTTATGGTAAATGGCAGCAGTTTTCACTGAACTCTTGGTTAACAAACACAAACAATAAACCGATTAAAAGTTACGAAAAAAGCATTTTAAACATTTTAAATAAATTTACTGAAAAACACCAATGTCAACTACATGTAGAATAGTGGAAATAAAAGCGGAGTTTACAGTGATTCTTGTATGTTTATAGTGCACAAAGATAATTGTTTTTAACATACTTTTACAACATTGAAAAATGAAAGAAAACAAACTTGATCATTTTGTGAAAACTGAATTCGTTGAAAATGCTTTTCTTTTTTCAGAAGGAATTCCCTACCTTAAACAATGTTATAAGTGCTATTAACGATTCTGACTAGCCCAATCGTAGAAGAGCAATTTTAAATTTATTAGCAGGAATAAGAAAAGCAGGAGAGGGGCAGAACCACTGGCAGCCTCTGATGCCTCTTTTTGGGCAGCTCATACTAAAATTTCTTTTAACAAAAGACACTAACAAGTAAAAACTGTTTTTTGTAACGCAGTGCTACACAAGTTTTATAACACTTCAGTTCTTCCAATAGTGATTTAGTACTGAAATCGATTATCAATTAATTTAACCAAATATAAATTACATTTTTCATAATACATTAAAATATAACTTCTCAATTTATTTTTCTTCATTTCTCACGGCAGTTTAGATCAGGTTACAGTGCAATTAGTGATATTACATAAATTTTCTTTAAAGATTTATTTACGTAAGTGATCATGTTGGCAACCCTGGAAGCATATCAGGACAAAAGAAAATTTATAACAGTTTATGGCATCATTGTGCATGCTCAAATGCATTCTATGGCTGTCAGCCCAAGAAAATTACAAATTTAGTAAAAAAATGTAAAAATAAACTTTTAAAAATGTAAATGTTATTTTATTATTCAGGATCTGTATGGACTTGGATATGTTTATCTAAGAAGTAGGTGAATATATGTTTTATGGGATGTTTATATTTATTATAATTAATATTATTATTTTATTCTCCACAGATCCACTTTTTTCATAATAGTTATAAATACCATCTCAACTGTTTCCGATAAATAATGTACTGATTTTTCCGTTGTAATATTTTTTCATTCTATTTCTTTTTGAAAAACATAACTATAGATAACAAAGGCTTTTTACGGTTTCAAAATACATCAAAAGTCTAGTCTCATTTTTGCTGCAGATATTTGTTCGGTTTAGCAGTAAACACGGCGATCCTATAGTTTAAGGACCAGTGCAAATAACGGGAGCAGCAAATTGGTGGAGTTATTGGAAACCATACATCACAATATATCACAGCTTAAATGCCACATTCGAACCGATCATCACTCAAGCGTAATCAAATGAACAATTGGAACATAGCTGGAAGCCACCAAATATTGACTCTCCTACTGTATCAAAACCATAATGCTCGTCACTTACAAAACAAAGGAACTTAATTAACTGGATCTCACAGACATCCCGTGCTCTACGTGTAAACAGTGTTCTATCATCAGTTCCATTTAAAGAGCATATTTTATATCATGCAAAAATACATACGACAGCGGATCAGCCTGTAGGTCTATACTGTAAACAGATGAGAGTATTTTCAAATTTTTCTTAAATGGAAATAAGGACGACTCATAAACAATACTGCACCAAGATTATGGCTTAGCTACACAAAGGCCTAGTGCACTGCATCCATTATTGATCTATTTCGCTCCCCCTTTCTTAATCTCAAAAGAGATTATTTTATTAAACTCCAGTTTCTCAATAAAGATCTTGCATATGTGTTTGCATGAACATTGATTGAAATGTTTAATTATTCGTGCCTACGAGTAAGATGATATAGTGTGTCTTTATTTTCCATCCCCTACGTATTAGAATTCCGTTTTCAGATCTTACAGAGATAACCTCGCAGTTCAGTGTCTCTATGAAAGATTTTTAGAGAGATTATGTATGAGCAATTCTCATGATACACATTTTTTGTGATGTTACTTGATTCTCACTTGTTTTTATTATTACCTAAACATTATTAAATGAGATGAATATTAACTACAAAAATACTCTGTGTAATAATTGTAGTGCAGGTAGAAATTATATTGAAATGGAAGATTTGTTTATTAATCAGCAACTATTACCTGTTCTTATGCAATTCACGAGTTTTTAATTGGAACATTTTGAAACATAAGTTTTATATAAAAACTAGCGTTAATGGTGAATAGAGTTTCCATTTTAATTTCATTTCTACATATTACAATGGAATGTAGAACAAAACACAGATACAAAGAAACTTATGAATAATTCATTATTGTTTATTGCACATAATTATTTTATAAACTTTAATTATCTCGAGACACATAAGCTTATGCACTTCAAAATACTTCTTATTTATGTTTGCGAAACTTTAAGATCCAATAGAGAAAGTGACGATTCCAAGCAAAAACCATTGTAACAGAGTTATTCAATAAACAAAAGCTGAAAAAGCTCCTATACAGATCAAAGCGGTGCTGAAAAAGTGCACTAAGCATGAAAATTATTCAGAATCACGCAAATAATTTTGGACACTTCATATTAAAATAGTCCTTTTAACTCAAAGCACTCAAACTCAGGGTTAAAAAGATTCCACTATTACTAACTTTGGTTTAGTACGCAATGATGAGTCTACAGCAGAGCGCAAATAAGATGCATATTTTAAAATGATTTACAAGTTTTATTTAATGCTATGCTGGCAACCCTGGAACCATGTCACGCTGCAATAAAATCAATAATATATTACCCCACCTTTGCGCTTAGTGTAATGTACGTAAAGAAAAGTTTATATTTATAATAAAAACATTTTAATTTGTAGATTTACCTTAATAAGCTGTGTTATAAACCACAGATTCGATATTGGTAATATTATCCAGAAATTAAGGTAAGCTTTCTTCCCTGAGAAATACGCGACCTATATATATATATATATATGTATATATATATACTATTAATAGAGTAATAAAAACTTCTAAAAAGCATAAAAACTCATAAAAACACTCAGAGTGCAATATAAAAAGGTTCACATAAAATTTCACACTAAAAACCGTAAAATTGAACACTAAAATCACACTATATTTCGAGCTTGGCTCTTGGTCACGTGATGAAAATGAACTGAGCTCTGGCAGGCAGCGTCTGTCCAGTGAGGCATAGAGATGTGACGTGGCAGCAAAACTGCCAACTCTAGCTGAACAAAGTAGTTTGGCAAACCTGGCAGTATTACAGGGAGATGTTGAGGCCTGGAGGAATACGGGCTTTATGTAAAACTATTGCTGCCATCTCTACGTCTCTAAGTAAGGTGTGTTTAGATGGAGGAGCGGCATCTATGAGAATAAGAGAGAAACAGTTGTCGAACGTGGCCTGGTGAAAATTGGCATGTTGTGATACCGGTAATGGGGAACAAGTTTTAACTGAATGCCTGTGATTGTTCATTCTAATAGATACCTTAGTGGACGTTAGTCCAATGTAAAAAGCGGGACAAAATTGGCATTTAAGTAAATACACCACATTTGTGGAGGTACAGTTGAAAAAAGAGTGAATTTTAAATTCTGATTTCAGATTTGGACTAACATAAGATGAGCATGGGGATATCAAGGCACAGGTTTTACATTTAGGGCGGTTGCACGGATATGAGCCAAGTGTCGAGAAGGAGGGCTGAGGATAATCAATATTTTTGCGAAAAATGCTTCTGAGGTTGCGAGCTGACCGGAAACATAGCCTTGGTAATGTTTGAAAAAATGATGCAGTTAGTTGGTTTTGCGTGAGGATATTAAAGCTGTCTTTTAGGACAGGTTTGAGTCTTTCAATGCATCATTTTTCCGTATTCAGGTATTTAAATTTCAATGAAATTTCTACAATTGGTCTATGAACAGATACGCAGCATTCAGCTTTTCCATTTAACGAGGTTGACCAGTTATATCAAAATCATACTTTTAACCTCTTTTCATTATATTGGGGATATATTACATATTCTCTCAGCTGCCAGCTTGAGATTACAACAAGCAGACTTGCATCACCTTAATAAGCTTTCAAATCTGTATATTCACCATTGCCGGGCAGGGCTTGGCGTCACTAAAGTGCCTCAGGTTCCAAATAACGTCCCCATCGTTAGTCAAGCCCCTGACCTTGCGTCCATTTTTAATTTACCACGTCCTGTTAAACCTACAGGAAAGTTCTCCAAAACCCAAAAGGCTACACATGCTGCCAGCTCAGAACAAGATAGGGCCCTTCAAATAGTCAATTTGTCTTCTTATCGCTTATCTGACTCTGAACGATCTCTACTAGAGAAGGGTTTATCTTTTGTACCGGTTCCTAAATTTGATCGGTCCCGCCTCATTATTGATGCAGTTAAATTTTGCCGACATTTACGATGGAAGTACCATTGGCACACGCACCCAGCAGTTTCTGTCTCGTCTGTCAACCCGGGATTACTACCTTTTCGTCCCCCTTCAACTAATGAATCCCCAGCTTTGGCTTCCTCTCACCCTGTGGAACGTTTCATTGATAAATTTCTAGATGACATCAGTCACCCTAGATTTCTGAAGCTTTTTCAATCCAGAGACAACCTTCCCCCTATTCAGAGAGTTTTGTTACGTAAGTTATCCTTGAATCCCAATATCATCATTTTGCGGGCCGACAAGGGCTCCTCAGTCGTTGTCATGGACCGGGCATTATACACCCAAGAAGCCTTTCGACAGTTGCATGACGAAGATTATTATTTGAGCCTATTGCAAGATGTTACTCCTGACTTCAACACAGAAATAACACATTTCGTATCTGCTAGAGCTCCATTAGAAGGCTTTAACAAAACTGACATTACACTGTTAACACCAGTTTCTCCCCGCACACCTTCTCTATATTTTTTACCTAAAATACACAAAACAGGCTGCCCAGGACGACCTATAGTAGCCAGTTATGGCAGCCCCACTGAAAGAATTTCAGCCCTTGTTGATTTTTATATCAAACCCATAGCCTCTTCCAGACCCTCCTATATTAAAGACTCTTTCCATTTTCTAGAAATTCTGAAGTCTGTGGATTTAAATATTTATGATGACGTAATATTAGTTACTCTAGATGTGTCTTCGCTTTACACCAATATCCCCCACAATAAGGGTTTAGAAGCTTTAGCCTACTTTTTAGATAAATCAAACTTAGCTCAGACTCCTTCCAATGATTTTATTTGCCAATTAGCATTTTTTGTCCTCACTCATAATGTGTTTGTATTTGAGGGTCAATATTTTCTTCAAGTCAAGGGGACAGCCATGGGGACCAGAATGGCTCCATCTTACGCCAACCTGTTTATGGCCAAACTTGAAGAAGAATTCCTACATTCAGAACCCTTAGCACCGTTGGTGTGGCGCAGATTTATTGACGATATTTTTATCATTTGGACCCATGGTATTACGGCATTTGATAGTTTTTTCAATAGGTTGAACACCAACTATCCAGTTAAGTTCACATCCACAGTTTCCCGTACTCAAGCTGTCTTCCTGGATGTGGAAATTCAGTTAATCAATAAGCAATTTCTGACATCAATTCATGTTAAACCTACCAACCTACAGCAGTACTTACATTTCGAAAGTTGCCATCCACCACATATAAAAAAGGTCATACCCTTTTCTTTGTCACTACGAGGACACCGAATCTGCAATAATGACTCAGCTCTTGATAGATACATCACCCAATTAACTGACAAATTAGTCAACAGGGGTTACCCCCCTTCCCTAGTAAAATCAAAAGTCCAGGCCTCTCATCAGAAGCATACTCCTAAGACTCGTAAAACAGCAGATATTGATCCATTGAATTTCACAGTGACATACTTTCCAGGCATTGAAAGACTCAAACCTGTCCTAAAAGACAGCTTCATATCCTCACGCAAAACCAACTAACTGCATCATTTTTTCAAACATTACCAAGGCTATGTTTCCGGTCAGCTCGCAACCTCAGAAGCATTTTTCGCAAAAATATTGATTATCCTCAGCCCTCCTTCTCGACACTTGGCTCATATCCGTGCAACCGCCCTAAATGTAAAACCTGTGCCTTGATATCCCCATGCTCATCTTATGTTAGTCCAAATCTGAAATCAGAATTTAAAATTCACTCTTTTTTCAACTGTACCTCCACAAATGTGGTGTATTTACTTAAATGCCAATTTTGTCCCGCTTTTTACATTGGACTAACGTCCACTAAGGTATCTATTAGAATGAACAATCACAGGCATTCAGTTAAAACTTGTTCCCCATTACCGGTATCACAACATGCCAATTTTCACCAGGCCACGTTCGACAACTGTTTCTCTCTTATTCTCATAGATGCCGCTCCTCCATCTAAACACACCTTACTTAGAGACGTAGAGATGGCAGCAATAGTTTTACATAAAGCCCGTATTCCTCCAGGCCTCAACATCTCCCTGTAATACTGCCAGGTTTGCCAAACTACTTTGTTCAGCTAGAGTTGGCAGTTTTGCTGCCACGTCACATCCCTATGCCTCACAACGACAGACGCTGCCTGCCAGAGCTCAGTTCATTTTCATCACGTGACCAAGAGCCAAGCTCGAAATATAGTGTGATTTTAGTGTTCAATTTTACGGTTTTTAGTGTGAAATTTTATGTGAACCTTTTTATATTGCACTCTGAGTGTTTTTTATGAGTTTATATATATATATATATATATATATATATATATATATATATAAATCAGAATGAATGAATGAAATAAATTTAATTCACTTATAAAAACTTAGGTATGTCTAAAAATAGGTACGATTCATGTGTTAAAAGTGAGTTTATTTGTGTCACATTTAACACTTGTTTGTAAATAACTATTATTTTTATATTTAATTGCATATGCTTATGTAATATTATTTTCTTCACCAAATCTCTGGGAAGAAAGAATTATCTACTGTAAGTAAGTTATAATTTAAAAATTATGTTAAAGCTTTATGTTTTAATTCCATTAATGTAAAATGTTGTTTGAAATTCTGATAAATATTGGCATATTTTAGAGCTGATATTATTATTCTATAATTTTTTTACCTTTTAAAGTATATCATTAAAATTAGTTCTAGAACGTGTAAATGTTTTAACCTCCATAGGAAGTGCACTTATTAATCCCCATTAATGGTATTAATCTTCATCAATTAAATGCTAAGGGATTGGACATTTTGTAAATTTATTTACGATTTTATTAATGTTTTAATGTAATGGCAAGACTCGCCTTGTAGAATTTGTTTGATACGCCAGTAGTTCAAAAAACAAGAGTTTTTTACTTAATATTACTAGCTGCAATTGTTTCATAATTACTACTGCTGCTTGCTTTACTATCCATTAAAATTCACTTCTCTCAACAGCACACAAAAGATATTAAAAATTCTCATAGTGGTTTAGACTATAATTCAGCAATAATCTCATTGCTTAACCTCTGTTTTGAAGAATATTTGTTTTCAGTAACCTACATACAGAATAAATTAAAGACGTTTGAAGATTCGTTTATTTTATTGAATTTTATAACTCTGATTATGTTCAATAATAAACATTTTATTAGGAATAGTACTTAACAGTACTAACGATAACACAAACATTTTCTAAAAGGCAAACTTTAATCGCTTTCCCTTGTTCTTTCAATTGGATGCATCTGACAAACTAAGGTACAGTCCGTTCGGCAAGCAACACATTTCTTCTGAATCAAAGATTCTTACAAAGGACACTCACAGAAGGGTGCGGGGAATCCATTTAAGTTGTCAGCGAAATGGTACAAGCAGCTGTTGGAAAGGTTATACGCAAAGAAAGAAAGAAGCTTGCAACAATACCCAGCGGAATTCCGTTCGACAGGGCGATCCTAAACGATCTACGATATCACATTCTCAGGAACGGCAACATAACAGAAAACAAGAAAACGCGATTTTGTCCCTTCGCTTTCAGAACGTAATCTATGGTTATGGTTATAATAATTTTCCGACCACGATGGTCCTAGCGAGAGGTCAATATAATCCATGAACCTACTGTCCTAAAAAATGTTATTTATAAATTATTTTGTGTAGTATCAGTACTCAAAATTACTATAAATATTATTTATATGTACACTTGATGTTGTGTATCTTTTCTTAGAAATACAGAGTTTTACAAGTTAAAGTTGCAAAGATTACAGAAAATACGATTTTTTTTAAACTTTTTCATTCTATTGTTGCCTTGTTCATGGTTAAACGGTATTAAAAATGAATGATACACTTTAGAGTATAAAATGCGAGGAAATTGTAAAGTACAATTACATATAACCAGTACCAATGGAAAGAAAAATTCTCGAAGATTTTATAATTAGCGGTAGGTTTGCAAATTAAGTATATCCTTACACAAGAAGTTGCCAGGCTTCTTTTTTGAGAACAAAGGTATTAATTGGTATTAATTAATTAATTATTAATTAATTATTATTAATTAAACTCATATGCTGCACAATTGGTTAAAGCCGCAACTTACAGAACGTTAGTCTCTCATTTTTCAACAAGATGGTGTAATGTCTCTTTACATACGTCCTTTTTAATGAGGTTACAAAAAATAAAGAGTTTACATCCCTCTACCGCCATATTTACGAGTTGAAAGTTAAAAATTACAGCAGTTATTAATAAAGTGACAGAAATATGTTAGGCGGAGACCTTACTGAGTTTTAAAATGTTCATTCAATTTACATTATATTTTGTACGTTAATGGCTTTGTTACAATAAAAGTATTATGAAATGTGCATCAGTTAGCTTGGAATTTCTCCAATTTAACAGGACATTTTATATCTTTTTATGTGTTTCTGACGCTTTTATTTTTAAGATTTCAACTTTAAAAATTGTAATGTTAAATATAAAAGGTTAATTAATTATAATAATTATTATAATGAATTTTGTTTTCCCAGTTTTACATTATTCAAGTACCTTAATATATACCGTATATTTTTTGTAAATTTTCATATTTGTTAATAAATGTTTGTAAATATTTATAAAATACTCGTATTTCAAAATTAACATCAGATATTCAAGTTACTACACATACTTCATGTTTGCAAATTTTGAAGTCCGTAAGACTAAAATTGATGAGCAGGAGAATTTTGAATGTTGAAAATTGTACTGAGCAAAAGCTACTTTTATGTGCATAAAACATTTGAGCTTATTATGTGTGTCAAAACTTTCCCCATTTTTCTCTCCTTGACATTTTTACCCTCTTCTGCAGTTGCTTTAGATAGATTCTTCTTCACTCTTGCAATTTTCTCTCTCGCTTATTCTATGCAACACTTTTCTTTTTTTTTTATTTTCGTTCACTTTTTAGCAGTCCAGTACACCAAAATAAAACTCATAAAAAAAACTCATTCACAGTATTTGCAATGGCGACTCTTAACTTAGACACAAATATCTCTTTTGGCCACTTATGTCACAAGCTTCAACTTAGATTTTGTACCTTTATCTTATCTTTTGCACATCTTTTCAATAATTCAATATTTTCGACTTCTAGGTTTATGCCACCGGCTAGATAAAATATGCTTTGCTTCATATTTCACAAAATAATTACTTTTATTACTGAATTACATATAGACTCCTAATGCGAATATTATAATTAATCGTATGATTATAAATTGAAGAAATAGAAATATATATAAATTAACAGTGATTATAACAGTACAAAAGGACAAACCAGTAAGAAAATGTCACACTTGAGATCACTGAGACCACTTGTCACTTGGCTTCTTGCCATAGAAAGACTCCACGAGTCCGAAATATAGCGATCTCAAGTGTGACTTTTTCTTGGTGTTTTTTCCTTTTATACTGTTATAATTGCTGTTAATTTGTTACATTGTTGATAGTGTTACTTTATTTTTATTTTTCTTTTATATTATGTATATAAATTAACAGTAATAATAAAAGTGGATAAGGATAAAACACTTAGATAAAGTCACACTTGAAATTGCTATATTTCGAACTACTGGAGTTCTTCAATGGCAAGAAGATAGACAAGAGTCAAGTGTGACTTTATCTAAGTGTTTTAGCCTTATTTACTTTTATTATTACTGTTAATTTGTTACATTGTTAATAGTATTAATTAATTTTTCATTTATATTATGTATAATATAAAAATAAAAATAAAGTAACACTATTAACAGTGAAACAAATTAACAATAATTATAAAAGTAGAAAAGGATAAAACATTTAAAGTCACATTTGAAATTGCTATATTTCGAACTCACGGAGTTCTTCAATGGCTAGGAGCTATTTCAAGTGTGACTTGATCTAAGTGTTTTATCCTTTTGTACTTTTATAATTACTATTATATATATATATATATATATATATATATATATTCTATGTCGTGATCTCACAATTCTCGAATTTTCTGAGTTTGAATTTTGCACAGAATGTATCGCTACTGTCTTGTGCGGTCATCTTCTGCCATTTTATATTATGTGCACACAGGAACCACATAAATCAAGATGCATTTTGTTTCAAATTAAATTTTTAAATATAATATTCCATCTGTTTCTCACACATGGAATTAGTATATATATATATATACTACGCACGTTAAGTATTGGACGGACGATATAAGCGGAAAAAAAACCCACGGGTAGCAATTGCAAGGTTTTCCGAACTACTTCCGTGACGAGAGAGGCAAAAAATGAACTTAGACCTGAACAGCTAACAGAAATTATATGTGGCTGAATACGAAGAAATACTTAGTGATGTGATTCTTGCCAGCATTAGAACTGTTTCCAGTCGAAGAGGTTGTATTAGGTTGGTGCACAACAGCTGCGTGCACCACGCTAGTCAAAACAGCCAAGTTTTTAATCAACAACTTGACATATATGTCTTGTACTGACCTCCTAATTCACACGATTTAAATATAATAAAGAAGTCAACAGCTGTGTTTCCGAGTAAGACAGAACAAAAGAGCATTGCTAGTGAGTTCGGGAAAATTACCTCTTTCAGCAATTAATAAATTCAATTCGAAGGTGCCGGAATGAAGTAATAAAAATTATACATGCTTGAACTAGCCATTGAGTCTGATTTTTTATAGATGTATCATTTTAGCAATGAAATACATTACTTTCACAATTTTTCATCCAATCCATTCATTACCATTAGTGCCATGGCAGTAAAAACAGGCGTAAAACAAAAAGAAAGATTTTTGTGGAATATTAATATTAAAACCTAAGTATTAATAAGTATTAACATCTTTGTTTCATTTTATGTGAATTGCATAGTGAATAAATATTATATGAATAAGTTATATGAACTATTAAGTAATGTGTTTATGAGCAAATGTTCAAATTATTTTGCTCATATTAATCAGGGCGTCGTTTTTTTATAATTCTCTAACTAGGTTAATGTCATACCATTTTTAATAAACCATCTAATTATATTACATTAATAAATGCATTAGGCAGTGAAGCTTCTGGCTTCAACCCTTATAATAGTAATATTTAGTTTTATAGTCGTGTATTTAATTAATATCAACTGTTTCATTTGTATATAACAATTCCAGAACTATGGCTGGTAATAAACTAGTGCATCTGCATGTTTAACAGGCATATAATATGAAAACCTAATAGTATATTTTATATGAAATGTTAAAATATGAAGAAGTTTGTAACGTAGCAAAAACGCCCGATACCATTACGCTAGGGAGCCTCTCAAAAGGACGAAAAAAAAAAAAAAAAACGAGCCAAGGTTTTATTTTGTATACAAAGCCGTCGTTGTGAAAGCGGTTCTCGCGTGGGAGAATAAACAGAATAAGGTTAAATGGATTTGAACCGCTTAAAAAGTTAAAATCCAGGAATTAACACTCAGGTTACGTAAATGCTATTTTAGGACAAATCAGGAGAATATGAGAAGAGGTTCTAGTAGCCATTCAGAGGCCTGGGCTCATACTAGAGTTCCAGAAACTTCGATCTATTAAAGTCTTGTAGCCAGACAGAAGACTGGATTAAAACAAATGTTCCAGAAACTTCGATCTAGTAAATTCAGTAGCCAATAAGAAGGTTAGGTTCAAAGTAAGCTTCTAGAGGCTTCTTTCAATTAAATTTAAAAAGTATCTCAGCATTCTAAATGTAGGATTTCAAAATGAGTAAAAAGGGTCCATTTTCGAGGCACTTTTGGTCAGTTACATGTTCGTTACAGGTCATTTACAAGCAGTTGCAAAGCAATTTTTACAGTTTATCTAGTGTCGCCGAGACGTGAGACAGAACAGATTAAATTCACACGACAAACTATTTGTGTAAGTGGTTAACCTCGGACGAACCGCAACATCGAACAATATAATTGTTTGCAATAAACTGTATTTTGGTTTTATATTCGTTCGCAAAGAACAGTGCAAGTTACCGTGTATATTATCGAGAGACAGAGTATAACTCAAACTGCTAGTAGATGTGATGTGATGTGATGTGATAGAAATAACTGTGGGACCTGAAGATAAACTTGGGGAGATAAGTAAATTTCAAGACGTTCCTTGTCTCTTAGGCTTACCATGTGGCATAAACTATGCAATTCAATCAACTCGTTCTGTTACCCCAAATTCCCTGGGATAGTTACCACATCCGATTGGAACCGGGAGTGGCAACTTTTAGAACGCAGCCGAGGCACTTCGACGGATCGAGTCTACAAGCGGAGCAATACCAGGAAGGAAATTCAAGACGGCCGGCTCAAACATCAGTGGCCCGCACTTCTACACCTTCCTGAAAATCACATAAATCATAATAATCGAAATTCTCAATATCCAATTAATTAATCGCTTACACATTTTATCAAAACCATTAAACATTTAATCAACCACTCCAGCGCAGCCCTGCATCCACATAATAATTCTAACGGTTTTTTTTTTTTTTGCATTTAATAATAGCACTTCTAATATAAACTTGTTTTAATCTGTCCTAAACAACCAATTGGCTATGACATTTGCTACAGCAAGAAATTACCAGCAATAAAATTTACTTTTCTTGTATTTAATCACCCTTAGAAAGGGGTGAGTAGCAGGTTCTTTGTTTACATCATCGGACTATTTATACGTATACACATTGTTTAAATGACTCTGCAGTGCATTTAAAAATTACATAACCCCCCCCCCCCCCATAACAAACATATCCTCGTGTGTTGTAACTGACGGATTAACTTATAGTGCAAAATTTTAAGTTTGGATAATTTTTATGCCTAAAATCTCAGTAGGATCCTCCCAAAATAACAGCAATGCGAATTTAATTTAATAGATAAAATTATATTGATGAAACACTAAAATCAATTATGGTAAAACTCAAAAGCTGTTAAATAACTATATTGGAGGTAAGGTAATATGAAAATACGACAGAACCTTCAGCTCTTGAAGAGGCGGAAAAAAGGTTACCCCCCCCCCCCCACACACACACACACACGCACGCATGCTCTCACGCACCCACACAAATCAGCTAATGTGGATCTTACTAATATTGAATTAATAAAATACACAGAAAGTTTTGAAATTCACATACAATTATATCGCTATTAAATCTACAATGAACAAGAAATTATTTCAGATTGAACTAGTCAGCAATGCTTTTGTTTAAGTGGACATTTTCACTGGTTAACCCTAGTTTTGATTTACGAACCCTCATATTTTCACTGTTTTAGGAAGAATCTTTCTATGGTTTTGTGTCTTTTAATCCCTTTCAATGATGTTTAGCATTGACCTTTTCCTTAACCAAGTTTCTTACGACGTATATTGTTGTAACCGACAATACTTATCACTGCACAACAAACATGTTTCAAATTCATTGTAGCGCAGTGCGCGTGGCTTATTGTTTATCAGTTCCTCTATCAGTGTCTAAAATTTCTTATAGCTTTTCATTTTCACGTAGCTTTCTTTCATCGACTATCACTACCACTCATGGCTGATTGTAGCGATTAAGGAACATCTATGGCCGGTAAACACAAGACATGTCAAATAGTTTTATGTAAGGAAAACAAAACTAAAGACAGTTGTTGGACATGTAACATTTTTGTATGTGGTTCTTGTATAATCAAAATCTCTGCAATAAGTTGCATTCTAACATCTCTGAGAATGTTTCAATGTAACAGCTTTCTTTATAGATATAACCCATATTTTATAACTTACGTCTTTTTTGTACAAATAATTTGTTACTACACAGCATAGAACAAACTCTATTCGTGTAATCAAATATTTCTCATTTTCGAGAAAACATGCGCTGATACTTGAAAAAAAAAAAAAAAACTCTTTTTTTATTAAAAATCATTTGGGATGAAATTGCTTATAAAAGAATGAACCAACAAATGTGTGAACGCATCATTGAATTGCCAACAAATTAAATGAATAGGCAAACGGGCCTGGGGACATAAAGCGCTAAACATATGTGATACGTAGGCAAAAACCATAAACATATAAACATTTGAAACCAGAAATTCCATTCAAGCTGAATTCGAACCTGGTTCGCAGTTCAGAAACCACATTGTTTCCTCTACATCACAACAGTACTCTGGTAAGTAAGAAATATCATTGGCCTGAGTCAGAAGAACACTTAAATACGTGATACAGAGCAGACACCCGGTATATACGAACTCACTCCGGAAGCTAAATGGAAACTGAATTCGAACCTGGCTTGCAATTTAGAAGCAAAATCGTTCCCTCTATACCATCACAGTAGGCTAGAAGGTGTAAGCATGAGAATGTCATCTTTTTCAAAGAGAAAAAAATGATTAAAATGCATAAGAAAGTAGTAGAAGTCAATTGACCGCTAAAGCGCGTTTTAGAGGGTGCTTGAAGCTCGGGCGTTCTAGTGTTAAATTTCATGTGCATACTGTGATCATGAAGCCAGGTTTTATTTTCCGTGCTTTCATTTATTTGTATCAAATCCATTTTTATAAATAAAGTTCTTCTCCTATGCCATAATACTTAAAATATATAACTTTTTCTTAATAATATTTTCATTTTAGATTATTGCTGTCATTTTAGAGACAACTGCCATACAAAAGTCTGTCGCCAGCTAAATAAATAATAATGATCATATGCTACTTGAATGTGACAAGAAGTCTGATTCTTACATATATATACTGAGCGCTCCATTTATCTTGCTCCCCAAGATGAACGGGACACCCTATATATAAACCTAATAAAAGAAAAAGCACAGTCTTCTGAAATTAGTTTTGTCGTTTAGTTAAAAATATTTTTCATACAAAACAGATTTATTAACCAAATAATAATACAAGATCCATAAAAAGTTCAGGCCTGATACAAACATAAATATCAGGATCGTATAAATAGAATGAATCAACAGTGATGCTAACTCTTATCAATACATATGTAGACCCAGAACAACATGGAGGCGATTTTGGAACAGGTTTAAGATATAAACTTCAATCCTAGGTCAGAAGTGCTGTTGACTATGAAATAAATCTAGTCTTTTTGAATTTGTTTCACTCTTGCTTAAGTTAATCTATACGAGGGGTTGTAAAAGAGATAAGGAAGAAGAATAACGAAGACAGGAATTAGGCACAAGTGACGAGGACAAATTGAGATCCAGCTCCTCTGGATGCTTCGCCGCCAGATGACTTGCAGCTGTGGTATGCAACAGTCTGCCTCGAAAATTCTACAAACAAACTGCTACAAATTACGGCAGCGCTAACAAATTGATCGGCGTGTAGCACACATGTAAGTGATCAGCTCTTCTAATGCGAAGAGGAAGTGATTTAAAATAATTTGAAAGTGTGACAGAGAAAGAGAGCGGCGTTAACAAAGTCTTTCCGAGACCATTTGTTTACAGAACTGCACAATCTTGTTACGTTAATGGGGAAATATGCAGTACAAGGCTTTTCTTTCCTTCTGCAAAGGAAAGTAAACCCTTAATTTTGCAATCACGCATTGGTTTATCTTCCTGAAGTTAATGTAGAGACAATTGTATTCTAACATTTAACTTGTAGTGTGTTATTTTAAGTACCAAACCGGAAATTCTTTGTTATAAATATAAATTAAGCTGAATACGAATAAGGCAGTCTCGTTGAATTGTGAAAACAAAGAATATCGCATTGTATTAGTATATTAATCGAGGATGATTAGATAGCAGTGAAAGATATTAATAATTGCTACAGATAAAAACATAAATAGTCATTGATTGCATTTTCATTAATATTTGCAGGACAAATGCTTTGAATACGGAATGTAGCGAATGACTGTTACTGTTACAAGAATACTTGCAATAAGGGAACTATTTATACAGAAACGTGCCTTGTAGAGTTCGTTATCTGAAATCTGTATGTGGTGCAACTTCTCCAAACCTTTGCTCGAAGTTATTAGATAGTTTGCCTTTTAACATTGGTTTTACTTTCAGAAACGACAATTCACGAATCATTAGGAGGGATGTTTTTCGCTTTTCCCAATGAAGATATCTTTTAAGCGTTGCTGCCCAGATTCATGCCAGATAGATTCGACATGACAGAGGGAATCCCGGCGAAGCCCGGGAGAGATCCCCATAAGAATCTTTGCATGATCAGCTAAGTTATAACAAATACTTTCAATGTAATGTCACATAACTTTTTCATTTTGTTGATACGTCTTTCAATTTTTGCATCTGTAAACCTGACGTTATAATTGGAGAAGCATTGTCGCGCCTGAATGCTCTTCTTTTGCTTAAAATATGCAGTATTCTACATTGTCTGAATAAAATTATACTTAGTTCCATGTAATTCAAAAATTATATTGTGAAAGAAGCAAATGAAAATGTATTTATAAAGATATAAGTGCGAATCAGCGATAGTTTAAAAGGGATGATGACTATGACTAACTATATGAAGTTAAACTTTTTGTATTAGACTGGCCAATGATATGTAATGAAAAAAAAGTTTGATATTTCCATTCAGTGTTTACACATAGAACTAAAGTTAATTCATCATAATAGCCTCACTATCACTTTTTGCGATTGCTTATCTATTTTACAAAGTTACTGAATAATACACCAACTATTGCTGTTAACAAACAGTTTAATATAGACGCATACAAATTTAGTACGTGTCATTTAAGCGAAACCCGTAAAAATTAAGTATAAAACGAAAAGTGACATTGTTTATATTATTCTGTTATATACATACACCAGAAAACTAAATGATGCGCTCAATCATGAATATATTCTGAAAGTTGATAGTTCTGAAGATCTAAACACAAACAGCCATCAAAACTGATATCCAAAAGTGCAGCAAATATGACGACTCATGTTTAAGTAATGTACAAGTCCAAAACACGGTTGAAAAATTGTTTAAAAATGAAAAATTCACTAATTCACTGGAGTTCATAATGGAATTCTTGAGTTTGAAGGAAGAGTTAATCCATAAACAATTAGATATTAAAGATCCCTTCTAAAGCTTGGACTGAAAATAGCAATTTAGTAAATCATCAAACAGATCAAATGTTAAAGCAAAACAAGAACATGAAATTGGAAGAGCATGGGTACTTCACTCTGCTTTTGACTTCTGAAATATACGATCTCTTTCGATTGAAAAAAAAATATTCAAGAAAGTAACATAGAGTTAGCAAGAAGAAAAAAAAAAGTGTTCTTCAGATTGGTGATGAATTAGAGTGCTACTTGATTAATCGTACTGTTTAACTATGTTTTGAAATTAAACAAAACAAACACAAGCTTTAACACCATAAAGAAATTCTTAGCTCACATTTTATTGTTTACATTGTTGTATAACTTTAACGAGGCCTGTTCTTGTTTACAATTCGACATTCGAAGAAACCTCGTGGTTATAGTGTCGTTGAAAAGATGTTACTTTAAGCACTAGGAGTTCCTTTACCAACTCTTTTGAGACAATTAATTTAATAATAACTGAAACAAAGTAGTCCACAAAAACAACCCGGTTGTTGCTGCGGAGGGGCAGCGTGTTCATGAGGGTTTGATGATATATACTGAAGGGGCATCGAGAAGTCTCTCCGCAACCACTGTGTAGCCGAGATTTTACTAGGGAAGCGAGTTGGATGGTAGTACTAACCGCAAGATGAGCTTATAATTAATTTTGTTCACCAAGACAAGCGCGCACTACAATGTTGAAACCTTAGCAACTGTGGGTGGATAACTTGCTAAATATTCGTTTCCGCGGAAGAAAGGTCAGACATGTAGGAGTAGCAATATTCTCCTGTGCGGTGCACATCACCCGAGTACGGGGGAAGTTCTTGATGACCCGTTATTCAAAGCATAGATATGGAATAATTAACTTCTTGTAACTGAGTTTTTATTTTATGTAAGAAATATACCAGGAATGGTCAATAAAAAATGTGTTTTTTAAAGACATACTTTTTCGTGCTAAAATTTAACTTTAAAATATTTTTCTAATTTAATGAGTAAAGTATATGTGGTGTTCGTTTTATATTGTCACTTCTGGTTTCAATCTGTGAGAGATGTTGAGACACATTCTGTTCCGCCTGCAGCAAAAGGGAGGTGATATGAAATTCTACTTTCGTCCCAACAAATCTTTAGCTGAGTCCTATATATCTGAGGTCTATGGAGAGTTTGTTCTTCTCTATAGCACAACTCAAATATGGTTTAAAATGTTTAAAGAGGGGAGGGAGGCAATCAGTTTCAAAGGAAGGTAAACCCTGCTCTGCAGTTTATGCTCTAAAGGAAGAAAAATTTAACAACGGTGCTATCGTTGTGAGAGAAGATCGTCTAATAATATTCAGAACACTTCCGGAAGTTCTGAAAAATTCAACAAGGGCAACCTAAACGTTTGTAGCTGAAAAGTGTCACATAAGACTGGTGTGCATGCTGGGTTCCAAGAGTACTGGTTGCAGGTTTGCATGCAGTTGAAGCTGCTACAAGAAGAGCTAGAATTTCTTTCGAAAGTAATCCGTGCAAATAACATTTTGCTACATCATTTCGATCAGAGCAACAGCAAAGTTCTGCGTGGAAACCTCGTCAACAAAAGTGCTTGCGTTTGAGGGAAAAGTTATGGTCAACTCATTTTTGGTAAAGGTTCACTAGCATGTTGCACCTGCACACACAACTGTACTGGACAATAATACAGAGATGATCTGAAAACTCTGCAAGGGAATTATCACAAGCTAATGGACAAATTTTCGTGCTACAAGGTGGATGCTGCACCACGATAAAGCACAATTGCACATCTCAAATGTTGTTGCTGAATATCTCATAAAAATGAACGTGAAGTGTCCATATTTAGCCCAGCGTGGCTTTTTCTTTTTCCCTAAATTGAAGAAATAATTTTGTGGGAGGCATTTTCACTCATCAGAAGCAGTGGTGAAGGCTGCGGAGGTGATTCTGAAGGACCTGTTTCCAGTACATCTTGAAATATATTGCATTCAACATGGTCTACTTTGAGAAAGATAATACAAATTACGAATATGAGTAAATGTTGCCAAAAATAAATAATTATGTTCATTCTTTATTAAACGCGTATGGAATCATAATCAAAATACACAAAATACAGAAATTTAGACCCTAACTTTATAATTTTTATTATAGTGATATTTTTGTTATTAACTATTTATTCAAATATCTAATAAAGATTGTAAAATGAGTAAATTTTTTCTTAACAGGATAACTTATTTAAGTAGTATAATGAATAAAGTTAATTAACCTCCTTGTTTATGCACCAATCATGATAAGAGTTTTTGACAAAAGGCGAATCATCAATGCATTTTTTTAACACATGTTCGGGGTTGATAAAACTAAAATGTTAACGCAAATAATTCTCAAAGATGTTACCTATATAGTTTCGTACGTAGTTTAGGTTTTACTCCCTTATATACATTTGAATACTCATTGTGTTGCTTTAGTAAATCAGCAAAATGCAACAGCTAGCCAACGAAAAGTTCAAGAGACATATTAAAGTATGGTATTTCCAATAAGAAACATGAATTAAATTGTAGCTGCTGATTGAGTTGCATTTCCACTCTTAAGCAGCTCTTTTGCACTTCTTATACTCCAAATAATATTTCAAGCATTAATAACCATTGTGAAGATGCTTAATATTTAATATTTTTCGAATAGGTTTATTTGAAAAAAAAGTGTTGGATTTTTTAATAACCTCGTCTTTTTATACATCTGAGAGTTACTCAGATAAAACATGACTTTAGCTCCCGAGATTGTAAGTGAATGACACACTAAAATGTAAAACATGTCGTCTTTGACCCGACTATATGCGGATAGCAGAGGAATTACACGCTCACATGCTCAAGCACATTGTCTGTTTGTTTCTTGTGCTTATTCCACCAATCAATCATGCTTATGTGGAGGTCAGCTAAGTGCTTGACTTCTTGTTGTTTCACTGTTGTGTAGACGTGCAGATGTTTTGATTAATAGCAGCTGGGGGATCTTAACTTGGCGACGACATAGGCAATCCATGAACCATTTGAAACCAAAAGGCATGCATTCTCCGACGAAGAAATTAACTGTGGCTATAGCAATCAAGGTATAGAAAACATAGGCTTAAGGTTATAAGCGAGTAAATTTATCCTCATTTTTCAGAAAAATGTGCCAATCCAGAACCCGAATGCCTTGAAGGTACTGCATAAATGCTACAATTAAAAACAACTTCATTGAGTAATTAACATTTGCAAGAAAACTTACAGAAGAAAAATGTTTCTCTCCAGTATTTTGTATCTTACTACCTATACTTTCCTATTACATATTAGCCCGTAGAAGACCATAAAGCTCGACTCGTCTATGGGTGTCTATCTTGCTTCCTGATGATTACTCTTTTAAAAATAATAACAGCATATTTATGTATTTTTGCATAGATTCTAAAATTCGCATGATTTGCTCCATGATTATAACTAAACCATATTTTTAATTTAGTTAAAAAACATAAATAAACACCTAAATGCAACCATCTAGCAGCAAGAGAGAGAAGCGAACCACAACTAAGTGGTCGGAATCCAAGTAAAGATAGAGCAAATAATGTTAATGGATATAGAATTATAAACAAATACAACTATAAGTGACTTTAAGGCTGTAGATTTTATAAATAAATTTTCCATGAATTAATATACAGTTTTACTATTAACAAGACTTAACCACTCAATTATGCCAAGTGCTAAAAATGGAAGTATGTGTGAAAGGGCAACTTCCTTGTTTACCGGGTGCCACTTACAATACGTACGATTGTATGATCATTGCCGGCATAAATAAGAGGGGCTCAGCGAAGGTGTCTTCAAGCTCTGCTCAATATTGCAGAATATTAAGATAGTAAAATAATGCGAGAGTTAAATAGATGCATTATAATATTGATATAGATATTTTTAAAAAGAATAATAATGTGTTTCCTTGGGTTTATGAATTAGTCTGGTAATAGTTCAATTTTTCAAAGTCTAAATATATATTTGTATTTCTCATATTTAATGTTGCTCACAAACGCACACATGGTTAGTGATGCTTTTGTTGTTGTTTATGACGTTGCATTTGGAACAATCCTAATATCGTGTTATTTAAGGAGACATAGAAGTGAAAATTTTGTATTTTTAGCAAAAAGAAGTTTTTAGTTTTTCTCCCAAAATTACTTGAGCCCCAGAGAACCTACCTGAGAAGTTTCATACGTCTATGTTCTTTGGTAGATTTATTTTAGCAGCCATTTTCAAATGCCTGCGCTCTTTAAACTCTCTTCTCTTTGTATTTAGCTGCATGCAGAACTTCGAACACATTATCTCGACAGCAATATTCAGTGTGATTTCCTGCACTCAAAACCTCTCTTCTTCCACAAATTTTTGTATGGATGCTTGAAATTTTATGAAGCATTCTGTAGAATTTCCTTAGTAAAATTTAGAATGTATTTTTCTAAAGGCAAATTTGTAAACAAAATCGTTTTATACTGTAACTAATCCTTCCACCATTTTAATTTATATATATACAATTATATATAATTGTATATATATATATACAATTATACCAAAAGCCATAATTAATAACCAGTCCATTCTAAATATTATGCAAGACAATATTTAGAATACATTTACAAAGTTTTGCAGAATATTTTAACTTTTATGGAAGAAGATAGGTTTTTATCAATAGTTTTGAATTGTCACCCGCCTCAAAATAAGGAGTGAAAAATTGATCTATTAAGTTAAAAATATGAATAGGTAATACTAAAAACCTGAACAATATGTATGCAAAATGTAAAATCTAAAAATATCACTCAAATTTATCAAATTTCACTTCGATGTCTCCTTAAGTTTAAAACCAATGGTGCTATGAGGTACATTAAGACATACAAATCTTGTACCAATTGGCTGCAGTAAAACTGTGTCTGTGGGTATAACTTCCCTTAATATCAAAGGTTAAAACATTGGTAATGAAATGTTTTTTAACTGAATAATTTTGCTTTTATTTTTTGAGTCTGCATTAGTAAAAGTTTATTTCACATAATGTTACTTCCTTATTAAAAACACGAAAATATTTGGAGTTTGACTATTTTGTAAAAATTAATGTTATTTTTCTCTTGAAGGCTTAAGAGGGGTTCTATATTCTTTTAGTTCCTAGAAATACACACTGCTGGACAATAAAATTGCAACACATTTTGCATGTTCATAATATAGACATGCTCTCATTATATTTCATGAGAGGAATTATATTTCATGATTTCGTCTAACATGAGCACCAATTTCTCGGAATGACATCCCGCTCTCTTGGCATGCCACACTTCTCCCTTGATCAAATTTAGACACCTGCTGGTATTGCTCTTGTACTTTATATCCACTTGTTCTGAGAAAACATGGGGTCAGTTTAATGCATCTCTTATGAGCGTTGCAATTGTAATGGCCAGCATTGTAGTAGGATATAGATTACTATTTACTGTGTGTTCATAATGGATATTTTCATTTTCACTGTTTTAAATATGAGTGACAAAAATAGCCTTAAGTTGGAGTGGCTATTGCCACAATGTAACCTCCGTTGCCTATTGAGAATGTTAGGTTTTTTGTTTTGTTTTGTTTTGTTTTTTTGTTCATTTAAGCTCAAGTTTTACTTGAAATGTTTTAAAAAGAGTATATATTTTTCTGCAACGTTGTTATATTTTCCCATTTCTTAAATTTGTTTCTATATTTCAATTAATTAGTTTTGTTTTGCATTTGAAATTGCCAGACTTGACTTATCCAGATTATATTTGTTTATTAATTTATTTACCCTGGCAAGAGTTAAGGTCATCTATACTTAAATTATATTATTATATGACAATCAATGATTTCAGGGGAAAGGAGTTGCAACTTTTGGGAAGCATAAGAAGGATAAGAGAGATGTTTGGTGACGAGAGATAGTAAGTAATGAGTCTGAGGTAGGGACTTGGTCATTTGATATTTTATGTATTTTTTTGTTTATTTTTGTGTAAAAAGTACATTACAGCTTTCTCTTTTGGCCTGGTGAGGAGTTGTTCTGTTTTGATTATAGCTCGTTTTCTTTTATAAACCATTTTATCTTCTCGCTTCTGATTGAAAAATATCGCCTAATTGTTTATTTTTCCAACTGACTGCTTCTTTTAGTTTGTCGTTACAAATTTCAAGTATTCTCTTGCTTCTTTTCAAACCACTCGCCTAGTAACTCCATTTCCACAGTAAGAGTATTATTCTTAATCTCCGTCCAATCTTCATTAATGTCCGCCTTTCCCTCATCACGTAGAACTGAACTCAATCGAAAATGATATAGCAGCCTAACTTTCATCTCCAAGAGTTGAATTTTAAAAAAAGCCATCTCTTTGGCTATTTCTGCAACGATTTGTATACTAAACATCTGGGAGGCAATTTAATTTTGCTTTCTACCAAAAAAGCGATCGCTGCCCATTTCTCAGTCTCTGAATACAGTGGTGTTCAGGACATATCCCTTTAATGCAATTAGTTTTCAAATCTTGTCTATTTCTCTTTATGTATTTCTTCGTGCTTAAAAATGCATTTGTAAATACATAAGTTATTATATGAAGAAACGTCTAAAAGATACCTTTAATTATTGCCAACTCGCATTCAAATCACCAGGCATTAGGTATATTGTAATCATTTGTATTAATTTGGTCTATGGCATTTTGAAGATTAATGTAGCATTGAGTCTCTTCCAGCTATTTTTCATTGAGAGCGTATACAGAAATTAATTTGCAATTGGATCTGTCAGTTTTGATTTGCAATATTATTATATTATTAGAGATCTTCTTTTAACCTGTTTCTGGATTAGATTCTTTACTCCTTTGGAGGCTCTCACATTTTTTTCAACTACTGAGCAAAACATATGTTCCTATTTCCATCGATTTTCTTATCTGTATATTTATTTTGTTTATTTGTTCTAATTCCTGGGTCTTATCTGTTATTCCATAAGATATTCCAGTTGCTACAAACCACTCATTTAAAATCGTCTTCCTGGGAGTAACGGTAATGTAGTTTCTATGATAATGTGTTCGACATTTTCTGCTCCTTGATGAATATTTGAGTCTTTACATAGAAAGATTGCCAATCTGAAGTATCAGTGTTTTGCTGCGGTTCCTTTTCCGAGTTGCTTGTACCATATGCTACAGAGTTCTGTCTGCTCGAAGTGAATTTCGGAATACTTTCTAGGAGAACTTAAAACATTGGCAACAAATCCGCTCTTCTGAAAATATTTCTGTTTTCTGGGTGGGAGTATCCGCTTCTCTCCTCTCAGAGGCAGTTGGTAACTATACTGGCTAACACCAAACCATTCTTGTGTGCATTTTGATCAAATCTAATTTTAGAATAGCCTTCCCTATGGCTAAGGAGCTCCACGTAACCCCGTGGACGGGACCCTTAACAGGTGCTACCTCCCGGGTCAGGAGGACCTGTAGCTCGTGAGGGCAGGGACGCTACTCCCTGAAGTGGAACTGCCTCAACTTGAGGGTTTCCACCCACTACCTTTTGTTTATTGTATGCTCATATTCTTCTACATATCATTTTCCTGCTATTATTTTCGTATGTTTCATTATGGTCATGTATTCTTTAACGTGTGTCTTTATCAAAGGCGTTTGCAGAATGTCTTGGGGAGGAAGCAGTAATGTTGACTTCAAAATTTAAGTACACACTAATGGACAGGTAAGACAAGAGCAAAACAGTTGGTTGCGCAGTAACAAGCTAGGAGAGGAAGTTTTTGAGGGTGCTATATGACTTAATTGGCATTCTCCACAAAACAATTGCTGGATCGATTTACAGAAAAGTCAAGGAAGGTGATAGTTTTCTTGAAAATTTAAGTTCCACGATTGATAAGCGTTCCAACAACTGCTGTGTACACCTACTTGTAATGCAGTTTTCCGCCAGTTTCTCCTCGGTTGTTGCGAACGGTAGGAAGGACTAAGCCATTCCGCACCTCTGCAAGTTTTGCTCGTGTTTTACCTGCTCGCTTTTATATCATCATACATATTGTACAGGTTACTATTTGTTGTTATAATAAAAATTAACAAATATTTCATGTTCTGGCTGATGAAAAGTGGAGTAGCAATGAAAAGCTTAAAGCTTGAGAACGATGCGCTATGCTCTCTTGCATGACACAGTATGTTTATTTAATTTTTGTTAAGAATTATGTGTAGTTAATATTTGATCTACAGTTATATTAAAATGTTATATATGAGCCAATCCATGTGAAATCGGAAATCAAATTTCCTTTTATGTTTATATTTAACCAAAGCTTTGTGAACTCAAAAAGAGAAAATATTAAGATTTCCGCAAAATATGGGTAATTTATCACTAATGGTTTCTATGCTAAAAGGGTATTAGGAGTAGTTTTTAACTTTCAAAATAACTTTGAAACATTTGGGTTAATACAAACCAAATTAATATTAAGTGAAAGCTCCTGGTAAGCTATTTTTGTACATATAATATAATAAACAAAATAAATAAAAATAAATTTAATAAAATTGAATAAATTAAATGTTTCATAGTTAGGGTTTTCTTTTCGATTTCATTTGTTTCAACATTCTACACCTACTTTAAAATATTTTACAATCCAAGTTATTTTCTCACTTGTATTTTTAAGATAACACTTTTCAGATTACTGATATGTTTAACAATAAGTGAGAAACTAATCTGGACTGTTCGCTCGCACTGTTTCTCCAGTGAACGCATATGTATGAGGGTAGGTCCAAAGTTTCCGGCCTAACCATTTTCTATATAGTTACTTTTCAATATAGTTATCCTTTATTGTAATACATTTCTCACATCTTTGAATTAACATTTCAATCCCTCCCTAAAAATAGTCAGAAGTCTTGTCTGCAAAATGAACATAAACAGTATCCATCACTTCTTCGTTACACTTAAATTTCTTTCTTCGAAGGTCCTTTTTGAGTTTTGAGAATAGGAAATAGAACTTGGCTGTAAGGTGTGCACAGGCGCTTTGTCGTGAAGAAGGTGCACACTACCACTCAGCTTTCCTCGCCTTTTCTCTTTGATGGAAGCACGTACTCTGTGCGGTAGGCCAGCATGGTACTCCCCATTTACTGTGGTGTTCCTCTCCTTGAAGTCAATGAAAGTACTCCTTCACAGTCCCAAAAGATTGTGGCCATGATCTTCGGGTTGATTGAGTGACCCTTGGCCTTTAGAGGCGGTGCTTCGCCAGGTTTACGCCACTCCATTGATTCTCTTTTGAACAAAGGATCATAATAGTGGACCATAGTTTCATCTCCTGTAACAATGAATTGCAGAACTTCTTTCTCGTTGCCGCGGCAGAGCTCCAAAAATACCTGACAATAGATGACTCGTTGCTGCTTTTGGACGGAGGAAAGAAATCTGGGCTCTAACCTTATTCATGAATAATTCGTACTGTTGTTTTAGAAAGGCCCAATCTTGCTACTATTTCTATAACTTTGAGTCGCCGGTTTTCCATAATTTCTTCTTCCACTATTTTCAGGAGTGAGCCGAAGTTAGTACAAGGGCCGACCAGGACACTCTTCGTCTTCAATGATTTCTGGACCCATTCGAAAAAGTTTGGCTCATTCTTTTACGATAGAATATGAGGTGGATGCTTCCCCATAAACACCGTCCAATCGCTGTTTAATTTCATTTGGAGTCATTCCTTCTTTTGTGAAAAACTTAATTGTTGGATATTCAATTTTGAACATATCACAATCTTCTACACAAAGCCTTTCTTATGCAAGTATATCTGAACAACTGAGCATAGCGGAAGTTATAGCTACAATTATTTACTTAACAGATAAAATATGATACATATATGGCATTTGTGAGACGAGGCCACAAATTTATGGACCTACCCTCGTACGCGTGATAAGCGGTTTAATCCACATCTCAACAAGAAAGTTTATGCATGATCTGAATGCAGTGATATTTATTTTATTTTAAAGTAGAATATTTTAAAGTGTTTTTCAATATTTTAAAATGAATGAAGCTCTTTAAGATACGTTATAACCCTTGATTAAATAAATAAAGGTCATATGCCAAGAGTAAGTTTAAAAAAAGTGTAATGTGTAATTTGTTTTTCTGCAGTGCATAATTTCAGATATACGTATTTTCAAAAGCGCCATTGTTCTTAAAATATAACATGTTTAGTATTCATTATAACAAAATGTAATGGAAACAAGGATTTCATATTTTGCAGAAAGTATCCTTGGTTGATTCGCATATTTAAAAAAAGGCATTAACTTTAAAATAGGGACCAATTTTTTTAAACGTCTTGTCCGATTTGAGATGGAATATGCCATTCTTAGTTACCATCTGAAGAATATGTAACAAATATTAGCTTGCAAGAAAGTAGAGCTCCTATTGAATAAGTTTTATAAAAGGAAGCAATATAATATACATTGTTCGTATATTTGCATTAGACGCTGAACTTACAACTTGGCTTAATATTTGCATATTTAAAGCAGCACATTATTGTCCAAGGGAATGTAAAAATGTTTCGATTTTAAGACTGTAATCTGGCTTCCCCTTAGATGCAATGATCAAGAACTTGTACTAGTGAATAATAAGCATTTGTTGAAAACATACATTTTTTTTCTACATAAATATCATTAAATATAAAAACTATACAAAATGAGTTATATAATCAATCATCAAATGGGTTAATCCATAATGTTGATTGTTTTAAATTGCTCTGAATATGAAAACTATTGATCAATTAATCAATATTTACAATGGTAGAAAAATTGAGATTGCAGGTTAACAGTAAATTTTGTATTAACAAAGAAAAGATGCAAAAATAAATTAAATATGCATATGTGTTCTCACTAATAGCTCTTGCAACTGGAAAAAGCTGGCTGGATAATGCTAATAGGTTAATAAATAAAGCATCAACCTTCTTGCTCTATTGCTGAGAACCGACTGGATCAAGGCAGGGCATCAAAAACTGTATTGCTTCTGTTAATTTCCTAAAGGCAAGGTGCAAGAAGACAACAGCTGGGATATGCCTGATCGAACCGTTAGTACCGTTAGGCTGATGACGAATGGGTCTACCAATACGGAACGTTCTTCACTCTGAACACGGGAAAGAGTAACAGGAGGGTATTTACTCGTCATCACTTCCATAACATCCTATCATTTGCACTGCAGCCATGTCGAAAGTTGCCACGTGGCAATTAGAAGTTGTCTTTGAAAACGTATCATTGCCTGGCTAGACAGGTGGACTGTGGGAAATTTCTGACTATAGGTGCACATTACAATACAGGTGAAAAAAGGTCTTTAATTGTTACATGTGCACGTTTTTACATATTGTTAGTTTAACGACGCCCTGGCCTGACATGAGTGTATTATTACGTCTGTCTCAGGAACTCCTTCATACTCCTACGAAATTTAGTATCAAGGCTGAAGCCTGGCTTATAAATACAACATGCAGTTTATGAAAAGAAAAGAAAAAAAAACGAAATTATTGTGCTCAGGAGTATGCATGCTAGAACTAATTGCATGACTAGAGTCTATCGATAGCATTTTGTACTTACAAGTCGATTTCTCGTTTGGTTAAGTTTTTTTATCTAATCCACTCATACAATTTGTAATTGAATATATTCGAGTATGTTATAAGTCAGCTATTTCCCATTGCTTACGGTCTTCTATGATTCCAAGCAATGATGTGCTTACCCTAAGATAACTTTTAGTGTGTTGAGAAAGTTGCATACTTTAATAACGTTGGCCAAGAGAAGAAAAAGAACCTTAAAAGAAATACCTACTTAGACTCAAGCTGGTCAAGGAATAGTCTCTGTATTAAACCAATAGATGTCATGTACAATGGCGCATCATTCCATTGTTTACACACCTCCGACTATTACTGGGGAATGGATTGGATAGGTAGGTTCATTGGTTACGTTTGCCAGATTTGGACATATAAGAACTTGGTGTACTGAATAGCCACCGGTGATGTAAAATATTGCAGAGCATATTCAATTCGCGACAGGTACGTCCGCTAGGGTGCCCGATTCTCTTGAAAGGCAAGGCTGTAGAACATGGAAACCATACAATAACTAAAAGCCAATATCATTTATCCTTATGATTTGCTATTACTTATGCTACTCAAATGTTATCCTGTAAGTATTATTTATCTATTAGGCACTACGTTTTGGTTGTATAACGGACAACCACATCTAAGTATTTAGGGAAGAAAAAGTAATTTTCCTTCATAATTACCACAATAAAAATTGCAAGTGTAGCTTGTGACAGGTCTTCACACCCCCGCATGCCTGAAAGCGAATGTATAATATTAAAAAATGGTACTAATTATTTAATTTTTATAGCCTGTAGTAGTGAATAAGAAAAATTACATATGACAGGAAAAATGTATGTTTAATTGTAAGTTACCCGGTTGCGTTCCCTTTTAGCCCCGAGCGAAGGCTGCCGATCGCAACAAAAGGTAAGTGAACGCTGGTGTGTGGTAAAAGTGCGAACAATAAGCCTTTTGTACTTTCACTTGCAGCAAATCCTTTATAAATACCTCAGTAGCAGGTGGAGACGTGAGCTGCTCCATCACACCATGCCATAGCGTGTTTAAAAATCCACCTATAGAAGACCAAAGATTCGAAAATTTTAAAGTAAGCACTCTTGAGTGAGTTTGAGCTCGCCAATGATATTTATAATATTTGAAAGCGCAGCAGCGGTGGGTGCGCCTGTATGGACCCTGAGAACTACGTGGTGATAGTTCACACATAGTATAAAAGCGGGAAAATGTCTTGTGATGAAGTTACGCAGTCTAAGGCTTCAGTTTAGGCAGTGAAGGAGTTTGCGATTTTAGTCAGGTGGTGATGCAGTTTTTAACCTCGGTTCGAGCAATGTAGTCATTCTTGTAATTTATACCAGAATAAGCCTTCCAGTTCTTAAATGAAGAAGTACTTTCTATGGAAGTAGGACCCTCGACGGGTGTTCTACCAGAAATACTTTCATTGAGGTGGTCGCGGCCGGCAATCAATAATCCCATTTCAATTAACCACTAATCAGTGCCGTCCCCGCGGACCATTTCCGCTATACCATCGACAAAATACCACTTTAAGTTGTTGGAAGATGCGAGATGCGATAAAAATATAAAGCAATATTTAGGCCGAGACTCAACAGATGTTTGCCTTATCGTGCCGATGCTCTTACCTCAATCACGAATCTACCGCATCTCTTTATCTTACCTGTCTGACTGATTCCAAACTATAGCATAACAAGTTTGTGTGAAAAAAGTCACATAATCCTAATAGTGTGGTTAACTATAAAGCCTGGGTCAAAAGTACTCGAAAGGTGATGCAGCTGGTCAGGGAAGATATTAATGCATGTACAAGGTAAGCCGAAGATCAATGTTTGGAGTCTTTTACTATTTGAATCTGACTTAAAACAATAGGGAAACATTAATTTTTACAAAACAGTAATTCGAGCATTACACAAAAATTATTAAAAAAAAAGTTGTATAACGAGAGAGAGGGGGCGATTTATCCCATATTTTCATAATACTAACGATCTCTACAGGTCATGCCAAAATACATGCATCAGATTTATGAATTATTTCAATTTATGTAGCATTCTACTCATTTGACACTACAACCCGGGGTGAGCCTTGGCCTTCCGGCGACCTCTGCACCCTCTATCTCGTCTTACGATTTCATTGATAGAGGGCAGTATTGCAGGGGGGCATGTAATCAGCATGCCGGGGCATTACGCAGTTCGACTATCACGTGACTACCACGTGACTTTCATGATCGAAGAGGCCACTTCTCCATTAGGAAACTTCCTAATTGACCTCCGAGGTTGGATGGATCCTGTTTCAGACCTCCCTAACTTAAAACAATTCCTAAGCAGATATCGGGAATCGAACTCGGGCTTCCTGGCCAGCAGTCAGCAACGCTAACCACTAGACCAAAGATATGACCGTATATAGCAATTATTGTAAAATCTTACAGTAATAAAATAATTGTATTTTAAAATCATTTTGACTAAAATAGTGATAATGTGCTCCAAACGAAACCAAGATGGTATTTTCAGGTAGAGGTAGGTACTTAAAATATTTATTAATTGAGAACTGTAAACTTTTTGGAGCAAATGAGGGGATTATTCTTAACCTTTAAAGTCTAAGAACGGAATAGGGTTGTATTGAATTTGCAAGGTACCAGAAACCCCCCTAATAAAATTCTTAGTCTGGCCGGTGGAGAGAGAGAAACTAAAACAACACCCTATTATGTGGAAGACAGTGAACCTTGACTTCAGTAATAATCGTTTTGTTCGAGTTTCCAAAACAACTTTAATTACCTAAGTGCAACATGTTATTAGTATTCACGGTAAAGCTTATGTTTATATTGATGATTGTGATGGCGAGAAATTAATTACGAAACACAATTAACCAGCAACAGAATTTTGGAGCGCCTTTCAAGCTAAAAGCCACGACAATGAAACTGGAGCAAACGACGACAACCCCACGTCTAATTAAAATGATATCCATAGCGCTGCTCAGCAGTATAAATTTGCTGAAATGAAAACCAACTTTGCACCTGAAATTAAACCTTAAATATTTAAGCAGCATTCTACCATGTTTCAAGACATTATTACAGCAATAATCTAGAATGCCGAATACATTAGTGAGTATGCAGTTATGAGAAATGTATTTTGTCTAACTGCGATTCGGTTGCATTCACCAAAAATAAAGAAAAGGTTATAACGTGAAATTCCTTCAGTAGCGTTTTTTCACTTCAACAAGTGAATTATTTGTTTGTTCTTGCAATTAAAAAATCCACTGCATGCTATCTGACTATTTGGAAGATGCAACGAATTGCCTATTCTTACTTCAGTTAACATTACTGTGTGTAGTAATACACAGTGTGTAATACATTGAGATGCGTAGTTCCAAAACCCTGCTAACACATTTTGTTTCTCTTTTGAAAATGGGTCTTTGCCTAATGCATATATTTCTTGTGAGGATTGAAACGGTTTTCAGTAGCTATCTTCAATTTTATTAATATTAAGATATTTTGATTAATTTACTTCATAATATCGAATTAAAAGCATGCTATCATATATACATACATAAATTAACAGTGATTATAAAGCAGAAAAGGATAAAACACTAAGAGAAAGTCACACTTGTAATCGCCATATTTCGAACTACTAGAGTTCTTCTAGTCATATTTCTGATTTTATAATTACTATTAATTTGTTACATTGTTACTTTATTTGTATTTTTCTTATATATATAAACTCATGATACTAATATTGCTCTGTTCTATAACTCGTGGAAGAAGCCAGATTGGAAAATTTGTACAAATTTAATAAATGGCCAGGTCTAAGTATCTTTTAATGACCTACTAAACGCTTTTTGAAAGTGAAAGTGAACAATGATTGCGTGGTGACGCTGAGAATTCGTGCCACATTAGAAGCGAGCCAAGTTTATAAAGTTTTAACTATCGCGGACGAAGTTAACGTATCGAAAGTCGACCAAATATATATATATATATATATATATATATATATATATATATATATATATATATCGTTCGTGACTTGGCACTCTTAGATTCTTGTTCAGCGTTTTAGGCATGTATAGACATGTCGTTCGAACGGAACTTTGCTTCCGAGCATAAGACTTGTATTGATGTTAATGTAAATATTATGTCAATCATCTTGGCGAGTGTGATGTATATTTATATCGAAAGTGAATAAATTGGGGAGAAGGGAATGCAGCCTAATAAGCTTAACAATTCTAAAAACGATACCTTAGCCCCTAAAAAAAAAAAAAACTCGGTAATAAGCAATAAATAAAATGTCGCAAACTAATTTATAGCGCTTAGATTATTGTTATCACCTACTCACGAAACCCAGATACGTGTCATGCCTTGCTAAATTCCTTATATATACTTTATACTTAAGTTTAAAATATGGCTGATTTCAAAATCTACATATAAATCTATATAAATATTTCCAGAATTCCATATTTGCATTAATTTCCAAAATTAGAAAATAGTAATGTTGTTTATAAGATTTGCAGAAAAATTCCAAAACTTGAGGGTGCTTTTTACTACTTTCAGAGCAATTAACATTATTAAAAGTATAAGATTACACAGATGATATTCTCATAAAACAAGAAAATAATGAACTGATATTTTATTATGACCGTCAGAAAAATTTACCATATTCAAAATTACCGCCCTGAACTACACATTATTCCAAACCGTTGTGTATGACTATCTCATAACCATCCCATGAGCATCAAAGAAAACAACACTCTTTATATACGTAGCAAGAACTTAGATGGAAACCTCTTTATCGATTTCTTACAGACTAATCATATGTTACAAAAAGTAATCTGGTGTCGGATGGTTATGGGAGTCAGATTAAAATAATTACATGATTAGAATTATTTCGTATTGGTTGCACCTATATAATGGTTATTCAAACCACAGAAAAGAAGAAAATACCATAATGCTTTTGGAAATATTACGAAAGATAAAAATGTCGGAATCTATAAAATAATCCAGTGAATTACAAGAAGAATTTTACAAATTTCCGCTTAGTTGAACGTGCTTGAAATTAATTGAAAGGGAACTAGTCTAATTTCAAAAATGAAGGTCATCGTAAATCAAACTTTAGTTCTGCAAATGAATAATGTATAACAAAGAAAAATTGTCGGTTCTCCTTGATGGGAACAGAAACTTAAAGTGACAGTTTAGAGGAATAATCGAGAAGGGATTAACCAAAAAGAATAACTTTTATAATAAAATAAAAACTGTTACAGTGAAACAGCAAAAAAGTAAAACATTTAAATAAACTGTGGAAAGGTCACTGGAAAGATAATAAAAACTTTTAGTTTCTTAAGGACATCATGGATGAAGAAAGTACTTAACCTAATTTCTTTCGATATTTAACATAAATTTCCTGTAATGATTTGTGGTTGAAAAATTGTAAAATTTCCCATAATTGGGAATTACGAAACATTTTAAATTATACATATATTATATATTAGTTATATATTAAATACTAGTTATACAAGTTATATATTAATTTCTGTGCACAACAAAAATAAAATCTGGATATAGGTATAGAAATATGTACCTCATTTGCCTGTATATGTCTTTATATTAACATAAAAATACTACATTTACTTTTCTGTGTTCGGAGAAGAATACAGATTTAAGTTGCCTTTATTGGCGACTCTGTTCATTTTAGTCGATAAGTTGGCAGTGAGTTGAATAAAATATGTTGGTTGTTAATAGCACAAAATTGCTCAATTGCAGTTATTTGGGAAGAACAGTAGTTTTCATATGACATTTAATTGTAATTTAAATATTTACCAAACTTTTGGAAACAGAATCAAACAGGAACAATTAGAGGTCACGGTAGAGATGCGGCTTACATGGCGATATTCTTCCACAATCGTGAATCTCTGCCTTAAAAATATTCCTGTTATCTGAAATGATAGAGCACTGGTAGAGCAAGTCAATGATCCGTGGTTCGAGTCCAACCAGTGGCCGCAAATATTTTCTATTTCACTCAGATTCCAAATCTCAGTCTAACACACGTCTTTGTGTTATTATGCGTATTTTCTTAGTTTTGTTTAAATATTTTTAGAATTTAAGCAAGTTTATACACACACACACACACACACACACACACACACACACACACATATATATATATAAAAGATCACGCTGCACATAATGCTATTGAATATAACAACGTCATATTGACGAATATAAGGTAAATACATTATTTTTAGCAACAAATTCGTTTAGCTTATACAAGTGAAAGCACAAATATAAAACAGAGATAAGTGTATAAAAGCATTTATTTGACATCACAGATTCATATCAAATCAGAGGGTGCTCATACCGTATTGTATTTCACAGACTTATCATTTGCGCATGACCTATTGAATGTCTCAATTTAAGAGAGGCACATTTTATTTTCAACTTTTAGCCTTGATATAAAATATGCCTCTCTCGGGATAGGTTTTCATTAAAATATGGACCCATTACAGCCTTTGTACTCTTCGATTCAACTAAATAACACAAATCACAAATTTTTCTTTATGTGGAGAGATCGCTAATTAATATTCATCAATTAATTTATTTTGAATATTTAACCTAGAATCACCCTCCTTCCAAATGTATTTCATTTAGTCTATTAAAATGTCGAATGTCTGCTAATTGCTACGAAAAGCAATGCAGATATATAAATAAACGCAATCTTCGGCGGTGACAGTCACAGAAACTAGTCTAGCAGACCAAAAGAACCTCGGAGTTTTCGGCACGGTCATAACTGAAGTCAGAACTGCCAGACAGCAACACTAGCCAAACACGCTGGACGACTTTCAATAATTACTCGTCTATAATCCTTCCAATGGGGGATGCTAATAGTTCAGTTGACACATGTTTTCATTTTTAAACAATAAATTTATCAGCTAACGTTCAAATTATACACCAATGATCTGATAGCGAAGTCGCCTAAAATGCCTTCAGTTATCTTCTAAGATTCACCTCTAGGATGTAGTTGTTTGGAGCTTTGCTCTAATAAGCTTTCAATACAGAGATTGTAGCTTCATTACTGTCTTGAGGTTTCAAAATAATTGTAGAGATAAAAGAATAAGAAGAAACATCATTCGAAATGGTCTAATTTAGTTTTCTATGCGATTATTTTCAAGTCTCTATATTTCTTAAAATCTCATTCACTGCTAATACATTTTCTACAGCGTTGATTTCCATAAAATAGAAGAATTTCAATCTTTATGCCAACCGTTAAAGTTGCTGTTTTTAAACCACGGTATTTGCGCTTATGTATTAATTAAAACAAGTAAATTTTATAACAGTCATCCAGTTCTTGACAATTGTTGTAGTCTTTTTGTTCTTTGTACTCTGTCTACAACAAATATTCTTAAATTTCAGTTGGTTTTTAATATATATATATATATATATATATATATATATATATATATTTATATATAAAGACTACAATTGTCAAGAAATATATGACTGTTATAAAGTATACTTGTTTTAATTAATGCATATATATACATACAATGATAACTGGATATTCACAAAATATAAGCACTTTATAATTGTTTTACTTTAAGAAACATAGCATGAATCAGAATATCTATAAACAAAGATCAAGTTGAACTTCTTATAAAATATATCTTTTGAAAAAAATTGCATAAATTGAAAATACTTTATAAACCAAGAATAAACTTCGCTGAGATGTTACTGAAGCTCTAATATCCTTTTCCCACACAGTTAAAATGCACTGCTGGACATTAAAATTGCAACACGCAAAAAGACGCATTCAAGCAATTCTACATTTAGTCAGGGGAAATCCGGGTCGAAGAATTCAACATTAGCACCAGTTGATTTCTAAACATGGTCGCGAATGAATTGTGGCATGTAGAGAGTGCGGAATGTTCTTTCAAAAACAGATTCTCATGTTGGATGAAACGGTCTAAGACCCGAAAATAAATATGTTATCAGATAGTCGAATATGATCCCCAAGACCTTTGAAACAGCTGAACAAAGGCACTTAGATATTATATATAATCTGTTGCAATTTTAATGTTCATCAATTTATTAATATTTATATACTTATTAGTTAAATTTTAAATAATGTGTTTTACCCAATAAAATGTTTTTTTTTTACAGTACTAAGATTCAAAGAAATTAAAATAAAAAAGCAGTTGTTAGAAAGCATATTTAAGGTTTCAATATATGTGTTAAATACTCCAAGTTTTAAACAAAAGATGAACACGCTTACATACAATAACTATAAACATAGAGGATGTCTTCTAAGATCTAATTTTGATATCCGTCACTAAAAAGAAAAATAGAAAGGTAGGGCAGCTTTAGGCCAGAATTTTGTATCATCGTCTTAAACACCAGAGTAGACGGCATAGTACATTCGTTTGGGGCAAATATTCTTAGATTTTTTAAAATTGGCAGAAAACGGATCAATTGTATGCATTTTTCACACCTCTAAACACCAATCCATAAGGTGGAAAATAAACTAAAAATGTTTAATCTGTTTCATTTACCCTTAACAGTTCATCTATCACATATTCACATTATCTTAGCGAATATAGATAATGTATTTTTATCAATTCTGGTAGCAAGGCACAGATTAAAACCACTTATAACTCTAAATTAGTAATTCATATATTACTTGTAATTATGGACACCTTATGTTAAACCGACCGCGATTCCTACAATTAAAATGTAGGATCCACCACTGGTACCCAATGTTTCGGGGACAAACTACGAGCACAAGCTGTTAACAGCTTTCAAATTGGGGCTGGTTGTGGTTTCCAACAAGAGGGAAACCTGCGAAAATCATCGACAACACGTGTCGCCTCGTGGTAGCGGCTGTTAACTGCACTTACCGTCTGTACTGTTGAAACATTTTCAGTAATGGCACTAAATGCAGAGTATAACGAAAGGTAAATTGGAATTGAACCAAATCCGTTAGGTTATAAGATATTCTGCAGTGTAACATGTTGTGACAAGCAATAAGATTGACAACT